>CM059207.1:38754003-38979003 GCA_030347435.1 Clarias fuscus
CATATTATATTATGTGTTAATTTTTCACATGGTGCATATTTACATTGTTTATATTATTCATATTTTTTTCTTAGTTTGTTTTTTGAACAATGAAAAGCTGTAATTCTGGCAAAATATATACTGCAACTAATAAAGGACAAAGTTTTGTGTGTGTGTACCGTTGCTGCTGGTGGCGCCACTGGCGAGGAAGATGTAGTAGCTGCTGGACGCCGTGGAGCTCCTGGTGGTGCTGATGGCATTCAAAGATGTGAAGGAGCAGCTGATCACACCGTTACTCTGTGATGTATTAAGCACTGTCACATTTCCCTGTGACAAACACACACACAAACAAAAGAAAGATATTGTACATTATTGTGTAATATTGAGTACATATTGAATTCAACATTGTAACGAGCTGCTCGCAAGCTCACACAAGTTTGCGTCATTTTTCACGCTGTTCACATTTTCGCAACGGCCAAGAGAACAGAGCGAGCACAGATTCTGACACATTTCAAAACGAAGAGGCCTAAAGGCATGATACATACAGTAGACGCAACGATGTAAACAAAGCATTCAGTTTAATACGGGAGGTTTCGAAATGCGAAATGACAGACAGCCTTAATGATTATAGAAGACGAGTTCTTTACCCAATTTGTTTAATTTCGTTCTTAATTTCAATTTTTTTTCATTAGACTTTGTGGCTTCACCTACATGCTTGGGTACAAAAGGGTCAAAATAGGTTTTTAAATGCTACAATACTTTGATGATTTGTTTGCGTGTGCGTGTACGTGTGTGTGTGTGTGTGAGTGTACCAGGGCGATGATGTTTGGTGTTGTAGTTCCTGTTGTGAATGCGTGCTGTAACTGGATCACACCACTTTGGGCCTTTCCACAAATGTAGACGTCATCATTTCCCTTTGAAACACACACACACACAACACTTATAACTTGTAAATGCACAGTTTAATATTTACGGTATTTATATTAAAACATCACGCTCAGAGAGATCAACCCAATCCATACCATCTGTGTGTCGTCTGAGAAGCCGAGTGCAACGTAGCCGTCCGCGCGGCCGGAGAGCTCGAACATGAACCCTGACCCTGAGGACAAGGGCGTGGCGGCCATGAAGAAGCAGTCGGAGTTGGTGGAAGGGTCGCAGCCAGTCGGCTGACTTACACACGTCTTACTGATCCCACAGTCTGAGCTGGAGACGCTGGACGAGGTGGCACCAGTCTTAGGAACAACAAACCGAAAGCATGTTAACAAACAATCATGTCCCACCCCATCTCTGTCCGTTTATGTCTTCATCTCCACTTGTATTGCTGTCTGCATCTCTGTTCATATGTTTCTGTCTATATCACTGTCTGTTTGTATCTGTCTGTACATAGTTGTGTCAACTTTTTACATGATTTTTTTCCTCTGTGTGCATTGTTCTGTCCATGGTCTGTCCCTAACATTTTCATGTGTTGTTTTATTTTTGCGCGTCTGTCTATATGTAGTCCTGCCTGTCTGCATTGTAGTTCTATCTTTTGTATCAGTCTGTTGTTCTATATGTTATATATATATATATATATATAGGCAATTTAGGGAACGCCAGTTATCCTAATCTGCATATCTTTGGACTGTGAGAGGAATCCCACCAAGCATGGCGAGAACATATAAACTCCACACACACAGAAGTGGCCTCTTTTTTATTCTCCTGGCTGAGAATAAAACACTTCATCCTAAATACTGATTTTTGTAGAGCAATTTAATTGCATAAAATAACAATTTTCATACTTTTGATTGTCATTATTTGAAACATTTTGAGAATGTCATTACTTTTGTCTCAATACACTTGTCTCCAGCATTTACAATACTGTAAGTGCTTCTATGTGTGCTTTAGAGTGCGGACTTTAGCCATAGAGTCTCACCGATGTGCCGCTGTAGGTGATCTGTGAGCTCTTCACTCCCACCCAAAAGGTTTGTGTGTCACGGACAATGGTGGCTCTGTGAATGAAAGCATTTGCAGGAAATTGCAAAAAACTTTAGTCTGTTTATTTTTTCGCAGCATCAATGTTGGTGGCACAAATGCACAAATGACTATTATGGCGTTTAAAAATCTATATTTGAATTTTGAGACACCATTTTTTGGGGGGGGGATTTGTGCGCATGTATCATACCTTCATGGCTCTGCTTTTTAAAATATGTCTAACACTGTACTTGAACTGTTCTCTTGGCCGTTGCAAAAACATGAACTGTGCTGAAAATGCCACAGACTGGGGTGAGCTGGTGAGAGCACATTACAATAGTGAATTCTGATTGGCTAATCGCCGTTATTTATAGTTCATAGATGATCATAGGTACTTGATCATCATCTACTGTACGAATGATCATCTTGAAGTTTTAGTATTTAATTTTCCTGACAAATTTGACATATTAGACGCATTATTAATTTAAAGGGGATGGTAAGGTGGATGGTTGTTTTAAAGAGGGGATGTTTTTTTTTTCCCCGCATTTTATTCAACAGGAGGGGATGTCCCCACATGAATAGGTCTTAAAGTCACTTTTCCACACTGTCAACGCTCGCCAGCCAAGTGCCCCTCTCCCAGCTCGACACTGTCTGGACCAGCACCTCAACACATCACTACTTTCCTTTACCTAAATTCCTAATTAGTGGACACACCTTGAATTAACATGTCCCTTTGGTCACATTATTTTCACTATTTTCTAGGGGTACCATCATTTTTGTCCAGGCCTGTTCCATGAGTTCATTTTATTTTTTTTATAATTCCGTTGAAGCATGGTTGAAAAGCAATGTCTGACTTTCATTGGTTAACATTCATAGAATTCTTATTTATTATTACTTTTGTCAGATTAAAGTTATTTCTGTGACCATTGTGAGTTTTTCTTTCATTGACCGAAGGGTACCAACAATTTTGTCCGCGTGTGTAAATATGAACTGGAAAAATAAAAATGACTCTGTCATAAATGACTAAACGTAATCGTTTCCAAACTGCTGTGCAATAAGAGGAATAAAACACTTTATATTATAACCGTCTGTTGTATTTCTTATGTATATAAAAATGATACAAATGCAGTGTTTAACTGAAATCTAAATGAATATCTTGTTTAAAAACCAAGTTGTAAATCGAATCGGAAAGCAGCACTCTTACCTGAATTCAATGTTGCCGAGGTTGCCAGATGTCGGCGGCGTCCATTTACTTTGGATTTGTGTTTTCGATGTGGATGATGTATGAGAAACCGCAGATTTCTAAAGGCCAACCCAAAAAATCAATATCTATTTATCTTTCTTTCACCACAACTTACTTAAATGACTGTATAAAGTGTGTGAAATGATCTACTGAAGGAAACTTACAGACAGTCCAGAGCAGGTCAGGAGCTGGGATGTGGAGCCCAATAGACTGAAGGTACCAACGGCACTGTTGCCTCCCGCCTGCCTCGCTTCCAGGAGAAATCCCTTAAAACTTCCCGTGGTTGCACTCAGAGTCACTGCAAAGACAGTCATAGTGGTTCATTTGCTTGGGCCACTAAGACAAACACTTTCTCTCTTTTTTTTCTTATTTTTAAATGTGTTTAAAAAAAAAAAATACATTTAAATATCGAATGCCCTTGAGCCGTTTGGATCAGAGATGTTAGTGACATGTTCCTAGTTAAAGGTGTGTATTAAAGTAACAGATGGTGTGTTCTATTGCTTGTTAACAATGAATAATTTTTAGTGACCACTTCTGCTGTTGCTTGTAAATGTGGTCACGCATTTGTTTGTTAGTTTATTTTGTTGGTTGTTTGCTTTTTTAAGTTAAGTCATGACAGTTGCAGCTTGGGGACATCCCACCAAACCTGCAGTTCTGGAGTTGCTCTGACCAAGTTGCCTAGTCATCACAATTTGCCCCTTTTTCGTAGTAGTTACAGTTACAATATCTCATTCTAATGTCACTTGGAAGTGGATGAGATATACTAGGCAGTGAGAGAACATTTTGTGACGAAGATAATGGGTCGGGTGGCAAAAAAAAAAATAGACTAACATAAGAATTTGAGCAACTTTGACAAGAGCCAGATTATAACGGAGGACCGTGTCGGAGCATCTACAAAACCGAAGAAAGGAGTCACACGAAGCATCGCTGTTTTGGTGGCAAAAGGGGGACCTGCTCAATACTAGGCATGACATTTCTTGCAGGGCTTCGGCCTAGCTTTGCTGTTTAGCCAAACGTACTAACTACATGCGTTCACCAGATGCACCAAGGAGCTCTTCAACTCCCTTACAAGCTTGATTTTTCATCATAATATCTCCATACTCATGTCATTAGGGATTGTGTGTGAGGAAACGAGTGAGGAATTAAAGGACCTTCAGTCCATGTGTGGTCAAGAAATTTCTATTTGAATGTCACGCTTGACTGCGTGAACACAGGGTAAACATTGTGTCTTACCTGTGATGGTGTCTCCTTGTTTATAGCTGCTGGTGTCGGCTGTGACAGTGTACGGAGATGGACTAGTCTGAGCCGATGCTCCATGAGAAGGAGTCATACTATCACAACTGGGTGAAACCTGACCACTGGGGTAACTTTCACACACCCACACACACCCCAGGAGCAGAAGAAAAAATCTCATCTACACAGACAAATAGAGATACGTGATCAGGATTAAAGAGTAGAAACATCGAGAAGAAAGAAGAGTTTCATTGCCACTTTAATCAGAGTAGCATTGTGTGTGTGTGTGTGAGTGTGTGTGCGTGTGTGTGTGTGAGAGAGAGAAAACTGTTCTAAAATGTTAGTTCCAAAATGCTAATATAAGAACCATCAAAAAAAAAAAAAAAAAATCTCAACATTTATATATACACTGGGTCCCCCATTCTTTCTTAATTGCATGAAACTACATGATGGCAATATTTTCGGTTGAATTAAGTTGTCACTAAGTGGATAAAGTAAACAATAAAAGCACAGGAAGGAAACACCACATTTGTTTTATACCAATTAACTAGTATTACGTTGCTTGTTATTGGTGGCAGATAAGAATAAGGCATCATTCAACAGGAGAAGAAAAAAACAAGAAGAACATGATAAAGCATATATAATGTCTATATATATATAGCCTACAACACAATGCCAAAGAAACAGCTGACTTGCACCGCCACTACCCAAGGAATCTGTAGAACATACTCAGCACTTGAAGCATTTCAAAAGCAACTCGCATTGCATATATCGTCTCAAAACAGTTAAGAGGATATACATTCTATTTTTTGTACCCCCAATTTTTTTTTTTTTCAGGTTTTTGCATAAAAGAAAACTTACCTTGGTTAGCAGACAGGTGTGGCTTTGAGGAGAAGTGTATAGGGTTAGAGCTGCCAGCTACTGAGCCTCAAACCAACTGCATTCTCCTTTGGGAAATTCCTGCAGGGGGCGGAGCCTCACCTGGCCAGGTGACAAACATGGGGATTTTTACACAGTAAAGTAAAAAAAAAAAAAAAAAAAAAAAGAAAGAAAAAAAAAAAAAAAAAAAGAAAGAAAGAAAAAAAAGAGAGAATGGAGTTTAAGTTTAATTATCTAAATATCAAAATATCTATAGTAATCATGTTTTGTTTTCTAATATTTTGACTCTTTTACTTTCAAGTGTGATAGATGAGACAATGTATAATACTGTATAAGCTGTGATACAGATCCAGTAGGAGAGAAGCACCTAATGATCTCATAGTAGTTTCCTGCTGGATCATGTGTATTATTTTATGTTCATAACTGTTAGTAACAGCAGCTGCGACATAATATTTTCTTGTTATGTTTTATGTTAGAATCACTTTAACACGGGGTGTAGTAAGGGCCAGGTGCAGTACCAAATGATTCCAGCAGGGGGTTGTGCAACTAAACGCATGTTGAGGTATGTAAAAGGGCACATGGCTTCCTCGCTCCCAGTCATTATACATGTGAGCTGTGGAAAGTTGTGTCCGTGTATCTTTTTCACAAATACCTCCCTTTTCAGGGCTCTTAGGCAAGCAGGTGCATTATGGAGAGAGGTGACATAATGTAAAGGCGAAAGCAATTACCTCAATTTGTGTTGTAACCACATGTGTGCTGTCTTATTGTTATCATACCTTGTGATTTAGCAACCTGTCTCAACTCCTACGTCACAAGTATTAGCTTTTTCTTCTAGGCGAGGCAAAAGAAATAAATGCTCTGGAGCTTCCCAAATTCCACTGCTGAATGAAATGAATATGAACAGGTTTTAAATGTGGATTCTAAGCTTTTTTTAAAACACACACACAAAAAAAAAAATACTTCATTTTAAAGGGCTTGACTGGAAATAACACAGGGTATCAATCATTGAAATCCAGTTTCTTTTTTTAGGAAAACTCGTTTTATTATTATTATTATTAGTAGTAGTAGTAGTAGTAGAACATCTCTCTGTGGACTTTTATTGAAAGCATTTGGTCTCTGTTCATACAACTACGATGAAAAGGTGTAGCTTGCTAAAATTAATGTAACAAAGTCACACGGGATGGTAAGTTTTTAAGATGAGCAATGTTTATTGACAAACACAGATAGCACGGCAATTTCGGGTAAATGCAGTGAGAGACGGTGCAAGGTGAAACTTTACTTTGGTGGAGGCCTGACTGTGACAATTAACTAGGATTCTCTCCCTGGTGCCCAATTAATCACCCAAAGGAACAATCATCTGGCCCCTGGATGATCGAATGGATTTCTGGCTTGTCCAATATTTTTTTTTAAAGTCTTTATGTGTAAACAATAAAGAATTCTTCATCAACTCATATCAATGCACATATGCATGTTCCTCCAATTCTTGCGGTAAAATGACAAGCCATACGCCCCATGGCTTCTCAACCACTTTTTTGGTACATGTCTGTCTTTTATGGTTTCAATACAATGTAAGTATTGAAATTGTCAATGAACCAACAGATTTAGTGTCTATATTGTAAGAACTCACATTTTGTCCATTTGAGGAATTCACGGAAGCACTCAAAACTTCAAATGACTGAGGCCAACACTAAAGATCCACCTACAACAATGATCAATGATCACCAAACACAACACCAAGAGACCACCCAGCACAATACCCAAAGGTGCCTCAAAACAATTCCCAATGGAATTGCAACACAATATCCAAACGTCACTCACTGCAACACCAAAAAAAAACACAAAATCTAAAAACCTCCCCACGCAAGACTCAAAGATCACCCAGTACAATGCCTAAGGACTCATCCCAACATACAAGTACTGAGCCAAAAAAAAAAAAAAAACATTCAGCCTAGCATTTAACAACCACCCAGCACTATATTATAAATAAATAAATAAATAAATCCTGAGTGCAGCACCCAAAACCCACAGAGACAATGCCTAAAATGACTAAGCCCAATACCAAGGAACACCCAGAACATTGCCCATTCAACAGCACAACAATGAAAGAGATCACCCATCACAATACAAAAAAAGCAAACAAAATAGATCAATGTGCCATCCCTGTATGGTTTCTGCTGATTTCTCTCTCTCTCTCTCTCTCTCTCTCTCTCTCTCTCTCTCTCTCTCTCTCTATATATATATATATATATATATATATATATATATATATATATATATATATATATATATATATTTTGATGAATATATAACATGGGTCATTTCCCTTTAATATGCCTGCTCATGACAAGTCCACACCCTGTTTCCTGCCTGCCTGACGTCCTGACTTTGCTGACTAAGGACAATGGACTATAGAACATTATGGACTATAAAACACCAACATACAGAACGATGAACAGGGACATGTCCCTGGCAGATGCACTGACCACCTTCTATGCGCACTTCAGGGCTGTGGCCAACAGAGCTAACTTGCTAATGATGTTAACAGTACTAGTAGCGCTAGTGGCAGCAGACAGAAGGATAATGCCAAAATTTGAAACGCATTTGGTCGAGTTCTCAAAACCTGCATTGACCAAATAGCTCAGGTGTTATCATGGTAATATTTAACCTCTCCTTCACTGTAAAAAAATTGCTTGTGAAATTTCCAGTAAATTATTGGCAAAAAAGTTGCCAATAAAGAACTGTAAATTCACGGTAATATACCATGAATGATATCACAGTACATTACTGTGTCAGAAAAACAGTTATTTACTGTTTAAAAAATTACAGAATTTTACTGTTTTTTTATTTATTGTACTTTACTGTAATTCTCATTCACAGTAATCCACTGTAATGTCATGTTTTACAGTTAAATACTGAAATCTATATTTGCATTAACTTACTGTAATTTTATTAGCAACTGCAGTTGCCTATAAAGTACTGTAAAAAAATTATTTGGAGTAATTTTCTGTAAAAATACAGCAATTTAAAATCTCATTTGTATAACCTATACAGAATCAAGAACTTGTACATTGTACCTTTTTTTTTTTTTTTTTTAGCATTTATTGTAAAATGGGCAAAACATCACCAAGATAAAGATCCACACCAAGCCAGTAAACACTGGAAAATAAGAAACATTACTGTATTGTAAACAGCCTTAATAGCAATGAGGTAGATTCTCTTTCCTTTATTTCTATCTGACTCACTATTCAGCCAAATGTTCCGACAGTAATTCACCATTGAGGAATTTTTCAATCTGAATCTCTCAAATCTGAACATGGCTAAAATAAAAACTATAAGCAAATATCATATACTGCATTCAACATCCTGACTTGTATTACTGCATATAAAGTCATGAGAGGTAGTGCAATTGTGCGTGTGAGTGTGTGAGTGTGTGTGTAATCGTTTGTCCTGGTTTGTATGTAATGTTGTGTGTGAGTGAGTGAATTGCAGTCAGAGACATTTTATCTGAACATGGCTAATCTAAATATATACAGTATATTAGCATATAATAATCAACAAGAACAGGAACTTGAAGATGCATTCTTACTTTCACAAAGGAGTTATCTAAACTATGCATGTGTAATTTTTGTGTACTTGAGTGTGTGAATGCATGTGTGTCTAATGTGTGTGTAGAAGAAAGTGCGTGTACACGTGTGTAAGGGAAACAGAGAAGTGCATACACCTACACACACAGCCAATCAAAGTCCATTAACCTCCTTAGGAGACTGCAGACATTTGCATTCATGGCCTGCTTCTTCTTCTGTACCATCTGTCCACTGGTTTTACTCAGAGCCTTTCTGACGGTGGTCTTGGAGCCAGTGCTTGGATTGATCCCCACAAAACACCTGCAAAATCAAGGGTGAACCTTTTATGCTCTTCGCCCCATCAATGCTCAACCCCCCCCTCCCCATTCACATCAATTTATCACCTCACTCTTAGTCCATCACCCTAAATTCAAAAATAAATATTTTTTTTAATAGCCTGCAGTGCCATTTATCAGTCTAGATTGTTTTGGTGTAAAACACGACCCGGTTACTCAAGAAAATCCACAGACCTTGTTGAGAACAGTTTCATGTAGGAACTATTTTATTTCTACTAAACTTCACATGACACCTGTTATCACTGTGCTGAAGGTAGCAAGAATCACCTCATCCATAAGAGCCTCACGCTCAGTGTGCAGTAATATGGGTAGTGAAAGTAGATCGTACATGAAACTGCTCACAACACATATTGTGGATTATCTTGAGTAACAGTGTCATGATTTCTGCTTTGAATACCACAACCCTTGTGCCATTTAGTCTCATAATGCATCTATACATCTATACATCTATATGGCCAATGTTTTCAAAACCTGGAAACTCGCACCAAAACAATCTAGATAGATTAATAGCACTACAGAAAAATACGTATTTTTTGATTTTGAGGTGGACAATTTAATCAACGCAACCTCCAAACTACATTGTTCCAACAGCATTATACAAATTAAAAGTATTAACCAAATTAATCTCCTACCTACACCACTACTTGCATTGAAATATGCCTTTTTTCTCAGTGAAGCTTTTGGGCTATATTGTGACAGGGTTGAGGACAGCATAAAACACTGTGCTCAAATGGGTATGCACTTATTGGCATTACATCTGTGAACATTCCACCTGCGCTAAGACTGTGTTGGTCTATGCAGTCACAATAAAGCTTGTCTTTTATACCATCCATGCCGGTCTCACATATTCTTTATTCTCTTGGGGAAGTATGTCAACCTTACTGAGATCTCTCCACTATTCAGCTTATCTGCCTGATAATAAATTTAATTCTGCTGAGTTCTGCATTAGACTGATGGATGACTGACAGCTTCCATGTCATTCAATATCAATATTTTCTCTTGTATTTTAATAATAATAATTATGATTTACCGCTGGATGAATTCCAGGGTGCAGGAAGCTTCTTCTTGGTATTCAAAGTTGAAAGTATAGAATGAGGCAAAGACAGCTGCCAGACCTGCCACAAAGTTTGGATGTGGAGATATGACCACCTGACCCTCGATGCGTACCATCCACTTCATCGAAGACAGTGTCTCACCTAAAATCAATGAACAATTATACAGGCGATGAGGTATCTTGCAGTACAAATATGTAGTGTTGTGATATAGAACTAAATAAATTCTACCTTGAACAATCAGTCTTGGAGAATCTGGCAAAGACATCGACCCCTCCACATCTGCAGGTGTGGCTGTTGCCTGAAATGTAGGTTGTACACGGTCACATTAATGACACAGTGTGGGCATTCAGAGATTTTTATTAGTACTACAAAAGGATATCTAATCAAACACTTACATCAACTTGTATAATCAGGGCATTCACCTTCTCTTTGAAATGAGCCATTACCAGTAGAATAACACAAGGTCCCAAGAGGGTAGATCCAGTGGCGTCAAACTTTGACAGGACTTGCTTCACCTCGTCATTAGTAGGCTTTTTCTGAAAAAACTGTAAAATCATTGCTCCTTTTTCCTTAATTGCTGCTTCCATTTTTTTCAAGGATAGAGATGTCTGTCAGTAACTTGAAATGATTGTAGAGTTCTTTCAATGTAAAGAGATATGGCCAGCTGCTTTTAAGCTTCATTGTGGATGGCGCTGGATTAGCATTTATGGGTTTACATTGTAAATAGTATGTTGTTTGCATGAGCTGGGTAAGGTGCTCCCTCTCAGCTCCTGCTGAACCCTCATGAGAGTATAGATCTATCATTTCCTTCTGTTTCTCTTCCAGACTGGATTCAGTTTCTCCTAGGGGACAGTCAGGCTGCCACCTCATGCACCCATACTGGTCTGATGGCCCTCTTTGTCTTGTACTGGTATTGCTTGATAAGCTGGGTTAAGCTGCGTCGGGCCACAAAATTGTCATGGTTCAGGTGTTCAACACGTGTTTTCAGCTGGTTTACAAGTGAAGCATAACGACTCCCAAGTCTGGTACCATCCTTCAAAATGTCTGCAAAACTTTTGGGGTATTGCTTGACTATCATCTTTGCAACACTTTGGCAGTCTGATCTTGAGGGATTAGCATCAGTAAGCCTCATTTCATCAACTACAATTCTAACCATTTGTCTACGATCTCGAGGATTTGGGCGTTGCTCCATAGCTATTGCTGCTTTGATTCCTGCAGGCATCTTGCAGATACATTACCCTCAGTGCTCCATGCTTGCAGCAGTTTGCGACACTGTATAGGTCTGAGGTGATCTTGCAGATCCTCTTCTTTAACCAAACTCAAGTCTGATTTATGCTCTACTCCTATACTGGCCAGTTTCTCCAGAATGGATGATAAGGTTTGTTCTGGCAAATTTGGTAGTGCTGTAAGGATTGCCTTAGTGATCTCCTCTATATTCATTGGCATTGCACTACAAAGCAGGGAATGAGTGATGGGAAATTATTACTGATAAATAATTCACCTTGTACTCTACTAAAGGATAGTAATCAAGGAGGTCCTCATGCCTAACACACATAAAAGAAGAGTCTTGCTCTAATTCTTTCAATGAATGGATACCCAGAGCAGGTAGATTGTCAGCCTGGCATCTTTTTACAACAAAATATACCTGACAATCACAATGAATCAAAATGAGCTTGCCTTCACCAACTAACAACCCATTATCACTCATACCAATGATGACATACATTCCCTTTTTGTACCTAGTGCCCTTCACAGTTACATCATTTGCAACAACTGTTCTGTTGGATGCAAAGTCAAATCTGGAAACTGCCTCTTTAATCTTGTTGTTATAGTCACAACAGTGAAATTCGTTTCCATTGTTCGTCTGAATCAGCGGAGGAAATATGTTGCCAGCACCCAAGGATGCCTGCAGGAGTTGATGTCTTTCTGCTAGGGTTGCGCATAGGTTTTTAAAATTGTGCAATTTTCGAGCACACTGTTTAAAGTAAGTGTGCTTACTTTCGAACCTTAAAGTCCACAAGCGTATGAGAGGGCCAAACTTGATCATGAGCTCAGGGTAGTGACACAAATAGTGGTGTTTTGGCTTGAGAGGATTTTCTGGAAATGTCTCAACTCTGAAATGTATGTATTCTTCAATTAGAAGGTTTAAATATGCCACTTGATCAGGAGTAATGAGTGGTGCACATATGTAATTAACCAATTGTCGTAGGAGCAAAACCAACTGCCATGCTGGACTATCTGCTGGATGATCTATTCTGTCTCCAACTAATAGTGGTATCACTCTCAAGAGACACCAGTTTTGTACAGCATGTCCAGATAATCTATCATTGCCAGGGTTGATTTCAAAAGGCTTGTCATTTGTATCAGAGCCACGATACTGGAATTGAGTGATACATCTGTTCAGTTCTGCATATGTAAAATGCCTTTCCTCATTTACCAAATGATTAATTAATATTGCCATGTCAAACGATACTACTCCTTCAAAGAGGTCATGACCTAGACAAGGAGGTAAACCAAGCTGACACACATAGAAATACCTAAGCTGGTTAAAAACAGAATCAAATTTAATGCCTCCAACACCATTCTTCTCTGTGGTTTCTTTGTCCTTTAGATTCTGCTCATAGGACTGTGGAGTTCTTGTTATAGCCGTTATCAGTGGCTTAGACTGAAACATTTCTTTGTCTATCTCACAAAATCTACAGAAATATGTACTCCGACTAGAGCCTAGATTATCACCAGCAATAGCACACAGTCCCCCTTTCAAAACACGCCCATCCTTTAAGACAATGCCAGTGTCCTCCAATTCCTTAAGATCCCTTATCAACTTACCGAAGACTACATCTTGCCCAAAATGTTTAAAATCTTTCTTGCTACACAAAAGCACAAGCTGCATATGATCAATATTTGACCGGAGATATGGCGGAATATTGCCTAAAGTTAAATACACAGAAAGTACCTTGTGCTTTTTTCCCCCTGAACCCAGTGGATTTGCCACCTCAAAGGAGTCTTGATAAAGTATCACAGCTAAAGATGATGCTTCACTTTCAAACAGCTCGTTTTGTGAAATGACCTGCCCATCCCAAATATCTTGCATAACATCATGGTTTGTAGGACAAGAATGTACTTCCTCATAAACTCTCCTAACTGATTCTGACTCCAATAGTGCAGCAAGTGTTTTTTTAAAGGAATGTATTGGGCAAAACATTCTTTGCCAGAGTCATCAAAGCCTAGGTATAAGGGCTGGGATTCCACATAGTTAAAGCTATTTTTAAAGATGGTCTTTCTGCGCTAATCTGTTTGTAAAAGCCTGTTGCAGGTCTTTAGAGGATCTTGTTTTTTAAGTTAATCAATTAGATTTTTCATGGTAGAGTCACGAATGTTGAGTAATGCCAATTTTTCTGTCATGTCACGCCAAGCCACAGCCCCGTCATGATCACCTGAGCATTCCTTTCATCTCACTATCTCACTTCCTGTTCCCCACACCTGTTGTCTATCACTGACATAATTGCCTATCCTATTTAAGCCACGCTCTGACTCCGTCATGTCGCCAGTTTATTGTGCGCCTTACCAGCCTCAATTCACCAGCGTTTTCTTCCGTCTCTGTCTGTCTAGTTTCGACCTCGCTTTGTTTTTTCTGACCACGTCTCTGCCTCTTGATTTGGATTTGTTATTTGGATATTTCCCGTTGCCGATCACTTACCTGCTTCCCCGACCGACGATTTTGGATTACGGACCCTTCTCTCGTCACTCCGGCTACGACCTTTGCCTGCTCTCCGACCATGATTTATCCTCGCTCCCCGCTGAGCTCACGCTGTCATCCATACGCCGGCTCTGCACGCTCCGGTTTCACTCTATGCCTCAGCCTTCTCGCGCCGGCACACAGCTCAGGTCACACGCCGGCTCTGCACACTTTCGCATTCCCCAGAGGAGCGCTGCATACTCCGGCTTCACTACGCTTCCGGCTTCTCACGCCGGCACACGGCTCAGGTTACACGCCGGCTCGGCGCACTTCCGCATTCTCCGGAGGAGCGTCAGACACATCGCCCCTCGCCTCGGCGCACTCCTGCCGGAACTACTAGCTTTTGCATTACTGCTGTCCCTGTTCAACACGGAGTTCCCAATACAGCTTCAAAGCACCACTAAGTGAATCACAAGCACTCTTTAACGTCACGTCAATCGGCATACACTCCAAACCTCAGCACTTGGATCCACAACGCCCTCTACCGAGCCTGACAGAATAAATTGGCCTTTGAAATGGATCCAGCAGAGGCAGCTCACCTGAGGGGGGCATTAGAGAGTCAAGGAGCCCTCTTAGGCACTCATCAACAGGAGATTACTCAAATCACTAATACTTTGCAAACCATCACTGAAACTCTGCAATCCCTCTCCGCTCAGGTTCAAAACCGACCTCCTCCTGCACCCACTCCCCAAACCCCCCCTCCACCGGTATTTTCTCCCACCCAGGAGCCACGCCTCCCTGCTCCACCTCCTTATGATGGGAACCCAGCTACTTGTCGTTCTTTTTTGTCTCAATGCTCCCTAGTTCTAGAATTACAGGCCACGTCATTTCCCACGGAACGCTCTAAGGTTGCCTACATTATAACCCTTCTCACTGGAAAAGGGCGAGAGAGTGGGGGGCGGCATTATGGGATGCCCAAGTTCCATGTTGTTTTACATTTAAAACTTTTACGGATGAAATGAGGAGGGTTTTTGACCGCTCATTCTCAGGTCACCAGGCAGCAAGCCAATTACTTAAACTTCGCCAGGGGCTCCGTTCAGTATCTGACTACGCCATAGATTTCCGGACCCTGGCTCCCTCTAGTGACTGGGATGAAAAAGCGCTCTTCGATTGTTTCCTCCACGGACTCACAAATTCAATTAAAGACGAGCTGGCGGCTCGAGAGCTTCCTTCAGAATTAAAGGGGCTCATTGACCTAGCGATCCGCATTGATGCCCGGAGACGGACTCGGCGAAGTGAACGTCAGCCAACTCTCGCATCTCACACCTCGGTGCCTGCCTTGGTCACTCCTGAAACACCCCCTGAACCCATGCAGATAGGTCACACACGCATTTCTCCAAAGGAGCGTCAGCGTCGCAGAGACGTCGGCGCCTGCTTCTACTGCGGTCAGACCGGCCATGTCGTTCGAACCTGTCCACTAAAAGGTCAGGCCCCCCCGTAGTTCTGGGGTTGCAGGGGGGCCCAGCTTCTTGTTCTTCCCCGGACCAGCGATCATGTTTCTCAGTAACCATCACTCACGGTGATCGGTCTTACGTTACTCATGCCTTAGTGGACTCCGGGGCTGACCAGAATCTAATTTCTTCTACGGCCTCCGACCTCCGAATCCCTCTCACACCTCTGAGCCAACCCTTTACCGTTCAGGCCCTTGATGGCAGCAGACTCACCCCCATTACCCATCGCACGAGCACTTCACTCCCACTTCACTCCCATCACCCTACAGTTTTCTGGAAATCACATCGAGACCATCTCATTCCTTATTATCCAAAATGCTCATGCACCTCTGGTTCTGGGGCTCCCATGGCTAAGACTTCATAACCCCCACATCGATTGGGTTACAAGGAGCATCCTCGATTGGAGCCCCGCCTGCCTCTCCTCATGTCTACACTCAGCCCCTAGGAGCCGAATCTTATCCGTACCACGAGAGGAGATCCACGACTTAACCAAGGTTCCCACTGTATATCATGATTTACGGCAAGTGTTCAGTAAGTCACGGGCCATCTCCTTACCACCCCACCGCCCCTATGACTGCGCCATTGACCTGCTTCTTGGAACCTCTCCACCCAAGGGACGACTCTACTCCCTTTCTCGCCCAGAAAGAGAGGCCATGGAACAATACATTAATGAATCACTCGCAGCAGGGATTATCCATCCATCGTCGTCACCGGCAGGCGCAGGATTCTTCTTTGTAGAAAAGAGAGACAAGTCCCTCAGACCCTGTATTGACTACAGAGGCTTGAATGAGATCACCATAAAGAACCGCTATCCCCTCCCGCTGATGTCTTCTGCTTTCGAACTCCTTCAAGATGCCCATGTATTCACCAAACTTGATTTAAGAAATGCCTACCATCTGGCTAGAATACGGGAGGGTGATGAGTGGAAGACTGCTTTTAACACACCCACGGGCCACTATGAATACCTATGAATACCTAGTAGTCCCGTTCGGTTTGACCAATGCGCCAGCCGTGTTCCAGGCCCTCATCAATGACGTCCTGAGGGATTTCCTCAATGTCTTTGCCTTTGCTTACCTGGATGACATCCTAATTTTTTCACGTTCTGTAAAAGAACACGAATGCCATGTACGCCAGGTCCTTCAGCGGCTGCTGGAAAACAAGCTCTACATCAAGGCTGAAAAATGTGAATTCCATGTCACCTCCACCTCCTTTTTAGGTTACTTCATCTCCCCTGATGGCATTCAGATGGATCCCACCAAGGTCAAAGCGGTTACGGACTGGCCGGCACCTTCTTCAAGGCGTGAGCTGCAACGTTTCCTGGGGTTCGTCAATTTTTATCGTCGCTTCATCCGAAGTTATAGTACGGTGGCAGCTCCACTTACTGCACTCACCTCTTCCAAGACTCCTTTCCGATGGAACTCTCTGGCCGAGGAGGCCTTTAAGGAACTCAAACGTCGTTTCACCACAGCACCCATCCTCATCTTCCCAGATCCCGCCCTTCAGTTTGTTGTGGAGGTAGATGCATCGGAGACCGGAGTTGGAGCCATCCTTTCACAGAGGTCCCCCAAGGACAATAAACTCCACCCTTGCTCCTTTTTCTCCCGTCGTCTCACACCCCCTGAACGCAATTATGGCATTGGAGACCGTGAACTTCTGGCAGTCAAGCTGGCACTTGAGGAATGGAGACATTGGTTGGAGAGGGCGGAACATCCCTTCCTCATTTGGACGGATCATCAAAACCTAGAGTACCTAAAGACTGCTAAGAGGCTAAATTCACGTCAGGCACGATGGTCACTATTCTTCTCTCGTTTTCTGTTCACATTATCTTATCGCCCGGGTTCCAAGAATGTCAAGCCTGATGCCCTCTCACGACAGTTCCCCTCTTCCCAAGACACGTCCTCGCCAGAAACGATCCTTCCCCCCCACTGTCTCGTGGCAACGACCCAACTGGATATGGAACATCTCGTTCAGCAGACCCTCGAGCAAGAACCAGGCCCAAGTGTCGTTCCTCCCAACAAACTCTTTGTCCCTGCCTCTGTGCGCCCTCAAGTGTTGGACTGGGCCCATAGTTCCAGGCTGGCCTGCCATCCTGGAGTGGCACGCACCCTCTTTCTCCTAGACCAACGCTTTTGGTGGCCCACTATCAAGGAGGATGTTAAAAATTTTGTGGCTTCCTGCGACGTCTGTTCTAGGAACAAGAACACAAACAGACCGCCAGAAGGGTTACTTCGACCTCTCCCCATCCCTCACCGCCCCTGGTCCCACATCTCCATCGATTTTGTCACCGGACTACCACCATCACAGGACAATACATGCATCTTTACCATTGTAGATCGTTTTTCCAAATCAGCTCATTTCATCCCACTACCCAAACTCCCGTCAGACAAAGAAACAGCAGAGCTCCTGGTCAACCATGTTTTTCGCCTTCATGGGCTCCCCATTGACATTGTCTCGGACAGGGGCCCCCAGTTCTCGGCCCAGTTCTGGAAAGCCTTTTGTAACCTCATCGGCGCTACCCCCAGCCTCTCATCTGGATTTCACCCCCAAACTAACGGCCAGACCAAACGGATGAACCAAGAACTAGAAAAGTCCCTAAGGTGCATGGCCTCTCGGGACCCGTCCTCTTGGAGCCGCTTCCTCCCCTGGGTTGAGTACGCCCACAACTCACTACCGACCTCCTCCACAGGCATGTCTCCCTTTCACTGCTGCCTAGGCTACCAACCTCCCCTCTTTCCCGCCCAGGAGGAGGAGGTGGCTGTTCCCTCAGCCCTAACATTTGTCCGTCGCTGCAAGAGGACATGGCTGCGGGCCCGCAACCATCATTTGCGCACCGTTAGCTCCTTCCGGCGTCACGCTAACCGTCACCGATCATCAGCTCCAAGGTATCGGATCGGCCAAAGGGTAATGCTATCTACGCATGACCTTCCCCTCAAGACCACCTCAAAGAAACTCTCCCCAAGGTTCATCGGCCCCTATCAACCGCATCATCAACCCGTGCTCCGTCCGACTGTCTCTACCTCTCTCCATGCGCCGAATCAACCCCACATTCCACGTCTCCCAGATTCGTTACCTGGTCTCTTGCCCACTGTCTACACCTCCCCAACCTCCCCCACCACTTTCATCTCACTATCTCACTTCCTGTTCCCCACACCTGTTGTCTATCACTGACATAATTGCCTATCCTATTTAAGCCACGCTCTGACTCCGTCATGTCACCAGTTTATTGTGCGCCTTACCAGCCTCAATTCACCAGCGTTTTCTTCCGTCTCTGTCTGTCTAGTTTCGACCTCGCTTTGTTTTTTCTGACCACGTCTCTGCCTCTCGATTTGGATTTGTTATTTGGATATTTCCCGTTGCCGATCACTTACCTGCTTCCCCGACCACGATTTTGGATTACGGACCCTTCTCTACTAGCTTTTGCATTACAGCAACGCGTTTTTTTGTGTGCTCTAGACAAATGAGACGCGAATGTGGTTTTTACTCTATATGTTTTGTCACAACCCTTAAAAGGACAACACATTTCTCTGCCCTCTTTCAAATGGTCCTTCAAACGAGAAATGAAATCTTTCAAATCCTGAAACTGGCTACCTTCAATGTGAAAAATTAGTTCAGAATCATTTGTTTGAGCCCTTCTACTAGATAGTTGATATTTCTTGTGATTTCTGTACAAATGAGACTTAAATGTAGCAAACGTTCTAAAAGAATGTGAACATTCTGGAACACCACAAATGAAAGATTGGTTTGGTGCGTTTTTGTGTAGCTTCATATGCTGAGTAAAGGCTAATATTGTTTCAAACTCATGGTTACACAACTTGCAAATGTGCATAATTTCTTATAGGTTTTAACTCTAAGTAATAGGTGTTCAGTAAAGGTCCATGTAATTTTAAACAGTTAACAGTAACAACTATAACTCAGCTATAGGCAGGGTAAAACAGACACGGGGTTAGTATACAGTAGTAGGAGTCTAAACCACTGAAGTATGTTAACTGTTGGTGGGGCTAACATTGTAATAAAGCCTGACAAACTAGCACCACTGCTTATTAATGAATTGATTTTCGAATTAAAACATAATACTGCAATTAAGATATTATTTCACTTACTATAAGTTCATCATTTTACCAACGTGAAACTAACAAAATTCACAACAAAAGTGATTACTGGAACGTCTGACATAATTTTATGATTGTTTGTAAAAGAAAAAAAGCTGCGGTGCTTACAACTATCAGAAGCTTTATACTTGATTGTGTTAACATTAGTGTTGATTGAAGCAGCATTCTCCAGCGGCAGCCATCACTCACTCCCGCCGGCTCAGTGTGAATATTCCGAAAACGCGCAGTACACGCCTACATTAACATTCATTCCAACTATATTTCACCTGGTTTCTCTGAGAAAATGCGTAGTAAAACCTCGGTTAACACTTAGATTAATGTTAATTCAAAATCACTATCTCCAGCCATCACTCACTCGCTCCCTGTTCCGCGTGGCAAATATACAGTAAAACATCAGTTTTCACTTTATCCAAAGAATAAACGTGCCGCCTGTTTTCCATGCTTATACTTTACTGTGAAATAAGAAGTAAACAGTTGTAACCATCTAATGGCCCAGGATGCATTGCATTTTACAAGGTAATACTGTAAAACCATGAAACAATACTCTACTGTAAAAATTCCTGTAAAAAATACAGCAATTTTTTACAGTGTTGATACAACCGGTAATCCCCACAAGCTTCAAATAGTCCATTATTGTTCCTGTCCCAAAGAAACCTCATCCTGCCTTCCCCAATGACTATCACCCTGTAGCCCTGGCCTCAGTTGTGATGAAGTATTTTGAAAGGCTGATCAAAAACTTCACCATTTTCTCACTACCTGATTCACTGGACTCATTACAGATTATATACCGATGACACCATCTTACACCTTCTACAAGCAACACTAACTTATCTGGACACTAGCAGGGAGAATTATGTTAAAATGTAATTTGTAGATTATAGTTAGACTATTGGACACAGCCCACCTGAGTGGATTTCAGACATGCTAAAGCTTCCCTGACCCTCAGCACTAGAGCTTCCCAGGACTGCAAAACAAGCTCAAATCAACACCCCTCCACTGCCATACTGCCATACTGCCATGCTTGTTTCTGCTGAAATACTTTGTTTGGTTTGTACAAAAAAATGGCGCTGGGTATTAAGGCCAAACAACTCTCATCTGTCCATAGGGAATTGTTCCAAAGGTCCTGTGGTTTGTTCATCCGCATTTTTGCACACCTCAGTCATGCTTGAATGTTCTTTTTAGACAGTCAAGGTATCCACTCTGCCCTTTGGCAACCCTTCTAACCAAACAGTACTTATTCAGTATCTAACATTTAACATGTTCCGTGAGGCCTGTAGGGTCTGGGATGTTGCTCTTGGGTTTGTTTTTGTTTTTCTCTGAGCTTGACTTTAAGGTGAATAGGCTGGGACATCCACTCCTTAGAAGATTGGTAAATGTCTTGGATGCTTTTCCATTGTGAATAAGCTTTCTCACTGTAGAATATTAAACCTAAAATTGTTTGGAAATCATTTTTAACCCTTTCCTCATTGATATGCAGCAGTAAATAGAGACCATATGTATATTATGTTTTTCACTCTTGGCATTGTGTAAAAATACATGAGTGCTTTTTTTTCCTTTTTGGGTTGATTTTTTGTTAAGTAAATAATGAAATTAATAATGCCATGGTGAAACTGACATGGTTGTACAGATAAACCTTGGATAGCATAGCATAATTTGTTCTGGAATTATGCTTTTAATATAAAGCACTTGGATATCAAAGCAAATTCCCCCCTAATAAATAATGGAAACTGGATGGATGACTAAATGGACTAAATGGATGATTCGTTTCACAACCAAAAAATATTCATATGAAAATAATTAATACAAAAAAAAGTAAAAATAATACAAATAAACCTGCTAAACTTTGTCTTTAAAAAGAATCGTGGCTTGTGCGAGGGAGATGAGACAGAAAGGGGAGGCGAGTAGGATGAGGTGGAGGAGGGGGTTATTATGTAGGATGACTTTCACTATCACTAATGAAATCACTGATATCTGTTGGCTCACTGAAATCTTTTCTTTTTGCATGACTTATAACAAGGAACCTATCCAATGACACTTGCTTTTGGCTTTTGAGGATTTTGCAGAAATGTGACATTGCATTGTTGTTAAACAGAATCATTGCTCAACGCCTACACCCTTTTAACATTTTTCTTCATGGGGCCATTAAGGTTGCAGTTTAAGGTTATATTTCATTCCACTAGGAACCATTTGGCCAGGTGGCATACAACTCATCAGCAGGTCATCAGAAAAGAGACTAGCTACAGAGCTGGGCCCGTACTTACTAAGAATCTCAGAATCACTTAATGGAATCTGCCTCAAAATATTCCTACCTTAGAGTAGAAAATAAAATGAAGGATTATTTTTATGAAGGATCCTACTCTTACTTTTGGCGAAGAGTAGGACTGCACCAAGGAAACGTGTGACATCACTTTTTATGACACCGAGAGCCACAAAGTAGGCTGCATGGTACAGTGAATGGATGTTGTAGTTTTACAGGTTTTTTGGAAAAGTGAAATGGTGAAATCAGTGGAAGTTGTTTGAAATCTATATGCACACAGACAAAATGTATAGAGGCATGAGTCGTGGACCAAGAATCTTAATAAATGGCTCTTATTCCTACTCCTGAAAGTAGGACCAAAATGGGGTCATTCTGAGAATGTTTTGGCCACTCAGGAGTGATTTCCTACTCTGAGATGTTTAGTAAATAGGGGCCCTGGTCTGTAAAGACATTTCTTCAGGTAGAGTTTTCACAGGTTTTTATCTAACTCTAGTATGTTTAGCATACTAGATTCTATTATTATTATAGATTCTATTATTATTATTATTATTATTATTATTATTATTATTATTATTATTATTTATTCTGCTCACACCTAATTCAATATAGATTGTCATTACATGAAGCACCACTACAACACCTAACAACCAACTAATGCCTCATAACAATAAATGAATCACTAAAAGTTATGCATTAAAAAGGGGACTCCATGGTAGTCCCCAATGAAGGCACAGGCACAGTGTTTCTGAAAAAGCACACCTGCACCATGTCAAGGATAAAGAGCTGAATACCTTAATAGGCTAATCGGTTTCACTCAAACAATCTTAAATTGCGTGTGTCTATTTATGTGTGTGAATCTTAGCTGAAGATTGGGCATATGGCTCAGGCTTTCTCAACATAACAGACCTTGCTGTTTGCAGGTCTCAACCACTTCCATGACCTGTATGTAAGACACACAGGCTGTTGCCCATAGTGACCATTGTCACTCTTAAGCTGTGTTGTGTCTGAGAGCACCATGTGAGCAGAGGACGGTTTAAAAGCAGTGAGCTAATGAAAACATTGTCTGTCTTTCTGCTGATTCATCCTAAGCTTTTCACCTGATCTCAATGTGCTAATACTTATGCAGTGTGTGTGTGTGTGTGTGTGTGTGTGTGTGTGTGTGTGTGTGTGTGTAAAAGGTGTGAGAACAATGACTTCTATTGTGTAATTTTTTAAATATATACCTGGTTTGTTTTCCTTTTTTTTTCTATCCTTTGTCCTTTTTATTTAATAAAATCTTTAACTATTTGTAACATAATTGTGGTCATTTAAAAGGTGAATTGTCATCGTTGCCATTGGTCAATATCCTAATGCACTCATTCGGGTCCTATGGCAGATATCACAGATTGTAGACAGCAAAATCCGCAGTGTTGAATTAGCACTCAGAGATATCTTTTTTTATTTCATAGTTCTCAGTCTGTCTTGCACAGCATATTTAACATCTAGACACTGATATAAAATGATATTCAAAGGCTTCAGCTTGCTTTTTCTGAGGTAGTTTATAATAGAATCTGAGGTGTGTCTCAGATCTCCTTATAGTCACCGGTGTTTGTTTTTTCAGAATACTTCTGGCTTATCTAGATATCGTACATGTGATGTTCACAATTTTTATGACATCAGAAAAAAAAAAGTTTTTCTTCTTATGCCTCTTCTAAGCAGTCCTAAAGAGTCGACTAGGGCTTATCAAATTCTGCACAAACTTAGATGACAGCAAGATAAAAGGATGAAAATTAAAACGGGTGCCATATAACCAGTTAGAACATTCCCTAATTCCTGACAAAAGAACTTGCGTCATTGTTTTCACGGTCGAGAAACTGCTGAGTCACTCCAACAGCTATTTAGGTCTGTACAAAAACCAGTCAGACCAGGACAATATTCTATAATTGTACTTCCTATTGATAAGATCTTTTATTTCTTTTTCTTACTGTTTTTTTTTTTGTCTTCCATTCCTCAGGCAGACCCCAAAAGACAGGTGTAATTTCAGTGAAAGGTGGTTCTACAAGGGGTATGAATACCTTCGCACGACACATAAAACTCTGATCAGATCAATTTAAAAAACGCATCAGCTTGCATGCCCCTAAAGCCATTAATGGTACTAGAACTACACAGCAAAATTCTTAGTCTTGAATTAACACCCAGAGTGTTGATTTAACACTTTCAGAGTACATTCGTGACTATTAGGTCATATATAAACACTTGGGATGTCAAATCAGCACTGGGAATTTTGCAGTGCACACTGAGAATGGAGGTTTAGATAAGGTCTGGAAGAACTATTTTAATATCAAATTTTATATAGTTTTCATAGAATTTGAGCCAGGTTTTTTGTTTTTGTTTCTGCATTTTACTTTGTCTGATCAAGGTTTTGACAATGATAAAATTATTAATTTTCACAAAGGTTGCTGCTTCAGTGTTTTTACATCTTTTTGACAGCAGTTTGATGCCCCTGTACAACCTGAAGCCCCATTTTCTCATTGAAGGAAGAAGCATCCCAGATCATGATGGAGCCTCCTCCACTGTACTACGTAGAAAACATCTCCAGTAGGATCTCCTTGTCATGCCAATATTGTTGGAATCCATCAGGACCACCCAGATGAATCTTTTTCTTGTCCGAGAATAAACATTTCTTCCATCTTTCAGCTCCCATGTTTGGTGCTCAGTTCTAAATGGACAAGTTTGTGGTGTGGAAGGAGATGTGGCTTTCAAAAACGTTTTTTGGCACTTCTCTCGCAGATTCAGTTTTATGGTTATTGGGCTGCAGTCAGCATCAGTAAGGTCCTTAAGTTTGGGTGGAGGCCTCTGTCTTCACGGACAGGCCATCGTATACTCCAGCTCAGTGGGTCTACCATTGAATTTTTTTTTTTGCCATCTTGGATTTCAGGTTATGGAACAGTTTCCGAACAACTGATCGCCTGAGGTCTGAAGGCCAAGAGTGACAATGCCAAGACATGACAGAAGTGAACAATCAGTGACACAATCAGAATCTTCATTCTACATTAACTTTGTAAACATGAATGTTGAACGCAGAAACTTTTTGCAGTCTTCTGAAGTAGCACAGATTTTTGTATGAAATCAAACTTCTGTTTTTTTTTTTCACATAAATCAATTTTGTAATACATTTATGTAATTTATTTTCTCCATGAGTATGTAAACATTGAGCCACCACTGCTCTTGTTTCTCACATGTAGACCTCTGTATTTATTTATTTATTTTTTAAGTTAAGAGTAACTCACAAAGGAAAATCAAGGGAGAAACACACACAGAGAGAGAACTATTATTTATGATAGTGTCCAAACTACAGATAGGTAATACCTTCCACAAAAACAAACAAACAGTTGTGCACACCTGCAAGGAAACAAGTTTAATTTTCACTGAAGGTGTTATGAGTGCTTTAGGTGATGGTGTACCAAAGATTTGCTCTAAGACCAAAGGAGCTCTGAGTTGATTCAGGGGCTGGAAAATCTTTAACAACATTGTAGTTAAGTGGATCTATGGCCAGCAATCAGGAAGAGAGAATGACAATAAACGAATGACAGGTAAAGGACACTGAAACCACTGTTACAAATAGGAGTAAAGCAGTAAAGAGCAGTGAGATGTGTCATATTACTGGAGACCTCGCTTCAGCCTCCAGGTATTTGTGCCTGGCAGTGTGTAAGGTACTACCCAAAGGAGAATCAATAGAACATGCTAATCCATTTTTTAATGAGATATTCAGTAAGGTGATATTGGCAAGGAAAGGCAAGACACCAAAATAAAAATTGACCTATGTGTTTCCAAAATATTTAATACTCATGTTTAGCAATAGGGTAAGTTATTTAGACTTTACTAATATTCTATTATTGATATCATCTACCACCAGATATATCCTAATAATCACCAGAAATAAGAAACTAAAAAAATGAAAGCCAAATGTAAAGGATAACAGTCACTATTAAATAACAATTAATTCATTTCAATTTTAGCTTTAAATAAAATCACCACCCTGAAAAAATATTAATATACAGTATTTTCCTAGGCGGCACGGTGGTGTAGTGGTTAGCACTGTCGCCTTGCACCGCCAGGATCTGTGTTCGATCCCCGGCCAGGCTCGATTCCCGTCTCTGTGTGCATGGAGTTTGCATGCGTGCTTGGTGGGTTTCCTCCGGGTACTCCGGTTTCCTCCCACAGTCCAAAGACATGTAGGTTAGGCTAATTGGCATTCCCAAATTGCCCATAGTGTGTGAATGAGTGTGTGTGTGTGTGTGTGTGTGTGTCTATGCCCTGCGATGTTATTGTTATTGTTATTATCCTCCTTATAATATAAGGAGGATGCATGAGGAGGAAGCAACCTTATCAGCAGCCCAAAAAAAGACACGAAGCTGACACAGCCTCTGAATACGCCGGTGAACTTCGGGGGAGGGGCGTTCTTATCTGTGATGTTAGCTGTCACTAGCTAACCCAACTCCAACCCAGCAAGCTGGGTTAAACAAAAAGTACCCAGTATTCCCTGTAAATAACCCAGAAAAATGACCCAACAGAGGCAAGCCAGCGTTTAGGTAGTAAAAACAACCCAGCATTTTTTTAGTGTGTAGAGATTCATTACATTAGAAATGTACTCAGCTTATAGTTTACCTCAAAGATTCACAATAAGTTCATAATCATTATAATGGTGGATTAAGTTGTAACAATTTTTTAAAAATTACAAATGTTTAAAGTAAAGCATTGATTTTTTTAAAGTACATTTTTCGCAACCATTTTGACCCAAGTGAACAGTAACAGTTTCTGTAAAGAAGTGACAAACAGATGGCCATCACTAACATGATTGAGTCTTTCATGTCTTGATCATCTTTATTTCTGTTACAGTGTCTTATTTCATGTGCAAAAAAGTAGCAAAAGTCCATAAGATAAGCTGAATACATCCTTAAGAAATATGTTTAAAGTTGTACACATTTACCCAAAGGTTGAGAACACCTAAATACCTGAAACACCTGTAAAACCTGTTACAGCACACCCTACAGCACCGCTAATTACGTAACCATGTCATAGTGGATCTGTTTCTGCCAGTACCGCTGTTTGGTATCTGTTGGGTGTGGTGTAACAGGACAGCTAGTAGTTTGCAAAAGAACACCCTAAAAATGCTGGGTTAAAAACAACGCAAACTGGGTTAATTTAACCCAGCAAGATGGGTAAAATATTCAATTCAAATTCTAGGTCATATTTAACTATAATGTTGGGTTAATTCTACCTCACAAATAGGTTATTATTATTTTTATGTTTTACATGTCTATGGGTAAAACAGTTTAAACAGTTAAATGACTTTGATATACTGGTCTATTACAAAAACAAAAAAAAACTCTAAGTTTCGCAATCCATACATATATGCAATAAACAACACCCAATTAATTGTACAAATCAAATAAAAAATATTTATATTTATTTTTCAAAAGCACAAGATCAGATAATACAAAACAAGTTCAAAAGCGACATCATTACGATACTATTACACAGATGCACTAATGCCTGAGAGTAGTGCTGGTCATTATCTCCCAACATCAGGATGTAGGGGTTCGGCCTCGACACTTCAGCCTGCTGGAGATATTCCACTGTGTCGTTCCAACCTTAGAAAGAAAGAAAATAAAGAAAGTAAAAGTTCATGGAAAAATCGAGAGGGTTGGCTAGTATGCATATTTGTAAGAAGCTTAGTGTTTTGTAACACCTCAGCTTTTTATATGTGGTTGCTAACGCTAGCAACCTAGTTAAATGCTAGTGTCATGCTTTCATTCATCACTACACCATCTTCATACACCCTGCAAGCATTTTACAAAGAAAGCTAAAAAGCTCAGACATTTCTTTCATACACAGGTGGGGTTCTTTGGTTTGGCTAGCTAGCAGCCATTGTCAGATAAACTAGCATGCTATTCTACCTCACAAAACTTTTCAGCCTGATAATGTTACATACAGTGAACAAATTCAGTCATAGGTGAGTGAAAATGTGTATACAGACCTTGTATGTAACGTTTACATTTCCTCTTAAATTCATGAAATTCAAATTCAAATTTTATTTGTCACATACACAGTCCTACACAGTACGATATGCAGTGAAATGCTTATACGACCGCCCGTGACCTTAATTTTTTTTTTTTTACTTGAAATAAGGAAATAAATAGTGAAATAGAATGAAAATAGAGTAGTTAAACTATAAAACAAGATGCAAGATACAAAAATTTTCAAAAATATATAGGAAATCTAAAAATATAAAATATATAATATAATATATATAATATAAAATATAATATATATAATATAAGGAGGATGCATGAGGAGGAAGCAAACTTATCAGCAGCCCAAAAAAAGACACGAAGCTGACACAGCCTCTGAATACACCGGTGAACTTCGGGGGAGGGGCGGTCTTGTCTGTGATGTTAGCTGTAACTAGCTAACCCAACTCTGGGTTAGACAAAAAGTACCCAACCCACTGTAAATAACCCAGAAAAATTACCCAACAGAGGCAACCCAGCGTTTGGGTAGTAAAAACAACCCAGCATTTTTTAGTGTTATTAAAAAAGCAACAAACTTTTTTTTGTACTGTTAGTGTGTTCAAGCGCTTATATTTTCTCCTGAGCCCCTCTGGAGCTCAGATTGAAAGAAAAGGTGAATAAAAAGAGCACTTTGTTCCATCTAGCAGGGTCTTCTGTCGTCTGGGTTCTCCTGCCTTGAGTCGGTCTTGCGACGTGTACATAGATCAGAGAGTCACTATGGCTCTTTTTAATGTAGAATCCATTTCCTGATTAACTCTAAATAAATTCAGTTCAATTATAAATATGTCACCTTTATATTAAAAAGTCAACTTATACTAAATTTTAAATAATAAAAAAAAGTGTCATACTGAAGTTTAAAGAGTCAGTTTAGGAGAAATCTTAAAAAGAGTTAATTGTGAATAAGAGAAAAATGTAGTTAAAATGTATTTTACACAAAGAAAAAGTTACAGAACTATATAACTACTACTACTACTACTACTAATAATAATTATTATAATTGCAGCAGGTGTGGAAAGTGTGTGGACAGACTACTGATTTCTAGATTGCCTTACATCACTAAATTATAGCCAATTCCATTGTATGTATTTTTCATTTAACATATCTATTCAATTAATTTAAAATATTATTATTCCTACTTGGATACATAAATTCACTTACCAAAGAGACTTACAAGCTAATTGCATTTCTTTACAATTTTTTTAGTAGGTAATTACTTGTTAACAATAACAACAACAACAACAAAAAAAAGCCTTTAATGTTTGTTATTCACATAAGGGCTGATGACACAGCAGGTTTTTATTCATACTGAGCAGGAGTCACCTTCTCTTCCCAGCGATGTTCAATCAGCTGGCTTTGGTCTTCAAACAGTTGAGGTCCTGTATGTAACTGGAGTTAAAGCCTCCAGCAATGAGCTATCCTGTTCACCACTATTTGGTTTTGCAAAGTCTAAAATAAACAGAGTGTTGCTGTTATAGAAAAGTATTTATGGGTGATTATTTTCCTAGAACAGTTTCTCCACAAATCTTTTACACCTCTTAGACGACAGGAGTTTGCCAAAGACATTGTTTTGTCTTTTTCTTTTTTTTTCATATTAAAAAAAATGTACATTTAATGTTGTGAAATAATTTAAACAAGCTAGTGATATCTGCTGTTTAGTAATGATTATGTCCTTGTGTGACATGAGGATTTAAACCCTTCACATATTCATAATTTTTATGAATATGTTATAAATGCAAATAAATATTTGGGTTTCAAAAATAATAGAAAAGAGTTAACTTTGGAGATAGACTACCATAATCAATGTGACTAGAAATACATTTTCATTGTTAATTCCTTATAATTGTATATTAAATAACTCTTTAAATAAATACTGACTGAACCTATTACGCAGTCTGCTCCGTCATACCTGTCCGCCTTAAATCAGCTCTCCCTCAACTCTCCCCAAACAGCTCCTTTCAAATTCTTCTCATCTCATACTGACGCATGAGGATTTTTTTTTCTTTTCTTCTGAAACCCTAATCTGCTATGATGACTAAAAACAGCTGACACCTGATACCACTGCAATACACCTCCCTCCACTGAACATTCTCACACAACTTTCAGATCTGTGCCCTGAGAAATAAACATGTATAGTGGATGAATAGCATTTATGGTGCTACACACCAACCTACATACATACCTCTATTTCCACAGTAGTCAAAGTTAGGGCCAGTGGTGGAAAAACAAAAAGAATAATTTTAATTATCACTGGATGTTAACCGATGTTTCTTGAATAATTCCTTCCTATGGTGGTTATATTGATGGACACCAGTGAGTGTGCTGCCATGGTCACATGCTGTGCTATTTATGAACTCATGAGAATGGGCATCCGAGTCATTTCTCTATTTTCCCAAATAGATTATATCAAACTGAACTTATTAATTGTTTAGTAATAGAGACTTGTTCATAGCAATAGGTCTTAATGCTGTTCAAAGAGAATACTGTTTTACAGGTCTCTGTATAGTACCATCCACAGTACTCTCATTGTGATCTTTAGACTGTCCATGTCGAGACACCTTTATCTGCAGCAAGTGATTTTCAACAGACAAAATGTCCAGGTAGGACATCTCTCAGGAGTAGCATGCCAAACGGGAGGGACAATGAGTGACGAGGACTAGAGAAAGCATGTTATTGGGGATGCTCTGGTCACTTTATAGTTAAAGGAAATGTACATTGTGTACAGAGTGCAATAATGGACATTGGTAAGATTAGCTGTAATGGCATAAAGAAAATGGAGAGGCAGGAGGTAACTCCAGACATGAGGGTTATGCCCTAAGACATCACGGTCATGGTTGAATGAAGCATCTTCAAATTTGTCACAGATCATTCAAAACTTTGAAGCACTGTTCTTAGGTAGCACAATGACATCTAGTGGTTTTCAAAAATTAAAGCAGCTGTTCACTGAAGCACTGTCTTGCTTTGATGATTAAATAGTTTGAATAGTTACTAATCATGCTTATAGAACTGTAATAACATTTATATAAACAAACAAACAAACATAAATAAATAAACAAACAAATAAATACATAAATAGATGTATCCATTATTAAGTTAAGTTCACTATAAAGTTCAGTTTCAGGAAAAGAACTGCTTACCATTCAGGTGTTTTGATGCATTTTTATAGGCTGCCAGCAACAGAATGGTGAATTCTGCTTGTGCCTGCCCCTTGCTACACACAAAGATGCAGTAGAGAGAGTGGTCAAGTCCAGTCGGCTTTTATTGTCATTTCAACCATATACAGTTTACAGTGTAATAAAACAACATTGCTCCAGGACCAAGGTGCTACATACATGTAATGAGTTGAGGCAGAAGGAGAAAAAAAGCAAATAGTAATCATTCCTTTTAAGTAACAGCAAAGATAGAAATGAGTTTTGTGCAAATAAGTAATAAATAGAGCAATTACTGGTTGGTATGAACAACTGTAAGGTGGTTGCTGATCAGTGTGTTTGCGCTTGTGTGTTCATCAGTTCAGTCCCAATGTTTGGAGGTAGTTGAGTTTGTCTGAGTGATTGTATGTGTGTGTGTACCTATCACCCAGTCCCTTTTTGTTGAGGTGATGGGCGCTGTACCATGGCTGACCCTGCGCTCTGACCCCAGTTACGCTGGGATATGCGAAGAAGGAATTTCACTGTGCTGTAATGTGTATGTGACAAAAATAAAGGATTTACGTTACTTTACTTTTAAGTTCAGTATAACAGGAGATGTGTTTAAGGTAATATGGATTCCAGTTTGTTATTGAAGGCTCAGTTAGACTATAGGAAACTTCAGTCCTGAACTATTGAGCAACTGCAGTCATGACTCTTGTGGAAAAGTGGAACTGTCCCCAGTCACCACACGCATCCCAGGCAGACCACACGGGGCATCAATGCGACAAGATCTCCAGCCAGAAACAGGACACCAAGACGAGTCAGACAGCTCCAGAGGGCAGAGGGGGTCTGGATCACTGAAAGCTCAGGAGCGACATGTATAGCTCGACAGTGAGACGGGGGAGGGAAAAAGAGAGAGGGGGAGAGAGAGAGAGGAGAAGAGAGAGAAGAGGAGAGCAGAAGAGAAGGAGAGATGGCAGTTAGGTATGGTCACTGTTATACAACGTATAAAGTGAATGTATATTTATTTAGTGCAGTGTCCTTTGATGGGTATGGCTATAGCAGCCCGGCCATCCTGTGGAGCTCCCGATGAACAGTTTTGGTGGAAACAGGAGATGAGGTTCAGGTGAACATTTGATTCTGCAGTGAGTTGGGCATCTGTGGTTTTATGTTATTCGAATATAATCTGGGTTAGCACGCAGACATCCCTTTCAGACAGCTTTCTCTTGCATCCACAGTTAGTCCTTTTGGATGTGGTTCGTCCTTCATGGTGGAATGTCAAAAGGGAGAGCCAGAAGGAAACACAGACATGAGGGCTCCCTGAGATGATCAATGATCAATCACTTCACCATCAACAAACCTGAGTGATCAGTGAGAGTGGGGAGGACAGCATCTAAACATTCCAGTTCACCAGAATACTCTACGTCCATGAGTCCCCCAGATCTGCTCCTTTACCTAAGGCTAATCTATTTACAAAATGCTTGGCTAAATAAATAGGTTTTTAGCCTAGACTTAAACACTGAGACTGTGTCTGAGTCCCGAACATTAATAGGAAGACTATTCCATAACTTTGGGGCTTTGTAAGAAAAAGCTCCGCCCCCTGCTGTAGTTTTAATAATACATGGTACTGACAAGCAGCCTGCATCCTTTGATTGAAGTAGGCGTGGCGGATCGTAAGACACTCAGATACAGCAGCGCGAGACCATTTAATGCTTTATACGTCATGCAGTGTGGATAAGATAGGGATGATGTGCTCGTATCTTCTGGTTCTAGTGAGGACTCTTGCTGCTGGACTAACTGACTAACTAATTCTTGGGGGTGCCAGATACAAGTCCTGCACAGTGGCCGGAGGGATTTCGAGCCATTCTTCTTGCAGGATAGTGGCTGACTCGCTACTCCAAAACACCCCAAAGTAGCTCAATATTATTTAGATCTGGTGACTGTGCAGGCCATGGGAGATGTTCAACTTCACTTTCATCAAACCATTTTGTCACCAGTCTTGCTGTATGTATTAGTCCATTATCATCCTGATACACGGCACCGCCTTCAGGATACACATGGTCCTCCAGAATGGTTTGGTAGTCCTTGGCAGTGACACGCCCATCTAGCACAAGTATTGGGCCTAGGGAATGCCATGATATTGCTGCTCAACCCATCACTGATCCACCCTCATGCTTCACTCTGGGCATGCAACAGTCTGGGTGTTATGCTTCTTTGGGGCTTCTCCACACCGTAACTCTCCCAGATGTGGGAAAGACAGTGAAGGTGGACTCATCAGAAAACAATGCCTGTTTCACATTGTCCACAGCCCAAGATTTTCGCTGCTGGCACCATTGAAACTGATGTTTGGCATTGGCACGAGTGACCAAAGGTATGGCTATAGCAGCCCGGCCATCCTGTGGAGCTCCCGATGAACAGTTTTGGTGGAAACAGGAGATGAGGTTCAGGTGAACATTTGATTCTGCAGTGAGTTGGGCATCTGTGGTTTTATGTTATTTGAATATAATCTGGGTTAGCACGCGGACATCCCTTTCAGACAGCTTTCTCTTGCATCCACAGTTAGTCCTTTTGGATGTGGTTCGTCCTTCATGGTGGAATGTCAAAAGGGAGAGCCAGAAGGAAACACAGACATGAGGGCTCCCTGAGATGATCAATGATCAATCACTTCACCATCAACAAACCTGAGTGATCAGTGAGAGTGGGGAAGACAGCATCTAAACATTCCAGTTCACCAGAATACTCTACGTCCATGAGTCCCCCAGATCTGCTCCTTTACCTAAGGCTAATCTATTTACAAACATGTTGCGCTAAATAAATAGGTTTTTAGCCTAGACTTAAACACTGAGACTGTGTCTGAGTCCCGAACATTAATAGGAAGACTATTCCATAACTTTGGGGCTTTGTAAGAAAAAGCTCCGCCCCCTGCTGTAGTTTTAATAATACATGGTACTGACAAGCAGCCTGCATCCTTTGATCGAAGTAGGCGTGGTGGATCGTAAGACACTCAGATACAGCAGCGCGAGACCATTTAATGCTTTATACGTCATGCAGTGTGGATAAGATAGGGATGATGTGCTCATATCTTCTGGTTCTAGTGAGGACTCTTGCTGCTGGACTAACTGACTAATTAATTCTTGGGGGTGACAGATACAAGTTTTTCACAGTGGCCGGAGGGATTTCGAGCCATTCTTCTTGCAGGATAGTGGCTGACTCGCTACTCCAAAACACCCCAAATTAGCTCAATATTATTTAGATCTGGTGACTGTGCAGGCCATGGGAGATGTTCAACTTCACTTTCATCAAACCATTTTGTCACCAGTCTTGCTGTATGTATTAGTCCATTATCATCCTGATACACGGCACCGCCTTCAGGATACACATGGTCCTCCAGAATGGTTTGGTAGTCCTTGGCAGTGATGCGCCCATCTAGCACAAGTATTGGGCCTAGGGAATGCCATGATATTGCTGCTCAACCCATCACTGATCCACCCTCATGCTTCACTCTGGGCATGCAACAGTCTGGGTGTTATGCTTCTTTGGGGCTTCTCCACACCGTAACTCTCCCAGATGTGGGAAAGACAGTGAAGGTGGACTCATCAGAAAACAATGCCTGTTTCACATTGTCCACAGCCCAAGATTTTCGCTGCTGGCACCATTGAAACTGATGTTTGGCATTGGCACGAGTGACCAAAGGTATGGCTATAGCAGCCCGGCCATCCTGTGGAGCTCCCGATGAACAGTTTTGGTGGAAACAGGAGATGAGGTTCAGGTGAACATTTGATTCTGCAGTGAGTTGGGCAGCTGTGGTTTTATGTTATTTGAATATAATCTGGGTTAGCACCCGGACCCCTTTCAGACAGCTTTTGTCTTGCATCCACAGTTAGTCCTTTTGGATGTGGTTCGTCCTTCTTGGTGGAATGCTGGAGTGGTATATGAAATAATCTATAGAACATTATACTTTAAGTCAATACATGCAACTTAACACACTACTCAAACAGTTATAATACACAAATTATTGACAGACTAAATTGGCTCATACAGGCACAAAATTCACTTGACCATAAATATAAGGTCTTTTCGAGTGTTATAATACAGTTGTTTTGCTATGGGCACAGATCCAAGACTTTCCTCACTTCAGTTCTGTGTTCAAAACAATGTGTGAGGTTTGTTTATTCTCCATTTTCACTGTTTTGTCTGCTGTATGAAACTTTGAAAATTGTATTTTCTTTGACATAAGTTTAAAAGTCACACATGAATTTAACATATTTACATCAACCACATTATGAAAGCCTATTTTGTGCTCTATGTGTGTGATCTTTACCAAATAAGTGAAATTTGGTAAATATTTTAAATTCACACAAATTTAAGAAGAGGTCTGAAGCATTGCAGGTCTTCAGAAATGCCCCAAACACTAGAGCCACAAATGTAAGAGACTTTATTTTGTGATTTTGCGAGTAATTGTAGTCAAATTTCTATTCTGAAAGTCTATTTTTCCAGCTATTTCTATATTTAACATTTGATGTCTTTAAATAGTGAACATTAAACAGATATAGATAGTATAGATAGCAGTTACAAATAAAATTGTCAGGTAGTGAACCTGATTATCTGTCTAAACAACATTTAACCAATGCAGTATTTTTTTTTTATCTCATTATTATACAGTAAATATCAATAGCTCTGGTTCTGATTTTTCATGTTTACAAACCAACATGTTTTCATGTTGGTTTGTAAATTACCATCAGTGTAGTATTTCTTCGATACAACATATTGTCATAACTGTTTTATGATACAACATATTGCATGACACAACATACAGAACTGGCCATTAAGAATGCACGCTTTTTCCCGCAAGATCCCGCAATTTGGCGTGCAACATCCCTTGGCAATTTGGCCGCGAGATCCCTCAAGCAACATTTGGGAATTTAAACAAATGTGTTGTGCTTCACTGAATATCCGCCCAATGGCGCATGGAAGGACTTTATCTAAAAGCCAGACCAAGTACAACGAAGAATTGTGTATAATTATTTAGCCTAAAACAATATTGTGTCCAATGCTAAAGCAAATATGAATTTTATTTTGTTCTACAATAATAATCTTTTATGATGAATGTGCGTAGATGTGCTTCATATTATGTTCATAATGATGAAAAGAGATGCCCTAAATTATGAGGCGCCATATAGGGCTTAAATCAAACTATACTCATGTACACACACATGAAACTGTCATGGGTCTAGCCTGGTGGTGCTGGCTAGACCGGCTGATGTTGTTGCCGTGGGCATATGGTTGGCATGAAGGCAGAGGGGTGTGCAAACAGAAAGTCTTTATTTAAAAAAACTCAAAACAGACACAAACAAACAAATGAACCAAAACAACAAACAAAAACTAAAACTAGGGCTCAGGAAAAACACAGGGAACGGCGCGCTAACACAGGGAACGGCGCGCTAACATAGGGACAAGAACTGAACACAGAAACCAGGAGCTGACACAGGGAACCGACAGAGAACTGGGGATGAGGAAACATGGAGCTGAAGCTAACTAAGACACATAGGGGAACTAGAGATGAGACAGGGCTAGACAGGAGAGACAGGGCTAGACAGGAGAGACAGGGCTAGACAGGAGAGACAGGGCTGGAGACAAAGAACACAGACTAGAGACAGGAGACTAGAGACAGGAGACTAGAGACAGAACACAGACTAGAAACAGGACCAGGAGCACAGAGACTAGAGACAGGACCAGGAGCACAGAGACTAGAGACGGGACTAGACTGGCTGGGTTAGTGATTAGTTGGGTTAGTAGCTACATGGAATACTGGGGATACTGGATGCTGACCTAACCAGGTTAGTATCTAATGGGGTTAGTGGCTAACCAGGTTAGTACTGACCTAATAGTGGGGAACTGAACACAAGAGGCAAAGCACACATGAGGCTATTCCAAACTAGCGGCTAACCTACTAGCAACCAGAACCACTAGCAGTCAATCCCCCTAGAGGCTAGCCTACTGGGGGCTAACCCTACCAGGGGCTAACCCTACTAGCAATCAAGGCCTACTAGCGGCTAACCCTGCTAGCGGCTAGACCCTCATGTGGCTACACAAAACTAAACAGACAAAGAATTAAACCAGAAGACAGAACAGTACTTACACAGGAGGAGACACAGCCTAACTAAACACTGAACAGAACAGCTCCATGAATCCACTAGAACAAGGAACATACAGAAAACACAACTAGAGCCCTCTTTAAACAAAGGTAAAACAATATAACTAAAATATAAACTTAAACAAACAAAAAGGAATGCCCACATGACAGTATATACAAAAACAACAAAACATACCAACAAACAATGCTCGACCCAGTTTCCCAGAACAAACTGCTATTTATAGAAACTTTAATGAGGCACCTCAGTCCAGGTGAGCACTCATCACCTGACTGAGGTGCCTTCTGGGAAACTGAGTCAACCAACAAGAACTACACCAGACATGAACAGTGCCCTCTGGTGGGGGTTCCTAACAGAAACACTTGCATACACATACTGTATATGAAACAGTCACACATCTACACACGTGGACAAAATTGTTGGTACCCTTCGGTCAATGAAAGAAAAACTCACAATGGTCACATAAATAACTTTAATCTGACAAAAGTAATAATTTAAAAAAATTCTATGAATGTTAACCAATGAAAGTCAGACATTGCTTTTTCAACCATGCTTCAACAGAATTATTAAAAAAAATAAACTCATGGAACAGGCCTGGACAAAAATGATGGTACCCCTAGAAAATACTGAAAATAATGTGACCAAAGTGACATGTTAATTCAAGGTGTGTCCACTAATTAGCATCACAGGTGTCTACAATCTTGTAATCAGTCAGTGGGCCTATATATAGGGCTCCAGGTAGTCACTGTGTTGTTTGGTGACATGGTATGTACCACACTCAACATGGACCAGAGGAAGCGAAGGAAAGAGTTGTCTCAGGAGATTCGAAAGAAAATTATAGACAAGCATGTTAAAGGTAAAGGCTATAAGACTATTTCCAAGCAGCTACATGTTCCTGTGACTACAGTTGCACATATTATTCAGAAATTTAAGATGCATGGGACTGTAGCCAACCTCCCTGGACGTGGACGCAGGAGGAAAATTGATGACAAATCAAAGAGACGGATAATCCGAATGGTAACAAAAGAGCCCAGAAAGACTTCTAAAGAGATCCAAGGTGAACTTCATGCTCAAGGAACATCAGTGTCAGATCGCACCATCCGTCGTTGTTTGAGCCAAAGTGGACTACATGGGAGATGACCAAGGAGGACACCATTGTTGAAAACAAATCATAAAAAAGCCAGTCTGGAATATGCCAAACTACATGTTGACAAGCCACAAAGCTTCTGGGAGAATGTCCTATGGACAGATGAGACAAAAATGAAACTTTTTGCCAAGGCAAATCAGCTTTATGCTCACAGATGGAAAAATGAAGCATATCAAGAAAAGAACACTGTCGAAACATGGAGGAGGCTCTGTTATGTTCTGGGGCTGCTTTGCTGCATCTGGCACAGGGTGTCTTGAATCTGTGCAGGGTACAATGAAATCTCAAGACTATCAAGGGATTCTAGAGAGAAATGTGCTGGCCAGTGTCAGAAAGCTGGGTCTCAGTCGCAGGTCATGGGTCTTGCAACAGGACAATGACCCAAAACACACAGCTAAAATTACCCAAGAATGGCTAAGAGGAAAACATTGGACTATTCTAAAGTGGCCTTCTATGAGCCCTGACCTCAATCCTATTGAGCATCTTTGGATGGAGCTGAAACGTGCTGTCTTGAAAAGGCACCCTTCAAACCGGAAACAACTGGAGCAGCTTGCTCATGAGGAGTGGGCCAAAATACCTGCAGAGAGGCGCAGAAGTCTCATTGACAGTTACAGGAATCGTTTGATTGCAGTGATTGCCTCAAAAGGTTGTGCAACAAACTATTAAGTTATGGGTACCATAATTTTTGTCCAAGCCTGTTCCATGAGTTCATTCTTTAAAATAACTCCGTTGAAGCATGGTTGAAAAGCAATGTCTGACTTTCATTGGTTAACATTCATAGAATTTTTTTTAAATTATTACTTTTGTCAGATTAAAGTTATTTCTGTGACCATTGTGAGTTTTTCTTTCATTGACCAAAGGGTACCAACAATTTTGTCCATGTGTGTATATACACTACTAACTGCTCACACAACTACATATGAAATGCGCGCACACACCTATGAGACACGCGCAGATGTACAGTAATTATGCGAATGTCCTGATTCTTGAATATGTCAACATGTCTTCGTTAAAACGTAAAAATATGTTGAGCACCATCAGAAGACATGAATGAACAAATATGAACATGAAGTGCTTCGGGCTTTTTATAAAAATAATCATCTGGCTTTTTTGCTGTTTGTGTCCAGCATTGAATAATTATTTCATCCATTACTTGACCACGGCTGGAAATTATAGCTGGAATGTGATTGTAGATTTATGACTGAAATAAAGCTCTTCATTGGCATGCATGAACCCTGATTTGTCCGTAAACTTTCATTTTACAAAAGGTGCAGACATACTCCCCCAGAAAGTCATCGCCTTTTGCAATAATGCAGATCAAACATACTACACCTGTCCATACATAAAAATGAATATTTAAGCATATATGCAAAATGTATTTCACTTAAATATTACAGATTAAAACAAGGAAAGTAGACGTGCTGAGCTTCAGTTCATTGTGATGCGGACAAACGGTCCAGGAAGGAAACGAGTTTCGTTATTTTACAAAATCTGAATATATTCAGTAAATTTATTAATTACACTCAAAGTATCAAATCCAACTATGAAGTCTGATTTAATTGATATCATTAAACATTTTATTTGTTTCTATTTATGTTTATGTTTTGCTGGCGAAATACATTTTAGACAGAGACGTCTGCTCGGTCTTGTTCATTCTTTTTAAACCCCTCAATTCTGCCTATTCCCCCATCAGTGAAACCGGTTTGATAACTTCACACCTACATGAATGAAAGGTGAGAAGAGGGATTACAGTAACTGGGGGTCTGCGTGTGTTCACCTTGGAGCGCGCTGTCGTTGTATTGAGCGAGAAGACTAAAACAAAAACAAAATCATGTTTGCTTCAGCATTGGAGACAATATTGTTTTAGGCTAACTTTATTAAATATTATACAGTTTCGTATTCTTTGTTGTACTTCGTCTTTTTGCACATGCGTGTGCGTCTTTAAATTTGAACAAAAAATAATAATGGGCTGGTAGGCACGTTATTTTTTCATGTAACTTAAACGGCTGAATGAAGTTAAATATACACAATAAATTAATAATTGCGTTTGCTTTACATTTGAGCCCTCATGTGTAAATAGCGTTTTCATTGTCTATACTACCATATCATATAAGTGTGTCTAATACTGTTTAATTCATATTTTACAACATTACATGCAGTTTGTAATTTACTTGCAATTGTACTTTTAAAATGACCTTTCCGTTTGGAGATGGCGTGTGATTATTAATTGAGAACTTAAACGGAAACAAAAGGAAACTGAAAACACAAAATAAACAGAGCTACGCCGTCTCTACGTGAGAACGGATGGGGTCTGGAAACTAAAGCAAATCTTGTATCCTCTCGGGGCTTATGCCATTATCGAGGATTTATTTGAGAGAGGGGTGGGGGTGTTTTTGTTCACTAGTACTGCTGAACTGTTGCGTGTCGCTCTCCCTCTCGCCAGCGTTTGAGACAGACAGACGTTTGGTGTCATGTGCACTCCTAACGCAATCGGCACGAGGACCTGGAGGTAGTACGGTCGCGACTTAGGAAACATAAAAGGAGACAAGATGGCGCTTTACACACGCTCAGTCATTGAGTTTTGCCCATGCAATCGCAGACGCTTCGCTCGTCTAAACGTGAGTACTCACTTTCTTGGGTTATCGCTTCCGATTGGGTGTGTGTATTTAGAACGCGGGTTTATTTGTGTAAACTCTTGCTCTCACTTCAGGAGAGTTCTAATAATAACCAGCATGGTTATCCTGCCTGCTTGCGCTACTTCCGCGTTTGGGTTTAACATCCAGGGCTAACTGTTAGTTACAGGGCTAACTGCTAGTCTTCTGCTTCATCTCCGGTTAGTTTGTGACAGAATGACTGAGCCATCAGCAGTAAACCCAGTGGAGGGTTCCCTCCAGGGAACCCAGCTGGGCCGCCAACCCCCTCCCCAACTTCTGATGTTTTTCTAGGTTTACCAGACAAATGGGATGGCACGGATGGGAAGTGCAGTGTTTTTCTAACCGCATTGGATCTCGTGTTTGAGTTTAATTCCACCAGATCCTCCACAGACCGACTGCGCATTGCTCTTCTCGTCTCGTTGCTATACGGGCAGGCAGCTGAGTGGGCCACGGCGGTTCTTCATTCAGATTCAGACGTCGCCTACTCCTACACAGAATTCACCCATCAGCTTAAACTCACCTTTGAGCATCCGGCTGCTGAGGTGGAGACCGACTCTAAGCTATATCATCTACAGCAGGGAGGGTCGTCCGTGAGCCGCTACACCGCGGAATTTTGTACTCTCGCCGTGCAGACCGACTGGGGAGACTCCGCCCTCCGGACGGCCTACTACGAGGGACTGGCTTCGCATATAAAAGACGAGCTCGCCGGACGAGAGGTCCCAGCGACCTTGGAGGTCTTAATCCAACTCACCCTCCGGAACGACCAACATCTGCTCGCTCGCCCCAAGCCAGCTCCCCGTACCCTGCCACCCATCAGGACAGCCCTACCTCGTACCACGCCCTTCGTGTCCCACGCTCCAGTTCCAGAAATCCACTCCTCATTCACTGCAGCACCCACCAGAACCGTTGGTACTCCACCTCCCGCCACAGGACACAGGAGCCGTAGAACCCATGCAATTAGGGCTCGCCTCCTTAACCGCTGCAGAACGGGAACGCCGTTTTAGAGAGGGGCTCTGCGCGTATTGTGGATCAGCTGTACACCATCGAGCCATCTGTCCTCTGCGGCTGGGAACCGCGCAGCCCCGGTGAGAAATGAGAGTAGCTCACCGGGTCCCATCTCCCTCTCCACCACCACCAAATGGGTCGGAAGTACCGCGTTCGTCGACTCCGGGGCTGCAGGTAACTTCATTGACTCTTCATACGCCAAAAAACTGGGGGTAAAAATCGAGGCGTTATCCCAGCCCGTAACAATTACATCAGTCGACGGTCGGCCCCTTTCCTCTAGCCCCATCTCCTTTCAAACTCAGCCTATCACTCTCATCATCAACCAGCATCAGGAACAGATTCAGTTTTACACCATCACCATTTCATCACCACCCATCATCCTCGGACACCCTTGGCTGCTGCATCATGACCCACTCATATCATGGACCCAAAATCGGATTCTACAGTGGGGGCCGACCTGCACCGAGCTCTGCCTACGGGCCGAGGCTGGGACGTGATCTAGGGAGTCCGAGGCCCCCGATGTCGACACAGACAACATCCCGCTAAACTACCGGGACCTGGCTGAAGTCTTCTGTAAGAGACGGGCCACCCACCTACCTCCTCATCGCCCATACGACCTGGCAATCGATATTCAGCCAGGTGCCACGCCACCCCGCGGCCACCTCTATTCCCTATCCAACACCGAGATGCAGGCGATGGAGGAGTATGTTTCCAGCGGACTTCGCCATGGTACCATTCGGCCCTCCTCCTCACCTGCCGCCGTGGGGTTCTTCTTCGTGAAAAAACGCAATGGTAGTCTACGTCCCTGTGTCGATTACCGGGGACTCAATAACATCACCATAAAAAAAACGACACCCGCTGCCTCTTACCAACTTTGCCCTGGACGCCCTCTCCTCATCTTCACTAAGTTGGACCTCCAGAGCGCCTACAACTTGGTGCCCATCAGAGAGGGCGATGAGTGGAAGACGGCCTTCATCACCCCTACAGGACACTACGAGAGTCTGGTCATCCCCTTTGGTCTCTGCAACGCACCTGCCGCTTTTCAACAGTTCATCAATGACGTCCTCAGATACATGTTAGGCCGCTGGGTGTTCATCTACCTCAACGACATCCTCATCTACTCCTGAACCATCAACGAACATATCCAGCACGTCAGAGCGATTCTAAAGAGATTGCTCGCCCACCAGCTGTACTGTAAGTTGGAGAAGTGCGCTTTTCACGAGCGTTCCACCACATTCCTGGGTTTTGTCATCTCGTCCCAGGGTGTGGCCATGGACCCGCAGAAACTCGAAGTTGTGAGTCATTGGCCCCTACCCAAGACTCTTAAACAACTCCAGCGATTTTTCGGGTTTGCCAATTTCTATTGCTGCTTTATCCGGGACTAAAGTACTGTTGCAGCTCCACTAACCGCTCTGACCCGCCCATCATCTCACCCCTTCATCCTCACCTCAACTGCCGTCTCCGCCTTCCATGAGCTCTGTCGCCGCTTCACCACTGCTCCCATCCTCCTTCACCTGGATGCTGACAAACCATTCGTTGTGGAGGTGGACGCTTCGGATGTGGGAGCCGGGGCTGTTCTATCTCAGCGAGGTCTAGACAAAAAACTGCACCCTTGCAGTTTTTTCACCAAGAAATTTGACCCTCAGCAGCGATATGGAGTAGGGAACCATGAGCTGCTGGCCATAAAGTGGGCCTTGGATGAATGGCGACACTGGCTCCAGGGTGCCAGAGAGCCGTTCATCGTCTGGACCGACCATCAAAATCTCATCACTATCCGCACCTTAAAACAACTCAACCCCAGACAGGCACGGTGGGCACTGTTTTTTGAGAACTATAATTTCCACCTGTCATACGCGCCTGTCCTGCCACCCACCAAGATCCTCGCACCACTCAGATGGAACCTCGAAATGAGAGTTCGCCAGGCACAAGCTACGGAGACCGAACCGGCAGGTGTGTCGCCTGGCCGACTCTATGTACCCAACGCCATCAGGGCCGAAGTACTCCAGTGGGGACACTCCTCCCCACTTTCTGGACACCCCGGAAAGCGGCGCACCCTACTTTTCGTCCAACGGGCCTTCTGGTGGCCCAATATGAGGAAAGACGTAGACGAGTTCGTCCAGGCATGGCCAGGTCCAAGGACAGCAACCGACCATCGCCAGGGGAACTCCAACCACTCCCGGTTCCCCGCCGGCCCTGGACACACATTGCTGTTGACTTCATCACGGGCCTGCCGGTTTCCTCACCATCGTCGACCAGTTCTCCAAAGCTGTTCACCTGGTGGCCCTCTCCGGTCTCCCGTCAGCTAAAAGGACAGCCGAGCTGATATTAGAGCATGTAGTCCGCCTGCAAAGGTTCCCAAAGGACATCGTCTTGGATAGGGGGCTCCAGTTCACGTCTCGGTTCTGGAAGGACTTCTGCCGTCTGATCAATTCCGCCTGCAGTCTGTCCTCCGGTTACCATCCACAGACTGTCAGACGGAGCGAACCAACCAACAACTGGAGCGCTACCTGAGATGCTTCATTGCTGATCACCAGTGCTCCTGGGCCCGCTACCTCATTTGGGCTGAGCTATCCCACAACCTCCACACCTCCTCTGCCACCAACCTAAGCCCATTCGAGGTATGCTACGGCTTCCAACCTCCGATGTTCGACCATCAAGAACCGGAGGTGGAAGTACCGTCGGCCCAACAGTTGGTTCGCCGGTGTCGACGGCTATGGAGGCAAGCAAACAACGCCATTCAAGAGGCTAACCACTGTTACACTCTACAACATCGCCGTCGACACTCACCGGGACGAATGTACCAAGTAGGTGATAAGGTATGGCTATCAACAAAAAACCTACACCTGCAGACTGAATCAAAAAAGTTGTACCGGCTCCAGCTGCCTGCGGCGCTCCGGATCCATCCGGTATTCCATACATCCCAACTCAAACCCTTCACTACTTCACCCATGGTTTATTTTTTAAGGTGTGCCAGCTGGCACTATTCTTATATTGCTCTTTGTCAGGGTAAATCGTTCAGTGACAACCTCGTAAAATTCTATGTACTGTAAATAGGTACTCTACATCTGTATGAATAAATCCAGATGCTCACCCCCGTGAAAATGGCGAATTCAGGGAAAGGCTCCCCGCGAAAGGTTTTGTGCGACCACTGAGCTTCTACGGATTCTAAAATTGACGTTGTTACTGTTTTTTAATACCTGCAGTAGAAGAGTCTGAGAATTTATCTACCATAAGCTTTGTTGTATTGTTTTTATACAACCTATGATTTCACCTATGCTATTTTACAAATGGAATATTTTTTATGTTACACTCTAAAAACTTCTGGGTTAAATGTTAAAGTACTAGGTTATTTTATCTATTTATTATTATTTAGTAGATTGCCTGTTAGAAACACCCCAAGTGAAATTAATCCGCTGTTATAACTACTGCAGAGATAGTTAATCAGTGGTAGTTTTCACTACTACTACTAATGATAATAATACTGAATGGGGAAAGCGCAGTCAAAGAAGAGTCATCATTGAGAAGAAAATGAAAAACAAATACATATCAGTATTTAAAGTTTGAGCTTGACACGTTTATGAGCTCTGTCACTTGCTGTCAATGGACGCCTAAGAGAGAGAACACATTTTTGGCTTCAGTAGACACAGAATACTTCAGATTGAAACACGACTGCCCCCTACAGGTAATGAACAGCATTTTTACAGCTTCCCGCGAGCTGCCACGGAACCGCGCGAGATCCCTTTTCAAGAAACCTGCGTTCTTAATGGCCAGATCTGTATTGTAATGACTGTTTTATGACTTAAACTCTTCTTACAATGTGAAAATTACAGCCAATTTTGCAAAATGTCCCTTTGCGTCCCTGGCAGTCAAGTACACATGTGAACAATGAGTTTAACATTTAAATAGGAAAAAAAGCATAAATGTACACAGCAAAAAAACATGAACATCCAGAAAAGAAACCATACCATTAAAAAGAAAAGACCTACCAATACACAGGAAAAAGTGTGCATGTGTATGTTTTTTTCTGTGTAAATGTTTTTTTTTCTGTGTATGTGCATGTTTTTTCCTGAGTACTAGTGTTTTTCCTGTAAAAAACAGGAGGTTTTTACTAAGTGTTTACTAGAATATGTTATGCAGAATAACATGACGGCAAGGAAGACCACGGCAAGGAAGAACCACATAAAGAGAACATTGATGGTATTAATATTCACTGTTTCCCCAACAATAAACTATGGGTCACTAAGGACATTAAAGCTTCCTTAAATGGCTTTTAGGTCTGGTGACAAGAAAGCAGCGAAGAAGGCTTAATAAATGTAGTCCTAAAATCCTGTGCTCTTCAACTATGTGGGGTCCTGCCTTGTGGAAAACATCCTGCATTGTTCTTGGCCCCAAAATACCACGACCCACTGCCAGAAGGTCTATCAGCCATTTCGGATCATAGACTATCTGACATGCAGTACCCAGTATGTCCAATTACAAAGCTGTGTGTGTCTGACACAGTGATCTGCAGAACTGGTGCTCCTCAGGGGAGTGTTCTGTCTCCATTTCTTTTCACCCTCTATATATCTGACTTTAAATATAATTCAGAATCTTGCCATCTACAGAAGTTCTTTGATGACTCTGTGGTTGTGGGATGTATTAAGGGTGGTGATATCTCCAAGTACCAGTCTGTCGTGGATTACTTTGTTTTTTATTGTGAGCATAACCACCTACAACTTAAGATCAAGAAAACAAAGGAACTGGTGGTCGACTTTAGGAAAAGTGGAAGCCCTGTGATGCCTATATCTGTCCAGGGAGAGACAGTAGACATGGTTTCTAAATACATATACCTGGGAGTGCATCTGGATAACAAACTAGACTGGTCAGTTAACACAATGGCAAACTACAAGAAGGGACAGAGCAGGTTTTACTTTCTGAGAAGGCTCAGGTTTTCAACATCTGCAGTACCATTCTTCGGATGTTTCATGAATCTGTTGTGGTGACTGTCGTTTTCTTCTTTGTGGTCTGTTGGGGCTGCAACATGAAAGTGGCAGACGGAAACTCTGGACAAGACTGGACAAGGTCATTAAAAGGGCCAGGTCCTTCCTGGGCTTGGATCTGGACTCTGTTGATGTCGTAGCAAGGAGGAGGATTCTGTCCAAAAGACACACAATTTTGAACAATCCTTCTCACCTATTATACAGTGTTCTCTCCGACCAGAGGAGCAGAGAATGATTATGACCAGTTGTTCTACAGAGCGCCATAGGAGATCTTTTCTCCCAATGGCCATTAAATTATATAAAGTGGGGCAAAAAAGTATTTAGTCAGCCATCAATTGTGCAAGTTCTCCCACTTAGAAAGATAAGAGAGGCCTGTAATTGTCATCACCGGTATACGTCAATTATGAGAGACAAAATAAGAAAAAAAAAAATCAGAAAATCACATTGTAGAATTTGTAAATAATTTATTTGCAAATTATAGTGGAAAATAAGTATTTGGTCAATAACAAAATTTCATCTCAATACTTTGTTATATTTGCTGGCAATAACAGAGGTCACGCGTTTTCTGTAAGTCTTCACAAGGTTTTCACACACTGTTGCTGGTATTTTGGCCCATATCTCCATATCTCTAGAGCAGGTAACATGGACTTTGAGATCTGGAGACTGGCTAGGTCACTCCAGGACCTTGGAATTCTTCTTACAAAGCCACTCCTTTGTTGCCTGGGCGGTGTGTTTGGGATCATTGTCATGCTGAAAGACCCAGCCACATTTAATCTTCAATGCTCTTGCTGATGGAAGGAGGTTTTTACTTGTTGGGTTGATTCTATCAGGACCTGCAGCTTTTGTAGGGCAGAGACAGGGCATTTTACATGGTCATCTGAGATGTTGATTGAGGGGAGTGCAGGTCTACAATTTTGTTTCTGGTGTCCTTTGACAGCTCTTTGGTCTGGGCCATAGTGGAGTTTGGAGTGTGACTGTTTGAGGTTGTGGACAGGTGTCCTTTATACTGATAACAAGTTCAAATAGATGACATTTATATTCTTCTTAAAGAAGAATTTACAGGTCTGTGAGAGACAGAAATCTCTCTTGTTTGTAGGTGACCAAATACTTATTTTAAAGAGGAATTTACCAATTAATTCATAAAAAATTCTACAGTGTGATTTTCTGGATTTGTTTCTTATTTCGTCTCTCATAGTTGAGGTATACCTATGATGAAAATTACAGGCTGTAACACAGGCCTCTCTCATCTTTTTAAGAGGGAGAACTTGCACAATTGGTGGCTGACTAAATACTCCCCCCCGTAACTCATCTCTGTAATGTTTTCACTATGGGATAGGGATTATCAATAGTTAATGTTCAATAATACTTTATGACACTACTGTTTCCACAACTCAAGATTACAGAGTACATTTGTGCAATATTCTTTCTTTTCACTGACATTACATTTCAAGTGGAATATCGGTATATTAATCATTTTCAGTGCAATATGTAGCTCTGTGTGCTATATTTAATTCTACTTTTACTTCGATTTAGTGTTATTTTCCTTTTAATTTTTATATCTTGAATTTTATTTTTTCCTTGTCTAATCTAATTTTTCCTTCCCAGTAAATTAATCAATGGAATTGTATGACCAAGACAAATCAATTTCTCTCTGGGATTAATAAAGTTCTTTGAATCTTTAAATCTTTTCTATCTGGCTCTCACACATCTAGACGAGAAGGACACTTATGTTTGAATGCTGTACATACATTTCAGTTCAGCATTCAATACCCCAACATCTGATCGGGAAGCTTAGGGCCTGAACACCTCCCTCTGTAACTGCATCTCCAGCACCAACACACTGAGTACTGGGCTGTGTGTTCAGTACCCTACTGTTTGTGACACAACCATGTATCATGAAGTGTCAGGATGCAGAGAGGAAGTGCAGAGGTTAATGGACTGGTGTAAAGACAACAACCTGTCTCTGAACATTGATAAAACACAACTGTTTTAGCCGTTTGGTTTGGGAATTGTGCCATCTTAGACGGACAGACCTACAGTGGATAGTGAGAAGATCATCAAGACCACTCTTCCCTCTATCTAAAACATCTACAGCACATGCTGCATTCGCAAAGCCACCAGCATTGTGGATGATCGGACACACCCCTCTCACTCTCTCTTCACCCTCCTGCCATCTGGAAAAAGGTACCGAAGCATTCAGGCCCTCATGTCCAGACTGTGTAACAGCTTCTTTCCACAGGCTGAGACGTTGCACTCAACAAAGGTGCCCTTTTATGCAGGATCAAATGACTCCGGGACGTCATTGGGATTTCCTCATGCCATGCCTGTGCAGTCTCACAAGATTTTAACTCCGGAACCAAAACACAAAGTCAGTGGGACACATAAACCATAATGAGTGCGATTGGTCCAGGTGCAGGACTGGCAGACTTCACATTTGACATACTGCCAGACATCCTTGCGAACAGAGGGCCCTAGACATTGTTAAGTAGCCGCAACAGGGTTTTTAGTCTTCCCCTGAGTGGGGCTGAGTGATAGAGAGTCCAGCTAGGTGTAGTGTAGAATTCCATTGCCTCCTTTCTCAACCTTCTCTTTGCTGTGCTGAGCCCCCACCTTCTGCCAGTAGTCTTTTTCTACCCTCAATCTCTCTTTTTCTACCCTCAAAATACCCCCAATAAGGTTTACCAGGTTTATGTTGGTACTCAGGGTTACTCACCATGCCCTTGAGCCAGCCAACCACTTTGGTGTTAATGTTGTTCAGTATGCGACTCGTCAGTTCCTCCTCAGAGATGTCAGATCTCCACTGCAGGCAGAGGTCCCGGTAGTCATATGCGAGGTCTCTGGGCTGTTGTAACAGTGACCTTAACTTGTCCTCTACTTCAGTCAGGTAGTCATCTGGCAGGAATGCAGCCAGGAATGCCTCTTTAAAAAGACTCCCAGTTCTTTACCATGGCCTACTCTGCCTTCCACCAGCTGAGAGCGGGTCCTCGCAGAACTGTGCTGATCGTTCCAATGAGCTCGACACTGGGAAGTTGTTTGAGTTCCAAGTAGTTATCACACTGCTCTTCAAAGTTGAGCATGTCAGATGTCTAATTAAAGATGTTATCTCTGCTGCTGGATTACGGTACAAAAGTCACAAAAGTCACCTGTGGGAGATTTTTCTCCTACACTTGTTGCTGTTGCCTTAATTACAAATATTACACAAATACTGTAACTTTAAAAAAGAACCAAAGAAAGACTCCGGACTCCGTGCAGATCTGGATGAAGTAAGGCAGGATTTATTGCAGCAATAAAACCAAGTGAGCCAGCTTAGCAATGCCTAGGGTGTAACCCCAAGCACCACCAAAATCAGACTGATTTGACTGTGACAAAAGTGCTCATTTTATACAGTTTGCAAGAGGAGGGGCGCTCACCTAGCCCCCTCCTCTGTACATTTTTTTCTTATTCCTTATCAAATAATTAACCCATTATAATCCCAAGTTTACCCAAGTATGTTACGTCATATATCTCATCATCTGATTCCATATTTTTTCCCATTATAATTTATTTTCCTTTCAAATTACTTTCCATTATCTTTTCACTTTTCTTGTTCAGTTTAAAAAATATTAGGGTGGCTCTTACTTTACTATATATTCCTGGCACTTCCGGTTTACTCTACAGCAAACTCTCAAGAGACAGGCCATGGGTAAGCATCTCTGTCGCACTCATTTTAATTATTTTTCTTATTTTCCTAATTTGTTGTATTTACATACTTTTCTTTTAATGGTATAGCTAAGCGCAACTGTTCAAGTGCTGACTATATTCTTTTGGACAACTTGGACAGCCAGGACAGTCCAGAACATAACCTCTTTGAGGATTACACCCATACTGAACCTGTCATGGACCGAGCCTCAGTGAGTTCTTGCCAAAGTGAGTCTGATGGATCATTAACACAATTTCTACATAAGAGCGGTCTTACTTATGACAGGAAGGATGACTCCCGGCCCGGTCCTTCTAAGAGACCGCGTCTGGAGGCAAATAGTCCTCCTTCTCATGCTTTTAGGCCTGTGCGAACAGAGTTTAGTACTCCAGCCCTGTCTATTTGTCAAAGAAGTGCCGGTACTCAGACTGATTCTAAGGTGTCTGCATATTATATTTAAATTACAAAGAGAAAAGCAACAAAGTGAATTTATAACATTCTTATTTACATTGCTATTGTTATTAGTTGCCTACCTGTACATGAATTGCATTTAATAAAAGAGACCTTTAATGCACTGAAGATTGATTTGTTCCTGACAGAAATTTGTCCTTTAGTCATGCGCTACATGTGGTAATGGCTGTTGGAGCTCAGTACTTCCTGACTTTCATGGCAGGGCAGCTGCTGCAAATGTCATCAACATGATCCCTGGGATCACAAGGTTTGCTATCACGAGAGTGACATCAACTTCATTTGTTAATGTCATTGTCATTTAAAAGTTATCATTGTTATGACAAACCTTGAAGGAAAATCGACACATGAAAGGACATTGATGAGGATGACCTGGATGCTTATATTGGTGTTCTTCTTCCTGGAGTGTACAGATCCAGCAATAAAGCCACTTATAGTCTATGGGATGCGTTGACAGGCAGAATTTTTTTTTATAAGCAAAGATTTCACTTCAGACCTTTTAATTGATATCAGGAGTCCGCATATTTGATGTTAGGGAGAGATGAGAGTGCCAGAAATCATCATTTACAGACCCCCAGGGCCGTACTCGGAGTTTCTCTGCGAATTGGCAGATTTCCTCTCAAACCTTGTTGTTTCTGTAGACAAAGCGGTAATTGCTGGAGACTTTAATATTCATTTTGAGAATCCAGAAGACCCTCTGAGAACAGCATTTATGTCCATACTGGACTCAGTATGAGTGGGTGTAGTAGGACCCACTCATAAAGCAGGTCACACTTTGGATTTAATATTATCCTTCGGATTAAGTATAGAAAATATAACCACAATTCCACAGTCTGAAGTTATCTCAGATCACTATCTTGTCTCGATTAAAGCGTGTTATAGTAATAATGTATGCAGCACAGCACCGCGCTTCCACCTTAAACGTACATTTACGTCAAAAACCGCACAGAGCTTTATCAATAATCTTCCAGAGTTATCAACTTTGATTGGATAACTTAGGCTAATTGGTGTTTCAGAATTGCCTGCAGTGTGTGTGTGTGTGTGTGTGTGTGTGTGTGTGTGTGTGTGTGTGTGTGTGTTAGCCCGTGCCCTGGGATAGATAAGATCATAAATGAGTTCATGGTGTACAGTGCCTGGTGCCCCGACTCCACTGGGATAGGCTGTAACCCTCCCACAGCCCTGCACAGGATGAGCGCTATAGAGAATGAGTGAGTGAGTCTTACTTGCTAGTTATTTCTTTGCTAATACACTTCAGCATCATTTAAGCATAAAACAAGCAAACTTATTCTTCCAGCTGCTCCCATTAGGGGTCAACATAGTGGACCATTTGTCTCCATCTAACTCTGTCTATCACATCTTCATTTGTTACTCTGACCTCCTGCATGGCATCAATCAAAACATCCAAATACCTCTTCTTTGATCTACCTCTTCTCCACAAACAAAAAGATAAAACATTTCAATGTCTTTTTTTTTTCTTAATTTGATTTTGCTTTGTATTTTTATACACCAGTCCCAGTTTAATCAGTGATGTGTCAGTGCAATTTTATTTATTCTTCATCATCATCATCATCATCATCATCATCATCATCATCTTTATTATTATTATTATTATTATTATTATTATTATTGTTGTTTACATTTTGTTTTTCACACTGCATATATAATATATAATAATATATATTTTTTCATGGCACAATTACATGTAAAATTCCTTTAAAGACAAATCTCATAGCTTATCTCCGTAAAATTGGGAATAAAAATGTTCGTATCCAGAGTTATGAATGAAACTCTCTCTTAGATTTTCAGCACCATTACATAGTGTATATACTATAGAAAGTGTCTGTGTGTCTGTCACTCACATCATTTTCATAACATTCTTATTATCAGTATAACAGAAAAAAGAAAAAGGAAAAAGAACTCTTCAAAATGAAAGGCTCGGGCTTCTCAGACCTTCTGATGCCTCAGTGTGATGGAAACTAATATTAAAGATAAAATCATCCAGGCGAGATAAGACAAAGATTTTCTGTGTTTTGGCATTTGTGTGTGTGGGTGTGTGAGAGAGAGAGAGAGAGAGAGAGAGAGAGAGAGAGAGAGAGAGAGAGAGAGAGAGAGAGAGAGGAGAGAGAGTTGAATTTATCTCTTGGATTTATGTATGTCTAAAATGATGGGAAGGATAACTTGACAAAGTTAGATTTTGTTTCTTGCTTTCATTTATTGTTTTTGTCTTGATGATGAATCTTCAATAGATGTAATTTTCAGATTATTATTATTATTAGTAGTAGTAGTATTATTACATTCCTTTTAAAAATTATATTCATTAAGTCTAAGTGTGTCACATGATCGCAAAGTTCTCATTTTAAAGGTCATATTTACATGTTTTAATATATTTAAATTAAAGCAATAATAAAATTACTAGGTGAACAGGATGCATATACAATTATTACATCAATCATATACATGGGGCTGTAGGGGGTCATTACAGATGTACAGTACTATTGCATGAACCAAATTTAGATGAAGTTTGTCTAGGTTGTTGTAAAAATAACAGCAAAACAATGGGAAAAAAAACACAAATAAATATATCAGTTCAGATGTTTCCATCGTCCTTTCTGAATATAAAAACATATTGACAGCGAATGTCTGCCTTCAAGCAATAACATCTCTCTCTCTATCTCTCTCTCTGTCACACACACACACACACACACACACACACACACACACACACACACACACACACACACACACACACACACACACACACACACACACACACACACACACACAGTTTTTCTTGATACTAGCCTGATGAAACTGATGGCGGTTCTTTCATCAAGCTGTGATCATCAAGAGATAAAGGAGAGTGTTTATAATTACAGTTAAGTAAGAACATGAATTCACTTGTTTCATAAACATAAAAAAAAAAAAAAAATTAGTCATAAGTAAGAAATTGTGCTTGTTGACACACTGTTGTAGGAGGAAAGGAATAAAACTTTTAGAGTAAACACAAACTTCAGTAGTAACACTAATAGGAGTTATTTAAATATAATGATAATATAATACAATTTAATAATATTATAATCTTTTTGGGGAAATAAAAGCTAGGATATTTGAATGAAATGTAGATTTAAAATTAAGATTTTATTAAAGCAAATGTTTTTTCTTTAATAGGAACAGATTGTGCTTAAATTACTAAAAGATCAGAATGAGTGTGTTTGTATAAAAAAGTGTTTCTATACCTGAGTAAAAAACACAGAAAACCTGAGATTCCGCTTAAAACCGTTAAGAATTTCGTCATTACGCTCTTCCAATTCCAGACAGCAGAGCCACCAGGAACGCCAGGTTTCCCAAGAAGAACAGCATCAGCAGAAGCACTTCTGTACCCACCTAATACATGACATATTACAAAATAACATAAAGCAAAATCATTTCATACGGAGTGATGAAGCCTCTTTAAAACATACGTGACCAGAAGTAAAATGATGTCACACTCACCCCACCATCACTGTCATCCATATCTAAAGAGGAAAAAAGTCAACTTTATTTATGAAATAAAACACAATGTACACAGAGTCTCTGTTACAATAAATGCAAGTTTATAAACAATAACAGACATCTGCTACATTACAGGTAACAAACACACATGTTTTATCAGTCATGTGCATTTACTAAAGAAAAATAAAGAGAGGAGACATAAAATCTATTGTACATCATTTATATTGAGTATTTACTGTAGTGTGCTGCTGATTTTTTAATTTTTTTCCTGTAATCTAATCACTGTCTAAAATGTTTGTGCTTCATTTACATTACTCTAATGTTTCCAGTTGACCAAGAGTAATTCAGTTTTAGTTTACTGAAATACAAAAAAGAAAATATATTTTATATATTTTTTACATTTTACAATTTTACATAGGCAGGATTTTAAAAGTTTAAAATATAAAAACAGTAATAATAATAATAATAATAATAATAATAATAGTAATAATAATAATATGTTTAAAGGAGTTAAAGGAGAGAGAAAATAATTGGAAACTTGCGTTTACTAAGAAATACAATAAAGAACACTGGCATTCTAGCATAAGTCTGATATCTTTTACCTTTTTCCCTGCATTTGTGGTAAAGATCTTGGCAGAGGAAGAGCAGCGCTTCCCAGGCCACGAATCCACCCATCACCTTCGGCATCCACTGAGATGGCGAGTTGTCGACCAACATGAGGCCGGTGAAGATCGCTGCCACTGTCCATGAGATAGAGCATGTTAATGTCATTAACACAGCGTGTATGGGGAGGTGTGTGTGTGTGTTGGGGGGGTGGGCGGTTGCGAGATAGAGAGAGAGAGAGAGAGAGAGTAGAAGTTCTCACCTGCTAACCCTTTAATGGCTAATGCATTAAGGACATGAATCCAGTTAAAGATAAATCTCCTGCAGAGGAAAAGAAACAGAGTGACATGTCAGCTGTGTGTCTGTCTGTCTGTCCTGTTCTCTCTCTCTCTCTCTTTCTCTCACTCACTCATACCTTTCATCCTGTGGTTTGCAGCGAAAGATGGTAGCGATTGGTTGTGCAAGGCTGAGGATCATCACCAAACAGCCCAGGACTGGATGAGCTCCCTAAACACACATTCAATACATGTTGTATGTGAAATGTGTATTTTGTAGCATTTTTGGTGTAAATGTCTTTCACAACTGCACGTTTGAGATCTCCCCAAATTGGCTCAATGATATTGAGGTAATGGTCTCTCCAGAGATTTCATTTCTTTTTTCTGCTGTAGCCATTGGAAGGTCAACTTGGCCTCTGGATCATTTTCATGTTGGATCATCCAAGAGCATCCCTTTCTTGGTCCAATTGACTGTGGCTTAGTATCAACAGAACTACTGATGTTACTATCACACAGAAGCTTAGAAGCTTATATCAAGCAGAAGGGGGTGTGTTCAAATGAAGCCTTCCTTTGAGGTGTGTGTCGGTTCCCTGAGTGTTATGCGACCAAATACAAACAAATCCTGAATCACATGGTTGAATCATTATATTGGAGATTTTTGTTGTTAAATTCATACAGTAAATCAATATTCTGTGTTATATTGAATTTCACAATGAACTACATTTACTTCTTATATAATATATGAAGAGGGAAAATGCACACAAAATATTTTTGTCTTTATTAATGACCTCACTTTATCTTATATACTCCATTATTGTTATTGTATCTAGATTTTTTCCATCTCTCTTTAATTTCTTTCTGTCACATCTGTGCCACCTCAGTCCGGGAGAGAGAGATCGGGTTCACCGGATTACTGAGCCGGCGCTTTGTCCCCCCCTAGTGTGTCTACGTGTGTACTTGTTATCAATGTTTAAATCAAATTAAGATCACCTGTGTCCTCCCTGTGTGTCTCTATTTAGGTCGGCCGAACCCGTACACACCTGTCCGTTCACCGTCGTGCACTCATTGTTTGTACATGTCACAGAGCCTAACAAACCTGTTCGTTTCTTCTCTCCCCCCAGGACTGAGGTATATCAGCAGAGCGAGGCTGGATAATAGACCTAGGTCAAGGTCACGGCTGAGGGAAGCTCAGCCATTCTCCGTTCACGTTAATTTTACCAGTGGAACTGTGGTCAAAAGTAAAGACCCACATCGTCACTACCAGCCTGCCTGCGCCATACCCAGCCTGGGGAGTGTTATTTTTGTTTGTTTTCTTTTGTTTGTTGTTTATATATTAAATAAAGACAAAGTGCTTGAACACCCTGCGTTTGCATCCGCCTCCAGTACTTGAAGGAACATGACACTTTCCCTCTTTTGTAAAATGTCTTTATTGCATGTTTTAATCATAGATTTTTTGTATTGAATTTTTAACACTGACTGGCAGATTTATATATTCTTTTCAAATATTACAAACATTTGCTTGTTAGTTGTATTTATGTTTTGTGTGTATAAGTTAAAAAAAGAAGAAAAAAAGAAAGAGAAAGAAAGAAAAGGGCTTTGCTATTTGTTCTACACTTTTCCTTTATATTCTAAATTTAGAAATAAACCCTTTGGTGAAATAACTGGCTGGGAAGCCTGGACAAATAAATGGGGCTTCACCTTAGCTATGCAGAATCTTTTAATTTCCACATCTGAACAGGACTGACTCTGATTTTCAAGAATTAACTTGTTGTATCGACAAGCCAGATGGGCACTGTTTTTCACCCGGTTTCATTTCACCATTTCATACAGAACCGAATTGGATCCCTTCTCCACGAATGGGAGGAGACACAAGAAGCTCCTGAGAACATTCTTCCTTCCACGTTGTTTGTCTCTCCAATTCAGTGCGCATCGGAAGAACAGATTCAGCAAGACACGAACACCGAGCCTCCTCCACCAGAATGCCCCACGAATTGGGTCTTCGTCCCTACCTCGCAGCGAGATGCCCTCCCCCATCAGACACATACCTCTCTGGGCACTGGTCACCCTGGGGCCAATCAAACCCTCTCACTACCGGAAGAACGGTGGTCCAATATGCCTGAACATGTCAGAAGGTACGTGAGAGGATGCCGGGACTGTACCACTACTAAATCCTCAGACATCTGCCAGCAGGAAAACTGTTATCCCTTCCTGTTCCCCGGTGACAGCATTCCTGGAACCAATTCATCGCCTGGGCCGAGTATGCACAGAACTCGCTCCGTCAACCCACTACAGGACTCACCCCCTTCCAGTGCATATTCGGCTATCAGCCACCTCTCTTTTTCTGGAACAGGACGACATCTGATGTACCACCAGCAGTTGGGACTCGGCCCATCGACAGCTACAGCGGGCAGTTCGGAGACAACGCATCGTCGCCGATGTGAGGAAAGAAGATACTCCAACCTTCCATCCAGGACAATGAGTTTGGCTCTTCACACGCAACATCTGTCTTCGGCTGCCCTGTAAGAAGATGAGTCCCCGATTCATTGGCCCCTTCACTATCCTTTCTCAGATCAACCCCGTCACCTATAAGTTAAGTCTACCATGCACATACACGATCCAGCCTGGTCCCGAAGACGAATCTCCCCCGGCGCTAGACATGGAAGAGGGAACGATCTATGCTGCACGGGAAATCCTGAGTTCCCGTCGTCGAGGTGATCGGCTCGAATATCTTGTGAACTGGGAGTGGTATGGCCCCTGTTTTAAGGTTAGTTCACTCTTGTAATCAACTACCCCTCCAAAAACAAAGAATCTCAGACACGCAGGTTTTCTGTGCTTCCTTTTTTTTACTTCACGTGGTCGCGCATCTCAATGATGTAACACTCAAATGAACATATTGTAACAGCCCCGAGGAAAGGAGTTGGGTCCCTCGCCAAGACATCCTCATCCCAAACCTCCTCAGGGACTTCCACCAGCAACATTAGTGATAGTGATAGTGAAGTAGTGATAGTGATGATGAAGAGAAACAGTAAAATGCATTAAAAGGATTGTAAAAGGATTGTAAGGAGAAAAAGAAAGCAGTCAAGTAACAGGAGAAATACATAAAATCAAATGCATTAAAGGGACAGAAGAAGAAGACAGACAGAGAAACAAAGTGAAGAAGAGTAAGACAAAGATAGGAAGGCAGGGATAAAAATAAGAGGTAATCATTTTAATAAGTATTCTTTGGTATTATTTGTGTCACTCCATTAACCAGTCAGGGGTTTTTCTTATTTTAGTGAAACAGCACAGAAGACAGAGGCCAATCATCAACTATTAGTCTGCTGATCATGTTGAAATACAAAGGTATCTGTATCAGATATGTAAACTGACAATGAGTAACATTCTAATTGTAGAAAATTGTTTGTGCATTAGTTAACCCGTTAATGTTTTGTTGTTTTTTCTACAGGGCCGTTCTAGGCCTCTCTAGGCCACAGCAATAAGATTGCTGTGGGATGACGAGTGAAGACAAGTTTAAGGTAAGACTTTTAAAAAAAGCACTGAATGCAGAGGGCCCCATATACCTGTTCGCCTTGAGCCCCCAAATTGTCAAATACTCCACTGCCAAGCTCCCACCAATCTACTAGATGCCCTCTACCCTCTGCCCCTGTCTGAACTCATCCTGGTGCCATGCTGGTGCCAAACTGAACTTGACTCCATGTTAACTTGGACAACTTCTGTTACACTGAACCTCCAGCTGTCTAACGCACTGCAGATCAATCCCTGCTATCCGTTAACACCCAAATGAGGGTGAGTTCCCTGGTCAGTCTGGTTCCTCTCAAGGTTTCTTCCTATTACCATCTCAGCAGTTTTTCCTCGCCCCCGTCACTGTTGCCAGGGACAATCAGATCACTATGCTCTATACAAATTTTTTACTTTCTTCTACACATTTCCATAATCTTCTTTTAATTTAACATATCAATTAGAAAAAGACTGAATAAGTAAGTTTTTGCTTGGAAAGGGTGCCAGGAGAACCCTCTTCTGTATAAAGAGAACATGGAAGCATGATTGACACTAGATCTGAACAAACCACAAGACTTCTGAAAGAATGTCATATGGACAACCAAGACCAAAGTAGAGGTGTTTGGCCATAATGTTTTTGCACAAAAACAAAGAGCGTTTCAGCAGAAACTTCTCATACCCATTACTTCAAGGTATTGTTGCTAAAGGTGGATCTACAAGCTATTGAACCAGGGGTTACTTAGTATTGCCAGATCATTCTTTTGCCTTTTGGCTTAATTTTTGTTAAAAAATCAATAATGACACAGTGAAAATTTTTATTTGTTGTTTATCTGTGGTTATATTTGCCTAACGATCAGGTGATTTTATTATGTTTTTACACAAAAAGACATAATAGAAATAAAAGAGCACTAACTTTTACACATGTATGTACTACACAGTGTAAAATATATAGTGTGTAATGTATAGTGTGCAATGTGTACTGTGTACTGTATAGTATGTAGTATATAGTGTGTAATGTGTAGCATGTAATGTCTAGTGTGGAGTGTGCAATGTGTAATGTTTAATATAGTGTGTTATATGTACTATTATGTAGTGTGTAGTTTTTACCCCACTCCAGTCTTTTGCATATGAAAATATCAGGATAAAGGCGATGATGGTCGCAGCAACAGAAAGCAGCATCAGTAACACATGAGCCTGAGGAACACGAACACACACACACACACACACACACACACACACACACACACACACACACACACACACACACACACACACACACACACACACATAATTGTTGTACATTACCCTGACACTGTGGCTTTGTGTATTTCATCTGTAAGTAACTTTATGTAGCAGAAAGAGAGAAACTCACTAAAAACCAGAAGTCCTTCCCACAGAGACGCTTGCCCGCACCGGCCCTCTTCAGGAAGCGAGCGATAAGCATTCCCATACTGCCCGTGGTCATCCATGCAATCAACATCAGACACCCTGCAACCCACATACAGCACACACACACACACTATATCATCTCTCACTTTCATTCACACTTTCCCTTTTTTTTATTTCCTTTAAGTTTTTTTTTCTTTTATCTGTTTTCTTTTATTTTTTTCTTTGTTATTGTTTTTATTGTGATTCTCTCTCTCTCTCTCTTCCTTTTTGTCATGATCCATGCCTGTCAGCCCATTTTTTCCCCACGCTGTCACTTTCTCCATGTGCCCATGTTTTCCCTTGCCATCATGTGTCCTTTCCCATGCCCCTGTTACACTTGATGCTGCATGAAAACACTAAAAGGAACATCTCTTTGTTCAACCGGTTGTGAGGCATGTGTGTATCAAACATGCCAAATTTTGGCTTATATAACCTTGGTCAGGTGACGTCATCTGATGAGGTCAACCTGTGGGTTATAGGAGTGAACTGAAAACATCCTCAGGTCTTTTTGTCTTCAAGGACCGCATTGTGTTTGCGTGTGTGCGCAAGCGAGTATACAAACAAAAGTGTTAAATAACTCACAAATATGGCAGAGTTTACTAAGAGATGCGTGCTTCCGAGTGACAGATCTCTTTCAAGGGGCAATCTCCACGATTTTTGTTTTGAGTGTTTGGGGAAAGAGCATGCAGGGAGATTGTGAGCACTGTGATCTCCTCCCTATTAAGGTGCTTCACGCGCGGCTCGCCTTCTTTAAAGAGAAACCGCTAGCCGCTGCGCATTTGTGGGGTTCCCGTGCCGATCTGGCAGACGCGCATGAGACGGAATTCCCCCTTTCTCTCGCACTCTCGCCGGATCAGGAAGTTTTAGCGTCTGTTTCTCAAGCGCACTCTGGCGCTTCTTGTGAAGGGGCGGAAGGGACTTCCTCCCTTGCATCAATGGAGATAGCCACCTCAGAACACTCCTCTAGTGATGACAGAGCATATGAGGAATTACTCGAAGTAGTAATATGTGCGGTTGAACGGTTCCATATTGACTGGCCACAGAAGTGCTCAGAATTAGACGACAGGTTTCTGTCGGGTGACCGGGGGGAGGGGCCTCAGCGATGCCCTCTCCCTTTCTTTGGTGATCTCCATGACGAGTTAACTCTTTCATGGAAAAAGCCTTATTCATCCCATGTTTTCGTGCCATCAACTTTGATTTATTCAAATATCATTGATGCGAAGGCGCGTGGTTATATGATGATGCCCCAGATAGAAGAGACGCTTGCGGGCTATCTCTCTCCTGGGACATCATCCTCCCTGAAAAAGTCCACACTGCCCACCAAGCCATGTAGACTGACATCTTCCCTGGAGAGGAAAGCTTTTCAGGCAGCAAGTCAGGCTGGTACTACACTGTACACCATGGCAGTTTTGCAGGCCTACCAGGCTGACCTGCTGAAAGACTTTGAGCACTGTTGGGTCGATTGATGAGAGGGTGTTCACAGAGCTGCATGGAGCCACAGATCTGTCTCTCCGTGCATCCCAGCAGACGGCCCGTGCTATTGGCCGTTCTATGGCTGCCATGGTGTCCATGGAGAGGCATCTGTGGCTAAATCTCACAGGCATTAAGGATAAGGATCGTGCTGTCCTCTTTGATGCCCCCATCTCGCCTTCTGGCCTTTTTGGCGACGCTGTTAATTCCGTTGCCACTAGGTTTCGGGCGGCGAAACTATATGAACAGGCCTTTGGGAGGTTTCTTCCCCGCTGTGCTCAAGTGTTGGGACCGTCGGCCACCCAGTCCTGAACAGGTCTGGCTCTCACAAGGCGTAAGGCACAGAGGGAGAGTGTGACCTGCTCATAGAGAATGGGATGGGGCTCGCCGCTCTTTGCAATCTGCCTCAAGGACACCAGACCTGAGGAGCATCCTCTCTACAAAAAAGGCTCATGTGCCCAGGACTGTGCCAGGCTCAGTATCAGGAGTGTCACATATTTGGGTGTCACATGGAATTCGATCACAATGTGGGCACAGATGTCTCCCGCTCATGTCGAATCCATCCTCAACACCCTGAAGGAAATCAAGCTAGGCCTGAAAGTGACTGTTCATCACTTTAAGAGATCTTTAGGTCTCATGGCAGCTGTGTCCACGATTGTACCTTTGGGCCTTCTGCACATGAGAGCATTTAAGTTGTGGCTAAGAGCCAGGGGATTTCACTCAAGGGCTGATCCCTAAGGCAAATAAGGGTTATGCGCCAGGGGCTTTGTACCCTTTCTATGTGGTTCAGACCCCGGTTTCTGACTTTGGGTCCCACATTTGGTCCGTCTTGTCATCACAAGATGCTAATGACAGACGCTTCCCTCAGGGGCTGGGGTGCGGTGTTAGATGGCCGTCCAGCCCAAGGGAGTTGGAGAGGTCATCTTCTCGCATGGCACATCAATTGCCTCAAAATTATGGCTCTATTTCTGGCCCTGAAACACTTCTTCCAGCAGTTGAGAGGCTACGATAACACCTCGTCTGCATTCGAGATGGTGACGATTGGAAGATGGCCTTCAATACCCCTAGAGGACATTATGAATACCTGGTGGTCCTGTTTGGCCTTACTATTGCCCTCGCTGTCTTCCAGACTCTCATTAACAACGTACACAGGGACTTAATCAACTCTTCAGTGTTTGTCTATTTGGATGACGCACTTTTCTCGTGACCTAGAGGAACACAGACACCACGTTTGCCAAGTACTACAGAGGCTCCTGGAGAATAACCTGTATGTCAAGGCAGAAAAGTGTGAATTTTACACCAAGTCGACCACGTTTCTCGGGTTCATCATTGGTCCTACAGGAATTGAGACGGAGCCCACCAAACTACAAGCAGTGATGAATTGGCCCACTCCCACCTCACGGCAGCAGCTTCAAAGGTTCAAATGAACTATGGCATCGGTGACCAAAAGCCTTTAAGCAATTAAGTTTGCCCTAGAGGAATTGAGACACTGGTTAGAGGGGACGGAGGTTCCATTCCTGGTCTGGACTGACCACAAGAACCTGGAATACCTCAAGAGTGCCAAGAGGCTCACCTCTCGTCAAGCTCGGTGGTCACTCTTCTTTACCAGGTTCACCTTCACCCTCTCATACCGCCCCGGATCATAGAACTCCAAGCCAGATCCTCTCTCCAGGCAATTCTCACCCACTCACTCAAGAGACTCAAGTCTCCTCAGACCCTCACCCCTCCCACACTGCCCCTGGTCTGACACACTGGAATTCGTCACAGGGCTACCCTCTTCAAATGACCACACCTGCATCATGACCATTGTAGACCGGTTCTCCAAAGCGGCTCACTTCATTCAACTGCCAAAACTCCTGTGTGCCAAAGAGACCGCAAGCTCCATGGTCTCCCAAAGGATATCGTTTGGGACCGGGGACCGCAGTTCATCTCCCAATTCTGGAAGGCCTTTTGCAAATTAATTAGGGCCACTCTGAGCCTGTCCTCAGGGTTCATGGGGATGAATAAGTCAGAACAAGAGGAAGAACCAATACCTCGAGGTCGCCCTGGGGGGCATGACTTCCAGGGACACTATCTCATGGAGCAAGTTCCTACCCTGGGTAGAGTCACACAACTCCCAGGTATCATTTTCCACTTGTTTGTCCCCCTTCCAGAGCTGCCTGGGATGTCAACCCCCCTTGTGCCCATGTCAGGAGGAGGAGGTCAGCCCAAGCTTTTATCTGACGCTGCAGAAGGACATGGCTGCAAGCAAGGAGAACGCTGTTACAGGTCGGCAGAAGGTACAAGAGACAGGCCGACCACTGGCGCTCTCGGGCTCCCAAGTACAGGATGGGGCAGAGAGTCATGCTCGCTGCCAGAGACATTCCATTAAAAACCACGTGGCGTAAACTCTCCTTGCTACCTTGGCCCCTTCACAATCACGAAGATAGTCAAGATAGTCAGGCTCTTGCTCCCCTCAACTATGTACAGCTAAGTCATTTTTATTAGCTTCTTATTCACTGCAAGTTGAACATTTCATTCACATTTATTATTATTATTATTATTATTATTAGGGCCCAAGCACTGAGTGCGCAGGGCCCTCTTGTTTTCGTTAGGATTATTAGGGCCCAAGCACTGAGTGCGCAGGGCCCTATTGTTTTCGTTAGGATTATTTTTTTTTTTTTTTTTTTTTTTTTTTTTAATTATTTTTCTTTCAATCATCCGGGCACTTTCGGGCCTCTTAACATACTCAAAAACTCACCAAAATTTGCAGACAGATTGGAATCTGCGGCCAACAGGTCCTCAGTGGGGCTCGGCCCGGGGCGTCGCACACGCCCCGCACAGCGCCCCCTACAGAGTCTTGCCTTATAGCTCAGACACACTTGCACGTATACTTATAAAACTCGGTGAACATTTAGATCTCATCAAACTGAACAAGTTTCGCGCTGCATGTCATCAGGACTAATCAACAGGAAGTGAGTTATTTTGAGTTGTTTGCAAAACGCACGCAATGGAATTTGAAATACTCCTCCTAGGAACTTTTTACAATTCGCACCAAACCAGCTAAATATGATCTAAACAAGTTGCCGATGCAAAATTGCAGAGATCTTTTTGATACCTCGAACGGTTCGGCCGTGGCGACGCTTTAAAATTAAGGCGAATAAAATGAAACAGGAAGTGGCTAATAACTTCTGTGTACATTAAGTTAGGCACATGAAACTTTACAGGTATGTTAAGAGCAGGAAGCTGATCACATCATATGACAACCATGAGTCTATGTCATAGCGCCACCAAGTGGCAGCAGGAAGTGTGTCACTTTTGGAAATCAGTAATATTTTGTCCTTTACTTTCACCTGATTTGGTTCAAAATCAGTCAGAATAATGAAAAGACATGGGTCATTTGAAATCATGAAGGATTTTTTTTCTAATTTGAATCGTGTTGCTATGGTGACGATTTAACTCAAGAAAAAATCGAAGACAACTATTCTTCTCATATCTTACAAGTGGAAAGACCTACGGGTCCCAAATTGTATGGGTGTAGACTCTCCCTGATTGTGAGGAAGCCCTGAGAGCCTGGAGCCCGGGCGTGGCACAGGGCCTGTACAGCGCCCCCTGGAACTTTGTAAAGTTTCAGCTGCATAACTCATATCCACTTTCACATATATGAATGAGACCCAGTATAAATTTAGATCTCATTGAGATGAACAACTTGCATACCCCATGTCATGGAATCCGCTGAACAGGAAGTCAGTTATTTGGCGTTGTTTGAAAAACGCACCCATTGGAATGTGATCTACTACTCTTACAGGATTAATAGGTTTTTGACCAAACAGGGTCTAATATAATCTCAAGACATTGAGGATCTAATATTGTGAAGGGCTGGTTGATATCTTAAACGGGTCGGCCGTGGCGAGCCCTTAAACCTACGGCGAATAACAGGAAACAGGAAGTGGCTAATAACTTCTGTATAAATTGAGTGACGTTCATCAAACCTCAGCAGTAGGTTAAGAGAAGAAACCTGCTCACAGTGACATGGGTCCCGTGAGTCTCAGTCATAGCGCCACCAACTGGCAGCAGAAAGTGTCTACTTTTAGAAATTAAATTCTTTTGTGACTAATTTTCAGCAAATTGGCTTCAAAATCAGGCACAATAATTGGAAGACACGGCTGATGTCACACTGTAAAGGACTTTTTGATACGTTGAATAGTGTTGCTATGGCAACATATAATTTTGAGCAAATATAAGATACTTATATCCACCAAGTGGAAAGTCCTAATGTGCCCAAACATTTTAGGTAGAAGGAACAACTGCTTCTGAGTAGATTTCTTGAGTTTCATGTTTTTGTGATGCTCACACAGCTCCCAACAATTTTTACAGTATATTTATCAGCCTTGGTCTGAACTGTGTCCACTGACTCCTGCAGTAATAAAATATGTCCAGTAGATGGCAGTAGTAGGCAGTTATTCTGCAGTCAGGTCTTTCCCCTTTTCCTTTACTATGCCTTCATGTTTACTATTTAAACATATGCAGAAATTATAAAAAATAAACAATACAAACATTTAAATTGCCCACTGTACAACATACACACACACATTATATGTGACATCACATTCAGGAACATCCTTAAACTTACACCGATAAATTATTTATCACACACATCACTAATGTTCACACACAGACTCACACACCATACACACAAACATCTACAAACAAACACACACACACACCATATACACAAACTCACACAAGCACATTTACTCGTCACACACAGACTGACACATCTACATGTCACACACCTCTCTCCCTCACTCTCTCTCTCTCTCTCTCTCACACACACACACACACACACACACACACACACACACACACACACACACACACACACACACACACACACACACACACACACAGGACAAGCCAAAGACTGATCCAGCATCAGCATCAAATAAAACCCATTGCGTGTCATACTCAAACTTGACCTCACATCACATCACTGTCACACACCTCTCTCCCTCACTCTCACACACACATCACACATTTTGATATCTCAAACGTATCAGCCGTGATAATGTCTTAAACTTACACCCAACAATTATTAATAACACACACATCACTAATATTAACACACAGATGCAGACACCATACACACAAACATGCACAAACACAAGCACACATCACTAATGTTAACACACTAAATAAACACACACACAAACACAAAGATATCTCACACACATGCATGCACACACACAAACAAGTACACTCGTACATCACACACATGCACACACATTATAACATCACAAATTGTAACACTCACACACTCACATCTCTGTCTCACACACCCTCACGCAGAAACACACACACCCATTAACAAGTCACATATCTTAAACATACTAACACACACTACTGTTAACACAGACTTACACACCACACACACACACACTCATTATATTCAGTGACACAGACAGTGACATCACATTCAGGAACATCCTTAAACTTACACCGATAAATTATTCATAACACACATCACCAATATTAACACACAGACTCACACACCATACACACACACACACACACACACACACACACACACACCATATACACAAACTCACACAAGCACATTTACTCGTCACACACAGACTGACACATCTACATGTCACACACCTCTCTCCCTCACTCTCTCACACACATCACACATTTTGATATCTCAAACGGGTCAGCCGTGATAATGTCTTAAACTTACACCCAACAATTATTAATCACACACAAATCACTAATATTTGAACACACCATACACACAAACATGCACAAACACAAGCACACATCCCTAATGTTAACACACTAAATAAACACACACACAGAAACACACACACACACACACACAAAAAAACACCTCTCACACACACGCACACACATGCATGCACACACAAACAAATACACTCGTACAATACACAAATGAGCACCTACATACTCACACATTATAACATCACAAATTATAACACTCACACACTCACATCTCTGTCTCACACACCCTCACGCAGAAACACACACATCCACTAACAAGTCACATGTCTTAGACATACTAACACACCCATCACTAATGTTAACACACAGACTCACACACCACACACACACAAACACGCAAAAACACATTTACTCATCAGAGACAGACTGACACATTAACTAGTCACACACACACACACACACACACACACACACATATTTAGGGCCCAAACTGATATTAGCCCAGTATGATGTGTGACGTTCTGTGTGCAAGTTCCGCGGTGCAACCGGGTGCCAATGACTTTTTTGAGGTTTTGACACACTCGAATAACACGCAGGTTGTGCGGTGCGCCCGGGGTGGGGACCGCGCCCGTTGCTTGGGCCCGTCATCGTTGCTTGCAACTTTAATTATTATTATTATTATATTTTTCTTCTTAAAGATTCTCAAGTATTTCTTGGGACTTTGTTATGACTGATTCCTCTCAAACACACATATATGAATCCACAAGATTTACACCACTAACAAAGAACTAACACAGAAACACTGTGTCTTAGTTATTATGGTGAAAGTGTGTGTGTGTGTGTGTGTGTGTGTGTGTGTGTGTGTGTGTGTGTGTGTGTGTGTGTGTGTTGTGTGTGTTGTGTGTGGACCTGGACATCCGTGTCAGTGGTTGCAGGTAAAAGAAACAAAGCCATGACCCTTACCGTGAGCTTTAACGATGGGTGCGAGCTCTGACTGACTCTCCACTATCTGCACACTCCTGATGTCCACTTTAGTGCTGCTGATTAGAGGTGTGGTGGTGTGCATCTGGATCACACCTGTCAGAACACACACACACACACACACACACACACACACACACACACACCCTTCAATATTTAACTACACACATGTTTACTTTCTCAATAAACTATATTAATAGAAGCAAAAATGTAGTAAGCAGTGATATGCAGTAAAAATTTTACAAAAATGTGTTCTTACACACACACACACACACACACACACACACACACACACACACACACACACACACACACACACACACACACAGCATGTGTAGAAGAATATATACATATTAACTAATTGACTTTGCATGTCATTAAAGTTATTTTTTCAGGGTTGTTTTGGTGTATTTATGTCAATTGTGCACTGGTTCACAGATGTGGTTTTTATTTTTTCATGAATATATTTTTGAAAATATACTGATGAAAATCCCTTTTTGTTTTTCTTTTTCCAGCGTAACTGTTTGTTTGGTTGCTTGGGTTGTATTTTTTTTTTCTCCATAAATTCACCATGAACAGGAGAAATCTTAAAAAAAAGAACATTTAATGCAACACATAATGAATAAAGAACAGATTTTTTTATAATCCACAAATATATTGTGTTTTCTGTGTTGCTCTTGGAAAGTGTTTCAGTAAAACTCATCATAATATTTTTCCATGATGTGTGTTTACACTGGGGAAACTATAAAAACAATTCCAGCCTGGGTACTGTGTGTGTGTGTGTGTGTGTGTGTGTGTGTGTGTGTGTGTGTGTGTGTGTGTGTGTGTGTGTGTGTGTGTGTGTGTGTGTGTACCATTGCTGGTGGCGCCACTGGCGAGGAAGATGTAGTAGCTGTTAGACAGTGTGGAGCTCCTGGTGGTGCCGATGGCATTCAAAGATGTGAAGGTACAGCCGATCACACCGTTACTCTGTGATGTACTAAGCACTGTTGTATTCCCCTGTAACACACACACACACACACACACACACACACACACACACACACACACACACACACACACACACACACATATACACACACATACACACACATACACACACACACACTTACTTTTGCTTTCTATGTGTGTGTGTGTGTGTGTGTGTGTGTTAATGAGAGAGAGTGTGTACCAGGGCAATGATGGTTGGTGCTATAGTGCCTGTTGTGAATGCGTGCTGTAACTGGATCACACCATTTTTGTCCTTCCCACAAATGTAGACGTCATCATTTCCCTTTGCCAAACACACACACACACGCGCACACACACGCGCACACACGCACGCGCACACACACACACACACACACACACACACACACACACACACACACACACACACACACACACACACACACACACACACACACACACACATTTTGTCAGCATGGTAGAATTCAGTATTTAGTTAGGTTGTAAAATGTAATCACAATTTAATATTCATCTTAATTTTATGTAAATTGAATTTTTTATAAAAGGTATTTTTTTTCCCTCTCTCATCATATATAAAGTAACTGTTACAGTCCTGAATGGTTCTGTGTCATTTGCAACTTTCTTCACACTGTCTCTGTTAAAAATCTTATTACGTTACTGTTTTGTTCATAAGAAAGTACTTTATTACTACAGTTTTTCTGAAACGTAACATAATGTTAAGCTCAAAGAGGTAAATCCAATTCATACCATTTCTAAGTCGTCTGAGAAGCCGATGGAGACGTAGCCGTCTGCACGGCCGGAGAGCTCGAACATGAACCCTGACCCTGAGGGCAAGGGCGTGGCAGCCATGAAGAAGCAGTTGAAGTCTGTCGAAGGGTCGCAGTCGTACGGCTGGCTCACGCACGTCTTACTGATCCCACAGTCTGAGCTGGAGATGCTGGAGGAGGAGAAGGAGGTGAAGGACGTGGAGGTGGGAAAGGAGGAGAAGGAGGTGTTGGAAGTGTTGGAGGTGTTGAAGTGGTTGGAGGTGATGGAGGTGGAGGATGTGGTGGAGGTGGTGGAGGTGGCCCCAGTCTTTAAGAACAACAATTCAAAAGCATTATAAAGACAACGAACAGTCATGTCTGTTTCTGTGTTTATATCGCAGTCTGCATGTATCTCCTGTCCGTATTGCTGTTTGTATCTCTGCCTGTTTGGAGATTTATCTCTCTATTTCTTTGCCAGTCTGCTTTATGAGCTTTTTGTTGGGTCTGTGTCAGAGCCTTCTTTGTCTGTTGCTGTCTGTTTTCCTACTTGTTTTTGTCATCCATATCCAATTGTTTAAATAGACAGATAGATCACCATCTAATCAATCAAATGTTTGTATCTAATCAGAATTTCCCATAAAATAATAACATATGGAACTTTCATTAAACAAAGAGCTAAAAACCATTTACTCTTCAAATAACCTCAATGACTCTTTATCTAAAGTGGTGCCGTATATTCCTCTTCTCCCTGTGCACAAAACAGAAGATGTCACTAATTCGTTCTTGCCTATCTTGCTGAACAGTTATTTGGAATCAGATTAGTTATAGACACCAGTTTAGTTAGTAGATGGAAATGTTTTTTTTTAATCAACTATAGATTTCTGTAGTAAATTTCTGTACATGAAATCCAGGATGCGATGAGGCAGGCATGGATTGAGCGAGTGACCACAGAGTACTGCAGACGTTTTTATGATGCCCAGCCAGATTTAAAGAATAAAAGGCTTCTTGCTAAATACTGATTGTTGTAGAAATTTCATTGCATAAAATAACAAATGATTTGCCTTACCTTGATTCTCAATATTTAAAATTTTTGAACATTTAAACATGAAATATCACTATTGTCACAATACTTTTGGTCATCACATTAAGTGCTTTTATTCGTGCTTCACAGTAAAGACTTAAGTCTCACCGATGTGCCGCTGTAGGTGATCTGTGAGCTCTTCACTCCCACCCAAAAGGTGAGTGTATCACGGACAAACGTAGCTCTGTGAATGAAACCGTTTGCAGGGAATTACAAAAAAGGCAGGGAACACGTTACAAAGTAACGCATTAGAGTACTTAGATTACTTTTTTAAAATTCTGCTGACTTTCCCTGAAGTTCTGCAAGGTCCACAAGCATCCGCGAGGACCCCCAAAAAACCTTAAGCATGTTTCATTTTCCGCTTGGAAAGATGGAAACCTAATCACAGTGCCACACAATCCTACACAGTACGATATGCAGTGAAATGCTTATCAAGATGAACTGTACTTACGACCACCGCGCAAAACCCTATAGGTGAGATAGGGGTATTAAGCATTGTGAGTCGCTGCAAGCGACCGCCCGACGTTCCACGAAGTTCTGCAAGATCAGCGAGCGTAAAGATGGAAACGTAATCACAGCGCCAAAACTCGCTGTGAATCATGGTGAACCGTACTTATGGCCAGCGCATAGAGGTATTAGTAGTTAACAGATATGGGCAAAACTTTGCTGAGTGATGATGGTAGAATGATAATATAGGTCTAAAACAACATGCATGGGGAATCACAAAGGAGTTTTCATTTTCTGCAATGGAAAAGTACTCGAACTAGTTACTTTATCAGAAGGTAATGCTGTAATGTAACTGATTCATTTGACAGTAATTGTGTAATGTAATTAGTTATTTTAAAAAGTAACGTCCCCCAACACTGTTATTAAGAATATATTATACATAGCACAGTTCGATGCTAGATTGGTCAGACAATGCTTCATTTTCTATAGCAGTTCTGACAGAAGTGAACTCTGAAACACTATAGTTTCTATAGTAACAATTTATTCACAGGGATTTGTGTGGTTGTTCCTGGATGGTGGACATGAACATTTTATTTAACTTATATTGTGAAGTTTTCTGCAGGTGGACATGTTATTTATTAGATTTTATTAAATTATCTTTTGGTTTTAAATGTCAGTACTGTATAACAGTCAGGGTTAAAATGTAACTTTATGTTTTCTGTCATCTTCAGCACAGAAGAACACTTTCAAGAATTTTACAGTTTTTTGGAAAAAAAAAATTACATCTCTGCTTTTTTTCATCTCATTCATTTTAAAAGAAAAGTAGAACGCCTGGTGAGGGACTGCTTATAGCTGCTATAATGTAAGTGAGAACAGGAAGTATCTTTGTTAGACTTTCCACAATATCAGATATAAATGTAAACAGGCAAAATTACAATGTGTTGTGTAATAAGAGGAATAAAACAGTTTTCTATACTTCTATCCCAGCATTATTCCTAATGTAAATGCCATGCTTAAATGAAACCCAAAAAAGAATATCTTGTTTAGACATGAGAATGGAGAAAATGGAGGTGCATGCAGGACTCTTACTTGAATTCAACGTTGCCGAGGTTGCCAGATGTTGGTGCTTTCCATTTACTTTGGATTTGTGTTTTTAATGAGGATGATGTTTGGGAAACTGCGGAGTTCTAAAAGCCAACCAAACAATTAATATCCTTTATCTTCCTTTTATCAAAACATATTTGTCTGATTAAATGAGAGTGCAGATTGTGTAAAATCATCTAATGAAGGAAACTTACAGACATTCCAAAGCAGGTCAGGAGCTGGGAGTTGGTGCCCACCAGACTGAAGGAACCAATGGCGGTGTTCCCTCCTACCTGCCTCGCTTCCAGGATAAACCCTTTAAAACTCCCCAAGGTCGCACTCAGAGTCACTGCAAAGGCGGTCATCATGGTTAGTTTGCTAGTTTAATTGCAAACTAATTCAGTCAGAATTCTTCTAAAGCATCACTTAGCTTAATTGTATTTAAATATCAAATACTTATCAGATGTTACAGTATGCCACATCCTCCTGCCTTATTGGTTTGGAATGACATCAAACACCTTCACCAATGATCAACTGTAGGAATTATGTATTTGTTACTTGCTAGCTATATTAGTCTCATAACTGTACTTCTTTGTTTAGCCAACTGAGTGAAGTCTGAGCAAAGTCTGGAGTTTTTATATTGTGGGTTCTTTTGTTTTCTTGATTCTTCTTTTATATATATATATATATATATATATATATATATATTTGTTGTTGTTGTTGTTGGTCTTTGTATTCTTTAGAAAAAAATGGCACTCCTCTTTTGTAACATGAGCTTAGGTACAGGGCTGGGCACCGTCCTATATCCTTCTTCACATGAAGCATGTATTAGTCTGACAATGACCAAATTATTCATTTTTTGGAATACATCAACACTGATGCTGATGCTTAAATGACTATCCTATTTAGCTTTTTATTCAATTTTCCTGTGTGTACGAGTAATAAACTCCCCATTCTGAGCTTAAGGTTTGGAGCCAGTTTGCGTTGTCTATTGATTAGAGCGATAGGATTACTGAACTTCACACAGAATCAGATAGTATACAGTAGATGCCATTTGACCCAAACAAGTACAGTCTTAACTAGAAATAAGAAGTAGGACAAAGATACATAAAATAGCAAGAGTCAAAAATGGGTGCTATTGACATGTTCGCATGACTTTCATGCATTCAGTTTTGTGTTCAAAACAATCTGCAGGTTTTGTTTATTCTGCATTTTCACTGTTTCTCTGCTTAGGTTGTAAATAGCATGTTCTTATATGTGTACTTTGATAGACATTTAAGAGTGATTCTAAAATGTGAACATAAATTCCATGAATTTATGACAGACCACTTAGTGCTCCAAAAATAAATAAAAAATTTGTAGAGATTTGAAATTTACACAATTGTAAGAAGACTGTTGAATCAAACTCAACTGCAATGAAGGTCTCAGTCACCAGACGTTTTAAGGTGTGTATTAAAGTAATGTGGTATGTTTTAATGCTTGTAAACTCTTAATCATTTTTATGGACATGTAGTGAAACTTCTGTTGCTTGTGCATGTGGTCACCCACTTTTTTAAGAGAAATATTAGTAACTCTATGCTTCACATCTTCAAAAAATAACGAATTCAAATCACAGTAAGTGTTTGCTTGATGTCCACCGATTCACCATAACTTTATGACCATCCACCTCATAGACTAAGTCCCGCTTTGTTTACCAAAAGATTGATGATATGTGTTCTGACAACTTCCTGTCAGAACCAGCATTAAACCTTTTAGCAATTTAAACTGTAGTAGGTCTTTTATTGGCTCCTAATACAAGGGGGCAGCCTTTGATTCCCATGTGCAGAAGTGAGTCTTGGCTGCCCATGTCCCTGTCACCAGTTTAATAGTTTCCTTTCCTTGAATCATTTTAATAGGTTCTGACCCCAGCAGACCGAGACATTCCACAAGAGCTGTTTTTGGATTTCCTCTGACTAAGTCATCTAGACATTGGAATTTGATGCTTGTCACACTAACTACAGTTACAGTATCTATTTACAAAGGCACCTGGAAATGGGTGAAATATATATTGGGCAGCAGGAGAAAATGAATGTTGATGTGTTGTAAGCAGGGAAAAAAGAATACAGGCAAATGTATGGATTTGAACGACTTGGGGCAAATGGGCAAATTGCAATGGCTACATGACTGTATACATCTTTTTTCTTTTGCTGGAAAAAGGGGGACCTGCTCGATATTAGGTAGGTGGTCATAAAACTAGGGCTGATCCGTGTATATATTACTTGCAGGGCTTTGAACTAGTTTTGCTGTCCTAGCTAAATGCACTACATGAACTCACCAGAGGCACCAATGAGCTTTGCTACTTCCTTACAAACTTTATTCTTTGTCAAATATATCTCTATGCACATAAAAATAACCATCAGACCACATGTGCTGTAGAATTGGTCCAAGGAGTCATTAAATACATTTGGATTCGGTTGGATTCATTTATCAAGAAAATTTTCCACTTCAGATGTAATTCTTGATTGTGTGATCATAGGGTAAGCCAAGTGACTCTAAAGCACCATGTCTTACCTGTGATGGTGTCTCCTTGTTTATAGCTGCTGGTGTCCACTGTAACAGTATACGGAGGCGTACTAGTCTGAGCTGAGCTTCCATGAGAAGGAGTCAAGTTATCACAACTAGATAGAACTTGACCATTGGGGAAACATTCACACACCCACAAACACCCCAGGAGCAGAAGAATCCATTTCATCTACACAGATAGGTAAAGATAAGGGATCAGAATTAAACTGCAGCAACATGATGATTAACAAAGACCAAGATTTTGCAAACTTCTTAGGTATCTGGTATCTGGTATGTCTGTTATGACTGAGTGTGCGAACACGCTGGGTGGTTATACAAAGAACCCTTATGCAGGGTGTCAGAGGAAAGGTTGTGTGTGTGAGCTGTCGGAGTGCTTGGTGCAAACTTTTCGGGATGTTTTCCCCGTTCGGAGATAACGTGGTACACTTGAACACAAATGCTAACACAAAATCTCCTGCTTCACGAAGCGGGGCTAATCCTCATCTTTTCTCTTTCTTTTATTAGTATAGTTTTCTCATTTTACAGTTTTCTTTTTTCTTTTCAGTTTTCTTTTCTTTTCTTTTTATTTTCAGCTCTACCAGAGCAACGCTCCACAACCTGGTACTTCCTTAATGTCCGCACACCTACTGCTTTGTCTTGGGGTCTTATATAGACATGTGTGCAGGTGTCATGCATTGTTCCTAATTGCCATTATGGGAGCGTTGCCTAGTAACAGCATGAGGGTGCTGCGGGTCTGCCTGACTGGAAACCGGTGGAGCAGCTGACCGTGGGTTTGCCTGTCGCAAAACTTGACATTGCATTGGCTTCCAGCAAAATCTTGCATTGATTTTTAAATACAGCTACTGACGTATAAAGCACTAAATGATCTCGCGGCGCAGTACCTGAGTGAACTGCTAGTGTCGTATGATCCGCTACGCCTACTGTACTTCAATCAAAGGATGCAGGCTGCTTGTCAGTACTGCATATTATGAAAATTATAGCAGGGGGTGAAGCTTTTTTTTTTTACAAAGCCCCAAAGTTGGAATGGACTAGCCTTCCAATTAATGTTCGGGACTCAGACACAGTCTCGGTGTTTAAGTCGAGGCTAAAACACTTGATCACTTGAGTCAAAAAATGTTTATATTTGGTACAGAAGCCTTTGTTAATAATTACAGTGGTCAAACGGGTGCTGTAGTTCTTCACCAGGTTTGCAGGAGGGATTTTGGCCCACTCCTCCATACAGATCTTCTCTAGATCTGTCAGGTTTTGGGGCTGTCGCTGAGCAACGCGGAGTTTCAGCTCCCTCCAAAGATTTTCTATCGGATTTAGGTCTGGAGACTGGCTAGGCCACTCCAGAACCTTGATATGCTTCTTACGGAGCCACTACTTGGTTTTCCCGGCTGTGTGCTTTGGGTCATTGCCATGTTGGAAGACCCAGCCACGACCCATCTTTAATGCTCTGACTGAGGGAAGGAGGTTTTTGCCCAATATGTCACAATACATGGCCCCGTTCATCCTCTCCTTAATACAGTGCAGTCGTCCTGTCACCTGTGCAGAAACCCCCCCCCCCCGCCCCCGAGCATGATGCTTCCAGCGCCATGCTTCACTGTAGGTATGGTATTATTGGGATGATACTCATCATTCTTCTTCCTCCAAACACGGCGAATGGAGATAAGACCAAAAAGTTCTACTTTGGTCTCATCTGACCACAGGACATTCTCCCATGACTCCTCTGGATCATCCAGATGGTCCCTGGAAAACTTCAGATGGGCCTGGACATGGGCTGACTTAAGCAGGGGGACCTTCCGTGCGATGCAAGATTTTAAACCATGACGTCTTAGTGTATTACTGATAGTAGCCTTGGAAACGATGGTCCCAGCTCTCTTCACGGCATTGACCAGCTACTCCCGTGTAGTTCTGGGAAGATTCTTCACCATTCCTAGCATCATTGATACCACATGAGGAGAGATCTTCCGTGGGGCCCCAGTCCTCATTAGCCCCTTCCATTTTCTGACAATTGGTCCAACAGTTGTTCTTTTTTCACCATGCTGCTTGGCAATTGACTCGTAGCCCTTTACAGCTTTGTGAAAGTCTAGAATTTTGTCTCTTGTGTCTTTTGACAGCTCTTTGGTTTTGCCCATGTTGCTACTTAGACTTTGGCTGATTGTGGGGTGCACAGGTGTCTTTATGACAGCTAACGATTTTGAATCATGAGCAGAGTGTAGCTGGACTATTTAAAAGCAAAATAACAGGTCTTTGAGGGTCAGAAATCTGGCTGATAAGCAAGTGATCAAATACTTATTTCACACAGTAATTCACAAATAAATTATTAAAAAATCGTACAGTGTGTTTTCCCAATTTTTTTTTTTTAGATTCTGTCTCTCAAAGTTGAAATGCATCTATGCTGAAAATTGTAGACCCCTGCATGATTTCTAAGTAAGAGAACTTGCAAAATCACAGGGTGATCAAATACTTATTGACCCCACTGTACAAATAGATAGATAGATAGATAGATAGATAGATAGATAGATAGATAGATAGTAGTAGTTGCATGAAATCAATGGGAAATATTCTTAGCCACAAAATGTAGCTAAGATGACCTAAAATTTTCTTTTTTATTTACTTTTAAAAATCACATGCATATATCATGTTTTAGTTAAGATTTAACATTGAAATCATAAAATGATAAATAGTCATTAATGAATGAGTAAGAATGTAAATAAATAAATGTAAACATAAATTTAATTTGTTTAAAGTAAAAAAAAAAAGGATCCAAAATGATTTTTGAACAAATAACCAAAGTGCCTAAACGTACATGTAGCTTGTAAGTAAATAAATAAATGCAACTAAACCTGCAGTTGTCTGTGGTTCATAAACAATCAAACAATCACAACTTTTGTTGTTATAAAAATAATATTAAAATATAAATAAAATATAATAATAATAATAATAATAATAATAATAATAATAATAATAATAAGCGGCAAACAGATGTTTTTATTACATTTCTTCATCTCTTTGATGATGGACCACACTACCCATCAGCCACAGCATGTCACTAATTCCTCACGCCTGGGCCTCGTTTTACCATGGTTAGGTTACTCCTAATTAAGTTGAAGCTTTGTAGTATCTGGTTGTCAAGCTACTGTTGTGCTTACATTTGTTTTGATGTGTATCAAAGGGTAAAGGTTTTTGTCCCTCTCCAATATTGAATATGTATCTTTCTTGTTTTCGCAGATATGTTTGTGTTTTGTTTTCACTTTATGTCATCAAAAATTGATTATTAATATAAATAACATTAATTTACCTTCACTATTAAAGTGTGACATTGATATTTATTTATTTATTTATTCATTCATTCATATTCATATATATATATATATATATATATATATATATATATATAGAGAGAGAGAGAGAGAGAGAGAGAGAGAGAGAGAGAGTATGTATATGTGTATATACAGTGTTGGGTTTAACGCATTACAAAGTAATATTTAGTTACTTTTTCAAAAATGTAATCCTTTATTCAGACAATTTATTTAATCTGTGAGCAAGACAGCAGTCATTGCCAATCCATCTGTGTGTGTGTGTGTGTGTGAGAGAGAGAAAGTCATTCTACAAGCCCCGCACCAGATAACCCGCACCCCTCTGTTATTCCCGCTGTTATACCCCTATCTCACCTATGCAGTTTGACTATGTGAGGACCGACGCGCGGAAAGATGTAAACCTTATCACAGCGCTGAAACTTGCGGTGAATCATGATGAGCCGTACTTACGGCCAGCAGGCGAAACCGCGTAGAGGAGATAGGGGTATTAGTAGTTAACAGAATATGGGCCAAACTTCATTGAGTGATGATGGTAGAATGATTATAAAGGTCTTGACTAAAACAACATGCATGAGGAAGCACAAAGGAGTTTTCATTTTCTGCAATGGAAAAGTACTCGAACTAGTTAATTTATCAGAGGGTAACACAGTAATGTAACTGATTACTTTTTGAAGACAGTAATTTTGTAATGCAATTAGTAACGTCCTCTAACACTGAATATGTATATTCAGTGTGTGTGTATATATATATATATATATACAGAGAGAGAGAGAGAGAGAGAGAGAGAGAGAGCACTTCTAAAATGTTCAGTTTGGCAGTGCTGATGTTAAAACCATGTGAAATTTCTAAAATACATTAGAAGAAAATTCTAGAAATTCCCTCAATTTTATTTTAAAGAACAATAAATTATAAAGACTGTTTCAACAGCCTCCATATTACACAATGCCAGAGAAACATCTGACTAGCAAAAACAATAGCCAACAACTCTGTAGAACATACAGTACCAAGCACCAGAAGCATTTTAAAAGCACATTGATGTGTATCTTTTTTTTTGGTGTGTGTGTGTAAAAACAAACTTACCTTGGCTACTAGACAAGTGAAGCTTTAAGGAGAAGTGTATTGGGTTACATCTGCCAGATACTGAGCTTCAAACTGATTACACATTCCTCTGGGAGCCTTCTCCAGTGGGCGGAGCCTCACCTGGCCAGGTAATACACATGGGGATTTTTTTCGGTACACACTGTAAAAACATTACAAGATTAAAAAAAACAATAATTTTTAAGGGTAATTATATTAGTATAATATTTATTTTTGCCTTCCAACCCTCTTGACTTAAAACTCTTAAGCAGGTGCATTATGATGAGAGATGATATAATATAAGGCTCAGTTTGTGTTGTAACCATATGTGTGCTGTATAATTGTTATACTAACTCGGGATTTCGCAAACTGTCTCCACTCGTGCGTCACTGCTGGTATTTTACATTTTTTGTCTAGGCAGGAGTACAAAAATTAAACTCCCTGGGGCTTCTCAAATTCCACTGTTTAAAGGGCATAACTGGAAATAACACATGGTAATCAGTCATTGTATTCCAGCTCCATTTTCACACGTGTCTTCTTATTTTTAAACGCAGGATATGAGCCAAGAAGATTTATTTCTCTGGAATTTCTTCAAAAATGAAGAAAACAGCTAAACAATGCATTTGGTCTATGTCCATACAACTACTATGAACAGGTGTAACTTGCTAAAAATAATTGGTATTTTCACCCAAAAGAATCCTGCATAATGTATTCATGTTCCTCAGATTTTTTCTGCAAAACTGAAAAGTTGTTTTCCTCACAGCTTCTAAATACTTGTTTTTAGGTGGTTCTATACAATGTAAAATTGCTTAGAGTATCAGAATTCTCGACGAACCAACCCATCTGGAGTCTACAGTATGAGTGCATAGTTGACCACTTAGGTTAACATTAAAGAACACCTGTGCCTAAAAAGGAGCACTCATGCAATCAATGGACTGCAACAAAATTTGCAAAAACACTGAGAGAACCACCCACAATCCCCTCTCAACACTTTTATGACTGAGTCCAACTCAAAGAGCCACCCAGAACAGTGTCCAATCAACACTTAGCACAACCAGAGATTACCAAACACAACATCAAGAGATCACCTAACACCAAACTCAAACGTCATCTGAACACCACCTAAAACAGGCCACAAAGGTCATCCATCACCATGCCCAAGGACTTCCCAGCCCACCTTTAAAGAACAACTGGGCCAAAAAAGATATTTATTCAGCATTCAACAACCACCCAGCACTATACTCAAAAAGACACTAAGAGCATTATACCACAGAGATAATAGTCAAAATGTCAAAGCCCAACAACCAAAGAACACCCAACCTAACACAACACTAAAGAACCATCCCAAATAACACCCAAAGGTCACAAGGCTTGAATATAGTATAATAGATTTATGTGGCAACCTTGTATGATGTTTCCTCATTTTCATTGTTTTTAACTTATTTGAGAACCACAGGCAATCTCATTATGAGGAATGCTATAAAATGGGTTTTCATTTTAACTTCATGCTCACGACATGACATTGTTAGGTTCACTCATAACCTTGTGGTGAATTTTATATTTTATGATATAGAAAACAAATACAGGTAAAACGTAGGATGTAGCGTTTTTGCTAGTTTTATCTATTTTCATTTTTCTCTTTAATAATTATAATTTTAGATGTTGTATGGACCATAGGCCTGGGTTGGTGTGTACTGTAACAGCTCAGTTGAACAATTACAACTGCCATTTTGGTTCACACTGCACCATGCCATGGGTTTTGCGCCATGGGTTTTATATGACCCTGCTTTGCCTACCTGTGTTTTAGCTATCCGTACTTTGCCTATGCAGCAATTGTAGTAGGTAGATTTAACACAAACCCCTTTATAGTTTTCATTAAGATTCAAACCCCAACACAAACCAAGCTGCCACTGGTGGGCCCTTGAGCAAGGCCCTTAACCCCTTACCTATTGATATGTTTAATATAATAAATGGAAGTTGCTCTGGAAGAGTGCTGCTGCCAAATGACACAAATGTACTACCTCTACACAAATAACTCTGTGGCCACTACAAACTCATAACCATTAAGTTTGACATTTAGAAGTAAGGTACATCAAGAGGGTGGTGTGAACAGCTGAGCACATCATCCACATCGTTCTCCCTGACCTGCACTCATTCTACAGAAAGCAGTACTGGACCAAGGCCAGGAGGATAGTACAGGCCACAGCTATTTCATCAATGGACTGTTAGTTCAACAAGGGACCTGATTGTTCCTCTCCTGCTTTGTACTGAAGTCCACTATAAAATCTTGTGGTCAGGAAACGATTCTGCTCCCTGAAGGCCAACACAGAAAGACTGAGGACAAGCTTCTTTTCACTTCTTTCCATATTTGCTCTTCTCTTTTTTACACAATAAACACTAACATCCTCCCTGTTTACATATTAGAGTCATGATGTGGCAAATTATTTGTTACATTGCACAGTTCTTGTTTGCGCAATACACAGACATTGCACATTGTTTGTACACTACTCATTTGCACATAAAATGAAGATAAACTTACACTTTGGAATATGGATAACCACACTGCTGCTGAACCACATGTTTAATAGTACATGTTTCAATCATACTGCTACTGTCATTCCAACACAATTCTGGTTTTATTTGTTTTTTTTATTTATTTTGTTTTCAGATTTTTCATTTTGTTTTGCACTCCGCGGCCACCGTAGTATTTTTGTGTATTTGACAAAATTGTTATTTGATTAACTGCTTAAATTTGCTTGGCTTACGAAGGCTTTGTCTATCTCTATAATGGGCTTGGCCTAACTAACCCCATACTGGCTTTGCCTACCATTTTTTATTATTATTTTGGCCCATAATATCTAAATGTTGTGAAATATAAAATAAAAGTGACATATAATTTGTAGGATTGAAGAATTTCTTGGGTGTAATTTATGGAGTCTTGTAGTCAGAATTCTAAATACATATTAATGTCCTGTATACAGAAGACTGACTATGTCACCCTGTGAGTTATGTTTGACTGATTATGCCACTGGTTGAGATAAGATACATACACCAGCTGCGCATGTACTGTAGCTCAACATGCCTGCCACCATCATGCCACGCAAAATCTTTCATAAGTCTGAGAACAAGAAAAATATCATGTTATTACGTGTTTACATACTGTACATCATAAATTAACATAAATCAATTCAATTCAATTAAATTTTATTGTATAGCGCTTTTAACAACTGACATTGTCAAAGCAGCTTGAAACAATAAAAAGAATTATTTTGTCATGCACACTCGCACCGTGACCGGCACTAGGACCGGGAAGTAATACGGTCGCGTTTCAAGAAGCATAAAAGGAAACAAGATTGACTCTTCTTTTGCCAAAGAACTGGGAGTGGAACTTGAGGCGTTATCCCAGCCCGTTCGTATCACATCTCTCGACGGTCGGCCCCTTTCCTCCAGCCCCATCACCACTCAGACTCAGCCACTCACCCTTATTATCAGTCAACATCATGAACGGATCCGGTTCCACCTCACCTCCATTTCATCTCCACAACCGGATCCTGCAGTGGGGGCCGACGTGCACTGAACTCTGCCTGCGGCCTCCAGCTGGGACATGTTCTAGGGAGTCCGAGGCCCCCGATGTCGACACCAATGCCATCCCCGTCGCCTACCGAGACCTGGCTGAAGTGTTCTGCAAGAGACAAGCCACACACCTTCCTCCTCATCGCCCCTATGAACTGGCTATTGACCTTCAGCCAGGCTCTGTCCCTCCCCGCGGCCATCTTTACTCCCTCTCCGCCACCGAGACTCAGGCATTGGAGAGATATGTTTCTGACGCCCTTCGCCACGGTACCATCCGGCCCTCCTTCTTGAAACTAGAATTTGTGCGTCCTTGGCCCCTACCCAAGACCCTCAAGCAGCTTCAACGTTTTCTCGGGCTTGCGAACTTCTATCGTCGCTTTATCCAGGACTACAGTACGGTTGCCGCCCCTTTAACCGCTCTGACTTGACCCTCATCTCATCACTTCAGCCTCAACCCCGCCGCCATCACCGCATTTCATGACCTATGCAACCGATTCACCACCGCCCCTATTCTACTGCACCCAGACGCAAGTAAACCATTCTTTGTGGAGGTGGACGCTTCGGACGTGGGTGCCGGGGCCGTTCTCTCCCAACGAGGTCCAGACCAGAAGCTACATCCCTGTAATTTCTTTTCCAAGAAATTTGGCTTTGGAAGAATGGCGACACTGGCTCCAGGGCGCCAGGGAGCCGTTCATCGTCTAGACCGAGCATCAAAACCTGATCACCATCCGCAACTTAAGACAGCTCAACCCGAGACAGGCGCGGTGGGCACTGTTCTTCAAACATTACAACTTCCACCTTTCCTACCGCCCGGGGTCCGAGAACACCAAAGCTGACGCCCTCTCCCGACAACACGGAGATGTCCCCCGGGCGGACCCCACGCCTGTGATCGCACCCGCCAAGATCATAGCACCACTTCACTGGGACCTGGAAACGAGGGTTCGCCGTGCACAGGCGACGGAGACCGCACCGGCAGGTGTGCCGCCTGGGCGACTCTACGTGCCGAACACCATGAGGACTGAGGTGTTGCAATGAGGTCACTCCTCACCCGTATCTGGACACCCTGGCACCAACCGCACCCTCCAATTCATACGACGCGCCTTCTGGTGGCCATCTATGGCGAGTGACGTCAAAGAGTACGTCCAGGCGTGCCCAGTGTGCGCCAGGCCCAAGGATACCAACCAACCAACACCGGGAGAACTACAACCACTTCCCGTTCCCCATCGGCCCTGGATGCACATTGCCGTCAATTTTATCACGGGCCTGCCGGCCTCCGAAGGGTAAAACACCATCTTAACCATCGTCGACCGGTTCTCCAAAGCCGTGCACCTGGTGGCCCTCGCGGACTCCTGTCAGCCAAGAAAACAGCAGAGCTGATTTTAGAACACGTAGTCCGACTGCATGGGTTCCCAAAAGACATTGTCTCGAACAGGGGGCCCCAGTTCACCGCACGGTTCTGGAAGGCCTTCGGCCGTCTGATCAATTCCACATGTAGTCTTTCCTCTGATTATCATCCCCAGACAAACGGTCAGACGGAGCGGACTAACCAACAACTGGAGCGCTACCTTAGATGTTTTTTTGCCGATCGCCAGCGCTCCTGGGCCTGCTATCTCCTATGGGCTGAGTTATCTCACAATCTTCATGTCTCTTCAGCCACCAATCTCAGCCCATTTGAGATATGCCACAGTTTCCAACCTTCGATGTTTGATCATCAAGAACCGGAGATTGAGGTGCCATCGGCCCAACAGTTGGTTCGCCGGTGTCGACGGCTGTGGAACCAAGCAAACGCCGCCATCCAACAGGGCAACCACCGCTACTCCATTCAACATCGCCGTCAACACCCGCCGGGACGATTGTACAATGTAGGTGACAAAGTATGGCTATCTACCAGAAATCTTCACCTTCACACGGAATTGCGTCACTCTCAGGATCAACCCTGTCACCTACCGGCTCCAGCTGCCTGCGGCCCTGTAACCTCCCTACTCAAACCCTTCATCACTTCACCCATGGTTCCACCCACCGACCCTCCTCCTCCTCCCCGTACCATTGAGGGCGGTCCCGCCTACACCGTACGCCGGATCCTTGACTCAAGGCTTCGGGGCAGAGGGATCCAGTACCTGGTCAACTGGGAAGGTTACGGCCCCAAGGAATGATCTTGAATCCCGCCCCGGTTCATCCTCGACCCCGATCTCATCCGGGACTACCGTCATTGGGTATCCTCTTCTTAAACTAAACGCGTATTTACCCTGCCTACTTGCGCTACTTCCGCGTTTGGGTTTACCATCAACTACACGGGCTAACTGCTAAGGCTTCTGTGCTTATCCTCCAGTTGTCCGTGACATATTTAAGTTTGTATGAAATGTGAATGTGCTCTGGCAGGACTAATTATTACAGCATAACTAAAAGGGAGAGCCGGAAGGAAACACAGACATGAAGCCTCCATGAGATGTAAAGCGACCAATCATTTCACCATTAACGAACCTGAGGGATCAATGAGAGTGGGGAAGACAGCATCTAAACATACCAGTTCACCAGAATACTCTACGTCCATGAGTCCTATTTACAAAAATGCTTGGCTAAATAAATAGGTTTCTGAGACTGTGTCTGAGTCCCGAACATTAATTGGAAGACTATTCCATAACTTTAGAGCTTTGTAAAAAATGCTCTGCCCCCTGCTGTAGTTTTCATAATATGTGGTATCGACAAACAGCCTGCATCCTTTGATCGAAGTAGGTGTGGGCGATTGTAAGACTCTAGCAGTTCACTCAGATACTGCAGTGCGAGATCATTTAATGCTTTATACATCAATAGTAGTATTTTAAAACCGATGCAACATTTCACAGGTAGCCAATTCAGTGTGGTTAGGATAGGGGAAGTGATAAAAGCATGAACTAGTTTTTCTACATCGTTTAGTGACAACATATTCCTTACCTTGGCAATATTTCTGAGGTGAAAGAATGCTATCCTGGTGATATTATCGAGATGATGAAATGGTGAAATCACACCGAGGTGTTTCACTGTTGCACTTGATGGAACATAAAGGTCATTTAAAGTTACAGTGTGATCAAAAAGCTTACTTCTAGCTGCTTGTGCACCTATGACAAGAGCTTCTGTCTTATCAGGATTAAGCAAAGGAAGTTATTTAAAATCCAATCTCTTTTGTCCTGCATATGTTGCTCAACTTTAGTAAGCTGTTTTTTTTTCAGACATATAACTGTGTGTCATCAGCATAACAATGAAAACTAATACCATGCTTATAAATGATGTTGCCCAGAGAAAGCATTTAAAGAGAAAAAAGCAGTGAACCTAAAATTGAACCCACTTGAAAACATGCAGAATGTCACCATTTAGAGCTACAAACTGATAGCGATTAACCCTTAGGAGTCTGAGGGTGTTTTGGGACCCTGAAGAAGTTCTGACATGTCCTGACATTTGTATATTTTTCAGTTACTTATAAACATATAAATGTCTAAATGCTAACTATACTGTATTCAGCACAAACTGGGCTACAGTAATATGTGAGCAGCATGTATGTACAAGTTATTTTGGAGAAAATAGCCCCGTGCTTGGTGGGTTTCCTCCGGGTACTCCGGTTTCCTCCCACAGTCCAAAGACATGTTGGTTAGGCTAATTGGCGTTCCCAAATTGCCCATAGTGTGTGAGTGAGTGAGTGTCGGTGTGTGAGCCCTGCGATGGATTGGCACCCTGCCATGTGCCCTAAGTCTCCTGGGATAGGCTCCAGGCTCCCTGTGACCCTGAATACAGGATTAAGCAGTATAGATAGTGAGTGAGTGATAATTGAAATTGTGTGATTATTTAATGTGTGATAATTGCGTGATAATTGAGAATGCGTGATTATTGAAAACAACAAAAAAATATAACCGAAATACGTTCACAAAACACATTTGTTTACAAGACTTTTTTGTTTGTTTGTTACCTGGATCTTGTAGTCTAGAGTTTTTACTTCAAAATGATGTGATAATCATCTTGATCACTCATTTACAGAAAACAATATATTAATTTACATTTTCTAAGACACTTTTTGTTTTGGAAAACTCTGTATGCGAGGAGGCGTGAATGATTATGAATAATGCTCTACTTCACACCAGAGAATAGGATCTGAGCCAGGAGAGCTGTTCCCTTAAATACTACATTTTCTAATCTGTGAAGGACAATACTATGATCAATGGTGTCAAAAGCTGCACTGAATTTGAGTAACACAAGTATAGTGATGCAACCCAGATCAGAGTGTCATGAGTCAGCCTGATCAACCCAGCACTTCCAGACCCTGAGACTCCACTCCTGATCTTTCTCCCCACGCACACACCTGTCATTCTGGCACACCTGAACCTGATCAGCTAATTATCTCTCCAGCTTATAAGCACACTAAGAGATCCACTCAGTGCCGCAGTATCTCAGTCGTGTGCCTCGCGTTTTCTTTGTATAAAATAGTCGTTTGTGTATCCTAGCCTGTGTATTCGACCCTGCCTGTTTTCCGGATTTCTCTCTCGCCTACGCCCTCTGGTACTTCTATCATTATCGGACAGATTAACGTGGATGACCTCGCTTGCTCTCAGGACTTGGAATTGTACTCATGATTTGGATTTGTTCGCTCTCGCTGCTGGATTACTGGATACCAACCACCGCCTGGAAAAGACGATTCTTCTAGTCTGTTGCTGCGTCCACAGCACGCGCACTTTCGCGTTCAAGCACTTCCGTGTTCGCGGACATCGGGGGAGAGTTTGCACCGCGCGCTGACCTCTGGTTTCTCTGAGGAGATCAGTCACCACATTCCACCGTCCAACCACTGCCAGCTACGCAGGTTAGCAGCGAAAATTCGCCAGCAAGGAGCCGAGAGGAGTAGACGCGCTCTACTTCCGGGATAGTGGAGATGCCCTCGCGTCATAGCCCCGCCTCCTCCATCATCACTAAAGGTTTCCCCACTCTCTCAGTCACCAAGCAAACACACATGCTGCTTCTCTCCTCTGCTCCCACTGTGCCTACTCCTTCAAGCCTCAGTATTTCCATTAAAAGAATTTTAACACAATTCAAGCGTAATTCGTCTGCTATTGGGTTCACTCCAGTTTAGTCGCCCCGCCCCTGACAGTATACTGCGGCCATGACGAACCCAGCGGACGCTTCTCGCCCCAGACCTAGCCTTCAAACCAGGCTTCAGCTCAGGTCTAGTGCCTGTTCGGACGCCCGATTGCGTCAGACTGTCGCTCAGCAAGGAGCTCTGACTAACTCTCAACAGCAAACTCTCCAGCAAATCTCCCAGGCTTTGTCTCAGCTCTCAACTCAATTTCAACAAGCATGCACTGCTTTCCCAGCAACTTCGACGACCCCGGCTCGACACGAACCTCGTATAACCAATCCTCAGCCATACAATGGCGATCCTGGAACATGTCGTTCTTTCTTGTCTCAGTGCTCCCTGTGACTGGAGCTCCAACCCTCGACCTTCCCCACCGAGCGCTCCAAGGTGGCTTATGTCATCACCCTTCTCACTGACAGAGCCCGTGAGTGGGGGACCGCCATCTGGGATGCTAACGACCCTTGCTGCACCACTTTTAGCGCTTTCACTGAGGAGATGAAGAGGGGCTTTTTATCGTTCTCATGCAGGTCCGGAGGCCGCGAGGCACCTGCTGGAGCTTCATCAGGGCTCTAGATCCGCTTATGACTACGCCATCGAGTTCCGAACCTTGGTAGCGGCTACTCAATGGGACACCCAGGCCCTGTATGACACGTTCTTAAATGGGCTTTCGGAGTCTGTCAAGGACCAGCTAGTCTCCCAGCAACTCCCTGAAGACTTAAATGGCTTGATGGATCTAGCAGGGTGTGTGGATGCCCGCCTCCAACAAAGGTGCCGCACCCAACACCAACACAGGACCAGCACTTCTCCCGCTCCAACCACCTCCGTCGGCGCTTCGGTCGAACCCATGCAGATCGGGTGAACCCGGATCTCACTGGAGGAGCGACAACGCCGGGTCCAAATGGGGGCGTGCCTCTACTGTGGGCAGCTTGGACATCTACGCCTCCATTGCCCATTAAAAGCAAGGCCCCCCCCAGTGAACCTAGGCACACTGGAGGGGGCGTACCAAACGCAGTCGCCTAGTGGCCGTTCACATCTCCCTGTCATGCTCCTCTGGGATAATCATTCCTGTGTTCTCCATGCCCTTGTCGATTCTGGCTCTGACCAGAATTTAATTAGTGCTTCAAAGGTCGAGGAACTTCATGTGCCAACCATTCTTTTGGATTCGCCATTATCGGTCCGAGCTCTCGATGGAACGCTCCTTCGAACCACTCCAATCACCCTGAGGACATCTGGAAATCATGTGAAGGAGATATCACTTCTAGTCATGCCAAAGGCTCAAGCCCAGCTGGTTCTTGGACGTCCCTGGCTCATCCGCCACAATCCACAAATAGACTGGCAGAACAACGCCATCCTTGGAATGGAGCCCCCTCTGCCTAGCCTCGTGCCTCAAGTCTGCGCTCTGTCCCTCTCCAGTACCTACCTCCTCTGAGGAATTCCCTGACCTTTCCTCTGTCCCACATGATTACGCTGATCTCAGAACAGTTTTTAGCAAGTCCCGAGCGATTTCTCTTCCACCACACCGACCCTACGACTGTGCTATCGACCTCCTCCCTGGCACGGCCCCCCCGCGGGGGCATCTCTACTCACTCTCCCAACACGAAAGGGAGGCCATGGACAAGTACATTTCAGAGTCATTAGCCGCCGGTATCATCAGACCTTCATCGTCACCCGCCGGGGCTGGCTTCTTTTTCGTGGCTAAAAAAGACGGTCCCTTACGTCCTTGTATAGATTACAGAGGGCTTAACGATATCACTGTCAAGAACCGCTATCCCCTACCCTTGATGTCAACAGCCTTCGTCCTCCTGGAACCTCCTTCCTTCCTAGGTTTCATTATCGCTCTGTCTGAGATCCAGATGGATCCTGCCAAGCCAGGACCAATAGGTCATTTACTACTTTAACAAGTGCTGTGATGGGGCCTAAATCTTGGCTGATACAGTTTGTTTATGCGATTTATATGTAGAAATGAACATAGCTGCTGTGCTATTACCTTTTCCAAAATCTTAGAGATAAAGGGGGGTGAGGGGTGGGGGGTAATTTGACAACTGACAAGTCAAGGTCAGGTTTCTTAATTAGCGGTTTAATAACAGCTAATTTAAAGGATTTTGGAACATACTCACTGCTAAGTGTAATACTCACTGTAAGAGTTAATTACTTTCAAAAGAGGTTCTGTTATTGCCGGTACTATCTGCTTGAGAAAATGTGTCATGCAGGATCTAATACACAAGTTGATTATTTTGCAGAAGAGATAAGTGAAATTAGTTCATACTCTTCAAGGGGAGTAAAGTATTCCAGGTTCTTAGGTGATGTGGATAGTTTATCATCTGTATCATTTAAATTGTCTGGTTTCAATGACTGAATTTGTTACCTAATATTTACTATTTTGTTATTAAAAATGTTATTATTTTGTTGTTGAGATTTCTGCCATGGTCTTGTTTCTAGTTCATTTAAATATGGTATGTTGTTTTCTATAAGAGTGGAGAGATACAATGATCTAGCAGCACTGAAAGCTTTTTTATACAGTAGTTCAGTATGCTCTCCTTCCATGCAAAAATTTATATACTAACAATTTTAGTTTGACACCATTTACGTTGTAATTTCTGAGCGGTTATATTTCCGAAGTTATATTTTTATATTTCCGAAGGATAATATTAAAAAGTGTGACCTGTTTTATGAGTGAGTCCTACTACACATTGATTTACTCCTACCGAGTCCAGTATGGTCTTCTGGATTCTCAAAATCAATATTAAAGTCTCCAGCAATTAACGCTTTGTCTACGGAAATTACCAGGTTTGAGAGAAAATGTGCAAATTCACAGAGAAATTCAGAGTACGGCCCTGGGTGTCTATAAATGATAATTAGTGGGATTGACTGTGCAGACTTCATATTTGTAGATACAATTTTTATGTTACTATAGAGAACTTCAAATTCATTAAATTTGTGTATAGATCATAATGAACAGATCGTCCCTGATGAGCAAGCCAAGGGCGACGGCGATGGTGGCGAGGAAAAACTCCCTGAGATGGCAATAGGAAAAAACCTTGAGAGGAACCAGTCTCCAAAAGGAACCCATCCTCATTTTGGAGTTCACATGAAATCCAGGTTGAGTCAGACAGGTGCAGAGGGCTGAGGGAATCTGGAGCACTAAGAGCTCAGGAGCCGCATGTGTAGCTCCAAACAATCACTAAGCAAAATTCAGCTGGAGTTGGTCCTTTTCTGGATGTATCAGGATCCACACACGGTTGAGCTTTGTCTACGAGCTGACACAATCTCCATATGCTTTGAAAAGGGGAGAACAAGTGGAAAAGAATTAGTGTAGCTTCTGTTCAAATTCAAATTCCAATCTTATTCATCACATACACTGTTATACACAGTAGGACATGCACTGAAATGCTTATAGGACCTTAAAAACATTAGCTAAGGAAAACATAGCTATAGAACATAAAACAAAATCTAAAATATAACAAAAACCTATCTGTGCAAATATGGAAAATATTTTCTATTATATATTTTCTATTATATAATATTTTTATTTAGTGTTGAAATGAAATAGAAATGTCTGGGTAGTGTGCAAATGTGCAAGAATGTGTTTATGTGCAATGAGCAAAAATGAAATAAAAAATATATGCAAATGTGTATAAATGTGCTGATGGGCGATGTTTATAAGTGTCCATAAGTGTCCATAAGTGTTCATAAGTGTCCATGAATGTCCAGAATGAGTGCAAATGTAATGTCCAAAAATGGTTTAGTCCTGTGTGGTGTGTTTTTTTTTTTTGAGAGACTGTGTTGCCTGCTGCAAGAAGCTTCTCCTCATTCACTCTGTGTTGGCCTTCAGGGAGTGGAATCGCTTTTCTGACTGCAACAGAGACAAAAGTCCATTATTAGGTCCTTCATGATCTTCCTGACCTTGATCCAGCACCGCTTGCTTTAGATTGAGTGTAGGTCAGGGAGGTTGATACGGGTGATACGCTCAGCTGATTGCACCACCTTCTGTAGTGGTGATTGCTCCACTCATCTGTTCTGTAAGGTGCTGTTCCTGAACCAGTTTTTTGTCAGGATGCTCTCTATGGTGCAGGAGTAGAAGTTCCTGAGCACCCTTTAGGGCAGTCTAAAGTCTCTCAAGTGTCTGAGGTGTAGAGACGCTGCTGCGCCTACACCTCCTGCACGCTGACAGGTCCTGCATGATGTGAACACTGAGGTGTCGGAAGCTGTCCACTCTCTCCACTGTGCTCTCGTTGATTATAGGGGTCTGGTATTTCCTCTCCTGCTTTGTCCACTATCAACTTGTCTTGCTAATGTTTAGAAGGAGAATGTTCCTCTGGCAACAGTTCTCCAGATTTCCAATTTCCAATTATCGGTAGGCCATCTCATTGTCAGTGATCAGGCCTACTACGATGGTGTCGTCAGCAAACTTGATGATGGTGGTGGAGTTAGTAGTGGCCAAGCAGTCATACATGTACAATGTGTACAGCAGGGAGCTCAGAACACAACCCTGGGGAGCTGGCACTATCTCCAGGTGTCTCTGGATGGGTAAAAAAAGAACAGGTGGTAAAGAATTGGCATAGTTTCCATTCATTATAATAGCAGCACTAGATGCATTTAAATGTACTGGAGTATGAGGTTATGGGATGAATTATGTGTATGCCAGGCTAAAGAGATGTGTCATACGTTTGCTTTTAAGAGTGTATTTTAAAAGCAGAGGGAGACTGTGTCTAAACTCTGACCCTGTCAGGAAGGCTATTCCAAAGCATAGGAGCTAAATATGAATATGCTCTACCACCTTTTGTAGATTTTGATATTCTGGGAACCATCAGAGTTTTGTGATCTTAAGGAGTGTAGCAGATTGTATTGTGACAGAAGACTGGCTAGATATGTGGGAGTTCATCCATTTCGGGCCTTGTATATAAATACAAGTTCTAAACTTAACAGGTGGCCAGTGCATTAATGATAGTATTGGGGTTATATGATCATATTTTCTTGTTCTGCTGAGAACTGTGGTGGCTGCATTTTGGACTAACTGTAGCTTTTTTATTGAGGATGCAATACACCCACTTAGTAATGCATTACAATAGTCCAGTCTGGAGGTCATGAATGCATGGACTAGATTTTCTGCATCATATACAGATAAAATGTTCCTAAACTTGGCAATATTTATAAGGTGGACAAGGCTGTTTTTGTAATAGTTGCTGCCTAACATTACGCACAGTTTTTTCACTGTCGAGGCATTAATAATAGTACATCCTTCTAAATGCAAGCTGAATTGCGAGAGCTTTTGTGTACTGGTTTTTGGACCAATAAGTAATAAGTCTTATCCAAATTTAGTAAGAGAATACCATCGGCCATGTTTTATATCTTGGACAAACTTGGACAACTTGTATATTTCAGCTGGTTTTGATTAGATGTATAACTGGGTATCATCAGCATAGCAATGTAAACTAACCCTGTGTCTTCTAATAATGGTACCCAAGGGAGGCATGTATATGAAGAAGAGCAAAGGTCCTAAAACTGACCCTTGTGGGACCTAATATTTCACTGGACAGTTTTCCATTTAGAATTTTTTTTAATTCTCCATTGCAAAATGTTATCGATCAAACAGGTAGGATCTAAACGGTTTTAATGCCTTACCATGAATACCTATGTGATTTTGTAAGCAAGCTACAAAAAATATGATCTATAATGTCGAATGCTTCACTAAGATCAAGTAAGATGAGTATTAAGTATTGAGATTTCATTGGGGTCTAATTTAGTTTTATATATATATATATATATATATATATATATATATATATATATATATATATATATATATATATATATATATATATATAAAATTTGAGAAACTTGAGAAATTTAGGGATGTGACCTAAATATGGTGAAAATTAATAATGTTTAGAACTTTGGCACATGGCTGTATGCATGGAGTCATTGCACTGCATACACAACTGAGCAACAGTGTTAATTTAATATATATTGTTTTCTCCTGTTAGATTTAGACCAGGAGGCATTAACTATATGATGCTAGTCCACATGTGATCCAAGCACAGTATTTACAGTTTGGATTCCAAAAACCCTGTAGTATAGAGGCAATAATTATAAGAAACAAAGGGGGGGAAAAAAATGGCTGCAGTTCAGGGTCATATTTCATTCCTTTGGGAACCTGTTTCAGTGGGAAGAGCCTCATCTGGCCAGGTGGCACAGTAACTCATCAGCAGCTCATCACAACAGAAACCAGCTACAGGGCTAAACATACAGTATATGATATAGAAGTTTTCACATGTTTTTTTTATTTTTTTTTTTATCAAACTCTGTGTTTAGCAAGCTGACATTATCTATATTATTATTATTATTATTATTATTATTATTATTATTATTATTATTGTGAAGATACACATCAGAATGTTTCAAAACTTTTGGACAGGGAAATATACCTTGTTTGTGCTCACATCTAATTCAAAATAGATTGCTCAGGATCTGTGGCAGTGGTGACGTGAAGCACCACTACAACACAAAACAACCAGCTTGTGCCTTATGTATAACCATAAACGAATCACTAAAGGTTATACATTAAAAAGGGAACTCCTGTCACCATTAAGTCATGGCAGTCCCCTATGCTGACTTTTTCATCCACTGTGTTCCTGAGAAAGCACACCTGATCTATGACCAGGATAAAGAGCTGAAGGACTGAATAGGCTACTCATGTTTACTCAAACAATCACAAAAATCGCCTGTGCATGTGTGTGTATGTGTGTGTCTATTTATGCGTATGCGGGTGTAGGTGTCTGTCTGTATGTCAGAATGCATGTTACATTCTTAGTTGCATGAGTGACCAAACGGCTCAGGTTACCTCAACACCCCTGATCCTGCCATGGGACAGAAATACAAGACATCTGAAGTGACAATGTAGATCGGCTTTATAAATAAGCGGATGTTAAAGCATGTCTCGACTTACACGGCCATGACCTATAATACCTGTAATAAACACACACACACGCACACGCACGCACACACACACTTCATGAGGATTAACACACAGATCAGGTGAAACGCTTGGGATGAATCAGCAGAAAGACACACCGTGGTCTCATTAGCTCACAGCTTTTATTGACTCCCTCTACATGGTGCTCTCAGACAGAGCACTGCTCAAGTGTTATAATGGTCACTACGGGCAACAGCCTGTGTGTGTGTGTGTGTGTGTCACATCAGTTCAATAGCTCTGTCCTGTCTTTTCCTACTTGGCTACACCTTTACATTCTGTCATATGCACCCATGCACAGGCTTACACACACAGACACACATCATTGATGAAAGTGCTGAATCACAATGACAGCGACATTAATCCATGACATCATCACATGATTGTGTGTTTCTGTACATGTGTGTGTGAGAGGGAGAGATGTAAGAACAATAATGTCTATTGTGTATTTTTTTTTAGGACAGAGAGACAAAAAAAGTTCTGGTTTCTTTTTCTTTTGATTTGTCCTGTTATTGAAAAGTTATTCATCTACAGTATTGTTTGAAACATAATTGTTGTCATTTAAACGCCATGAAAAAAAAAAAATTCATTGTGAAGGCTAATCATTGAATGTTAATAAATGACGTCCCTTACTTCCCATACTGTACAAATATGTACATGCAATGATCGACTGTGTTGATCAACATGACGCAGTTGGTATTTAACACTAATCCCCAGAACATGGCATAACTACAAACATGGCAGCAGAGAACTACAATTCCTAGCATGCACTCTCAAAGTCACTGACTGGCACTACCTGAGAGTAATTACACCTTCCCAGTGCCAGAATTTAGAATATAAGCACTCCTTATTCATTCATAAATTTGTGAAGCAGAACTTTATCTCAGCCCTCCCAGGTTGTTCTGTCGGCGTGATTATTGACCTGGTGCCTGTTATTCGTTTACAGCGAATTTTTTCCAGCCCAGACTGTTCTATTTGACATTTACTATATTTGATATTATTAGATTTCTGACCATGCTAGCCCTGCATGTTTTGTTTGCCTGATCTTATTATTATTATTATTATTATTATTATTATTATTATTAAAGCTTATCAACCTGTGTGTGTAATGTAACACTTTATCAGTGTGTTTACATCCATAGTAAGAAACTATTACTACTACTAGAGATAATAATAATAATAATAATAATAATAATAATAATAGTGTGTAAATAATTGATATTAATTAAGAATATTAATCATAAATAAGTAGACGCATTACATTTCTGCATAGATGTTACATTGTATGTTTTCAGTAATAATTTGTTTTTTATAAATGTAATATTTACAAATATGTTAATTCTATTTCATCTGTTCACATAACAAATATGACTTTATAAGTAATTTATTATCTTTATTTATTATCTATATATTTATATAAGCCTTTATTATCCACTGTAAATGCACATATCTAATCAGCATATACTGTATTTGCACAACATCATACTGCCCACCGTATAACTTACACGTTACAGGAACTCGGGTGGAAGATATCGCCTTGGCCTCACCCAGATCCAAGAAGCCAGCAGAGAAGCCACCTTGATGTATTAGTATTAGTATTAGTGAAGGGAATTAAAGAGAGTTGTTATTCTGCACAATCAAAAGTCCCACTTTCACTTGAACACTGCTCGTATATGTTTATAATTGATTCAGTGTCTAGAGACTTTTCTGTCTGCTGACACTCTGTTATATGATGTTAATACTGTATTGTTAGTTTCTTTCTACATTAGTGCCTCCCTCCCTACAGTATGTTTGTATACAGTACAGGACATGACAGTAGCTGAAAAATAATACATTTCTACATTCCTTCTAATTCATGTACAAAAGCCATTGTAGTTAATATTTCTGATATTTTCTACGGGCTTGTAAAGTTAATTTACTAGGTAGTGTTTAGTCCTGTAAAAATGACACTTAAACAGAATTTGTACAAACACAGACGTTAGAGGGTAACATTCATTGCAGAAAGAAAAGTGCTTTCATCCAGATACAGCTTCTGTTTGTCCTTGCACTCATATTGTAATCTGTGTCTTTAATACATTTTTACCCACCCTTTGTTTACCGCTATTCTGTTTCATAGTTGTCAGTTTGTCTTGTATTGCATGTTAAGGTCCCACTCACTCACTCATCTTCTATACCGCTTAATCCTCTATTCAGCGTCGCAAGGAGCCTGGACCCTATCCCAGGAGACTTAGGGCACAGGGCAGGGTAACCCTGGACAGGGTGCCAATCCATCGCAGGGCACACACACATTCACACACTACAGCCAATTTGGGAACGCCAATTAGCCTAATCTGCATGTCTTTGGACTGTGGGAGGAAACCGGAGTACCCGAGGAAACCCGCCAAGTACGGGGAGAACATGCAGACTCCATGCACACAGAGACGGGAATTGAACCTGGCATCTCACACCACCCTCTTTCGCTTTGAAGTGCAACATAAAGACCCATTTAAAGATGCAGCCTTTTTATGGACCAGACAAGCACTATACTGTAACAGTCACTAAACATTTCAGTAAAAATACTGCAGTGTCATGATAGTATGACACGTAACATGTCTGTAATCACTCACACCTGTGCCATATGTAACTCTGATTAATATTGTTCTATTGTTTCTCTTTGGATGTTGTCAAACTTTTTGTCTTTTTTGTTGTTTTTGTGTTTCATTGTGTCACTTATATTGTGTCAGCATTCTTTTGTCTTGTGCCAAAAGTGTGTGTTTCTGTGTGTGTGTGTGTATCTTGTTTTCTGACTTGTGTTTGTGTTTTATTTGTACTTCATTGTGTGAAATAAATGAATTTGTGCCTGCATTTCCCTTTGTCTCCAATACCTGATAAAGTAATGCATTAAAGTTACCAAATGAACACAAATAACAGCATGAATCACATTTATAAAATAGAAAACATGTAATATAAACAAGGCTCTTATTTTTCATGTTTCAAGTTATATCGAACAATTCATGAGATCAAATTTAGAACAAAATATGTATTTCTGGTATTTTATTGTAAACCAAACCACTGGTCTCATTCATTCTAACAAAAGGTCGTTCATATCTTGTATACCCGTGGCTCTCGGCAGTCTGCCACACCTACTGCAGGCTTTTATAAACCCACTCAGCCATTCTACCTGTATTCACTTGATAGAAGGTCTATACATAGATCCACTGTTATGTTGCTGCAGGCAGTACATACCTTTGATCTTTTGAACATGTGGACAATAAAGTGATAAACAACACCACTCATTCTATTGTCTGCACTCTCGGACTCACAACAAGCCATACTAAATGAAACCTCTTTGTATTTGAACTCTTATGAATCTGCAATGTTATAGATATGTTTAAAAACATAAAGTGCCAAGATTTCAATTTTGCGTGTCCATTTACATTCTGTGATCTGGAACGACTTACAGTTCTATCAGAACACTGATACTTTGCTCTTTGCTAAATCAGAATAATTAATATATCAGGAATGGAGTGATTCTTCCTTGATGATGTGTGCGTGGCTATACGCATCAGAAAAAGAAACAAAAGCAGAACACAGCATGGCTTACTTCAAGAAAAGGAAAGTACACTATGGAAACTGAGCCTTTAAAGATGAATAGACAGATCATTGTATGTTTGTTATTCCTGTGTGAAGGTTAAAACCAGTTCAATCTCAAATGTTCCAAAATTGTGGCACTTATAAAAAGCAGTATTAAAGATTCACTAAAGATTGATTGAAGGTTGTTGATACAATCTTATACAAATACAAGAGAATATAAACGGCCATCAAAGTTCAAACTGTGCACATGTTTAACGTAGTTACTGAAAACTGACAATACTTATTATTGAAATGCAATAGACATTTTAAATTGCTTGTTTTTATAGACTTGTAATGACGACATACACTCACCTAAAGGATTATTAGGAACACCTGTTCAATTTCTCATTAATGCAATTATCTAATCAACCAATCACATGGCAGTTGCTTCGATGCATTTAGGGGTGTGGTCCTGGACAAGACAATCTCCTGAACTCCAAACTGAACGGTAGAATGGGAAAGAAAGGTGATTTAAGCAATTTTGAGCGTGGCATGGTTGTTGGTGTCAGACGGGCCGGTCTGAGTATTTCACAATCTGCTCAGTTACTGGGATTTTCACGCACAACCATTTCTAGGGTTTACAAAGAATGGTGTGAAAAGGGAAAAAACATCCAGTATGCGGCAGTCCTGTGGGCGAAAATGCCTTGTTGATGCTAGAAGTCAGAGGAGAATGGGCCAACTGATTCAAGCTGATAGAAGAGCAACTTTACTTCGTTACAACCGAGGTCTGCAGCAAAGCATTTGTGAAGCCACAACACGCACAACCTTGAGGCGGATGGGCTACAACAGCAGAAGACCCCACCGGGTACCACTCATCTCCACTACAAATAGGAAAAAGAGGCTACAATTGGCACGAGACTGGAAAAATGTTGCCTGGTCTGATGAGTCTCGATTTCTGTTGAGACATTCAACATGGTAGAGTCAGAATTTGTCGTAAACAGAATGAGAACATGGATACATCATGCCTTGTTACCACTGTGCAGGCTGCTGGTGGTGGTGTAATGGTGTGGAGGATCTTTTCTTGGCACACTTTAAGCCCTTTAGTGAAAATTGGGCATGGTTTAAATGCCACGGCCTACCTGAGCATTGTTTCTGACCATGTCCATCCCTTTATGACCACCATGTCCCCATCCTCTGATGGCTACTTCCAGCAGGATAATGCACCATGTCACAAAGCTCCAATCATTTCAAATTGGTTTCTTGAACATGACAATGAGTTCACTGTACTAAAATGGCCCCCACAGTCGCCAGATCTCAACCCAATAGCGCATCTTTGGGATGTGGTGGAACGGGAGCTTCACACCGTATTAGTATAGTGTTCCGAATAATCCTTTAGGTGAGTGTATATGGAGATCTGAATTCTAACACAAACATGATATTCAGACCTCAGCTTGAAGAACATTTTATAGGCTAGACTTTTTAATTAAACATTTTAATTCAGTACCCCTGGTATATAGTCAAGTCAAGTCAATTTTATTTATATAGCGCTTTTAACAATTGACATTGTTGCAAAGCAGCTTTACACAATAAAAAGAAGTAAGTTTGTATGCAATGACTATGAATCAAAATGATAAGATTGTCCCTGATGAGCAAGCCGAGGGCGACGGTGGCAAGGAAAAACTCCCTGAGATGGTAATAGAAAGAAACCTTGAGAGGAACCAGACTCAACAGGGAACCCATCCTCATCTGGGTGATAACAGATAGCAGGGATTGATCAGCATAATAATGTGTACTGGAAGTCAGTATAACAGGTGCAGCCAGTTTGTTCCTGGAGGCTCAGGTAGACTGTAGGAAATTCCAGTCCTGAGCTATCGAACAACTGAAGTCACAGGTCCCCAGAGAACAGCTGTCAGCATCAATCGAGGACAGGACAGTCTGCATGGAAACCATCCCCAGCCACCACACGAATCCAGGCAGATCCATGCGATGAGATCTCCAACCAGAAGCAGGACTCCAGGATGGGTTAGATGGGTCCAGAGGGCAGAGGGGTCTGGATCACTAACAACTCAGGAGCAACTTGTATAGCTTACAGAGAGACAGGGAGAGGGAAAGTAGAGAGGGAGAGAGAGAGGAGAGAGCAGAAGAGGAGAGAGCAGAAAATGAGAGATGGCAGTTAGGTCTGGTCACAGTCAACATGTATAAGGTGAATGTATATTTAGTGCAAAGTGCAAGCAGGGACTCCGGCAGGACTAACTATAACAGCATAACTAAAAGGGAGAGCCAGAAGGAAACACAGACATGAGGGCTCCTTGTGATGTAAAGCAACCAATCACCTCACCGTCAACAAACCTAAGTGATCAATGAGAGTGGGAAGGACAGCATCTAAACATACCAGTTCACCAGAATACTCTACGTCCATGAGTCCCCCAGATCTGCTCCTTTACCTAAGGTTAATCTATTTACAAAAATGCTTGGCTAAATAAATAGGTTTTTAGCCTAGACCTAAACAGTGAGACTGTGTCTGAGTCCTGAACATTAATAGGAAGACTATTGGGGCTTTGTAAGAAAAAGCTCTGCCCCCTGCTGTAGTTTTAATAATACGTGGTACTGACAGGCAGCCTGCATTCTTTGATCGAAGTAGGCGTGGCGGATCGTAAGACACTAACAGTTCACTCAGATACTGTGGCGCGAGACCATTTAGTGCTTTAAATGTCAAAAGTAGTATCTTAAAATCGATGCGAAATTTCACAGGGAGCCAATGCAGTGTAGATAAGATAGGGGTGATGTGCTCGTATCTTCTGGTTCTAGTGAGGACTCTCGCTGCTGCATTCTGTACTAACTGAAGCTTGTTTATACATCTAGTTGAACAACCAGACGTTAAGTAAGTAAGGCGTTACAATAGTCCAACCTAGAGGTGATAAAAGCATGAACTAATTTTTCTGCATCATTTAGTGACAATATGTTTCTAATCTTGGCAATATTTCTAAGGTGAAAGAAAGCTATCCTGGTGATATTATCTACATGTGCTTCAAACGAAAGGCTGGAATCTATAATCACACCAAGGTCTTTTACTGTTGCACTTGATGGAACAGAAAGGCCATCTAAAGTTACAGTGTGATCAGAAAGCTTACTTCTAGCTACTTGTGGTCCTATGACCAGAACTTCTGTCTTATCAGGATTAAGCAGAAGAAAATTAATTAACATCCAATCTCTTATGTCCTGCACACACTGCTCAATTTTTTCTCATCTGGTTTTGCTGAGACATATAATTGTGTGTCATCAGCATAGCAATGAAAACTAAAACCATGTTTACAAATTATGTTGGCCAGAGGAAGCATGTAAAGGGAAAAAAGCAGTGGGCCTAAAACTGAACCCTGTGGAACACCAAACTCCACTTGAGAACATGAGGAATGGACACCATCTAAATCTACAAACTGATAACGATCAGTCAAATAGGATCTGAGCCACAAGAGGGCAGTTCCCTTAATTCCTACTACCTTTTCTAATCTGTCAAAAGCTGCACTGAGGTCCAGTAACACAAGTATAGTGACGCAACCCTGATCAGAGGTCAATAGGAGGTCGTTTACTACTTTAACAAGTGCTGTCTCTGTGCTGTGATGAGGCCTAAATCCTGACTGATACAGTTAATTTATGCTATTTCTGTGTAGATGTGAACATAGCTGCTGTGATACTACCTTTTCCAAAATCTTGGAGATAAAGGGAACGTTTGATATCGGCCTGTAATTAGAAAGCAGACAGGGGTCAAGGTCAGGTTTCTTGATTAGCGGTTTAATAATGGCTAATTTAAAGGATTTGGGGACATACCCACTATTGAGTGAACAGTTAATTCATATATACACTAGTTGGGGGCTAAGTGTCTTGTTCAAGGACATGTCACCTCTTAACCTTCTTATCTATACCCATGGCATATACAGTACACGTGTGTGTGTGTGTGTGTGTGTGTGTGTGTGTGTGTGTGTGTGTGTGTGTGTGTGTAATTAATGAAACAATGGCAGTATTTGGTGTCTTGATGCTTTGAGGACTCTTAAGTGTCACATACAATTTGTGCAGATTTAGAATTCAAAGTAGATACTAATTTTTGAGCATCTGGCAGACCCACCTACAGTTCTTTTAATGACCTTGCCTGTTGCACCTGTAACATGCAAACCCTTACTTTCTTTTTTTGAAACGTAGTCGCTTACTGTATATGCGTTGCTTCTTTTCTGGCCTACAAATATAAATTTTTCTGTAACTTTTAATTTTGTGGTGGAAGTATTGATCCAATAATAAAGTCCTAAAAATAAATAAATAAATAAACCCATAAGAAAGTTTGTACCAAAAGCATAGGGTGCCTGAGAGTTTTGCACAGTAATGTCCAGCTGATATGTCATGAAGGACGTAAAGATGCCCATCACAAACATGATTGAATCTTTTATATGTCTGGATCATAATTATTTAATACTGTTATTTTATCTTATCGTTTCATTATTGTTTCATGTACAATGAAAATGTAGCTAAATTAGCTAAATTAGCTAAAGTTTTTACATTCTTCAGAGATCATATGTCCATCAGCAGCCTGGCTCCATGTTCAAATGTAGACAAGTTTACATTAATTAGTCAATAAAAAACGGAAACTCTGTGATTCAACTCACTTCTGATGAGTTTCGTATGCTCATACTAAAAAAGCATGCAGCTATGAATAGTCCTGTTCAGCACTGTTTTGTTTTGTACAGTGTGGAATAAACATTGTATTACTGTTATAGAAAAGTATTGGTAGGTGATTATTTTATTTTATTTTATTTTATAACATCATCTTTGCAAAGGTTTTACTTTATCGCAGGACTTATTATCGCAGGCCACATATTTTGATGTTTTCATGTTGTGAAATATTTAAAAGAAGGTTAATCCTATTGTTGGTTACATTAAAGCACCTATAAACAGTTTCCCTCTTTCTATTGATGCTTAATTAGATCCACCGATGATGTCCTTGTGTGTCACAATTGCTCAATTCCCACATATATAAATATATTTTTTAATAAATCTATCGTCGATACAAATAAAAAAAAAAACACTTTGGAGGTAGTGTATTATTAACAAATGTGACTACAAATACATTTTCATTGTTTACTCTTTATATTTATTTATTAAATAACTGACTGTAGTTTAGAACTCGATGTGCTCAGTCTAATTGGTCCGGCTCACATCAATTCCTTTAACATTCCTAAAACAGCATTTTCTTTCCAATTCCTCTCATCTCTTACTGATGCATCAGGAGGTTTTTTTTTTTATTCTTTATGAAACCCTAAACCCTTATGAGGACTAAAAACAACTGACATCTGACACGACCGCAAGACACCTCCCTCTACTGAGCTTTCTCACGCACCTTACAGCGCTGCCATGTTCACATGCAGAGGAGCTGCTGCGCAACATTTAAGGCAGGCAACTGCATGGGGCCCCATGCTGACATATTTATTTATTAAATATAAGATAAATAAAAGATAATGGTGATGAATGCTGGGTAGAGAGGACCCATCTAAAATCACAGGCAAGTGGGTTGCAAGAGGCAAGAGTAGCATGTTAGCACAGAGGTAGGATGGTAATGAGGGAGGAGAAGGAGGAGAGAACGCATGTTTTTGGGACTGCGCTAGTCACATTATGATTAAAGAAACTCTATGTTGTGTACAGCGTTGTGTCCAGAGTGCAATAATAGACATAAGTAAGATTAGCTGTCATGATGTAAGGAAAATGCAGAGGCAGGAGGTAACACAGACATGAGGGTTATGCCCTGAGACTAGTCACGGGTGAGTGAAGTCTTATACAGCAGTTTTTAACTTTATGTCACAGATGATTCTTTGAAGCTTTGAAGTATTGATCTCAGGAGACACAATGACATCTAGTGGTTTTCAAATGAAAGTAGCCATTCACTGAAGCACTGTCACAATTTGACACAAGCTACTACATAACGTGACAAAAATATTTTTCATGACAGTGAATCAAGCTTTTGTCTGACCACCACTACTTTAAATCTAAAGCCACCAGCCACTCCAGAGTCAACAACCCTATAAGTTTATGGAAAAGGCATCTAAGATGTCCAGTCCTATAAATGTCATAGCAATGCATGTTTTCAGTAAAGTGCTGTCCAGTTTTCTCATAGCTTTTAAACCCTCAAATGGTCTGAGTGAGGCATCAACTGTCATATAAACACTTCAGTCAGAATAGAGTAAACCATTTGAACCCCTTTCACTTCCAAACAAAATGTGTGTGCGTGTGTGAAATGTGTGTGAAAAGTCTGGACAGTCAGCTGCATAGAGGATACCAGACTCCTTCACTGAGATATCTCTTTTAAATCAGAAGGATGTGCAGTTTCTATCCAGAGAAGCACTTGTCTTTTTGTCGTGCATCTTCTTCCTGGCAAATGTACTTTTGCAAAACCTCCTGCCAAAAAATTTGAGTTACTTGCTGTTTTGCTGCACTTGCTGACCTTTCTACAATTTGATGTTCTGCTTGGTGACAGCATGAACCTTTTGGTTAGTATTGGAACATTATCAGGAAAAAGGATCAACAATCAACAGTGCTCATTACAGTGAGACGCTTATTAAAGAGCTGAAGCCTAAACTTTTAATCGTATAGGACTGCTATCCAAGGCTGTAATGATCTCGCATGATGATGAACCTCCACACACCTCTGCCCACACTGTCGACACTCTGCAAAAACTTTGTTTTGAGGTTTTAAAGCATCCACCCTATTGTCCTGATTGCTCCATCAGACTTTCACCTGTTCACGCCTGAGAGCAACTCTATGAGGATGAAGATTTACTTCTGATGAAGAAATGACGAGAGTGGTGCTACTGTATGTGCTGAATGTTTGGATGAATGTTCTCTCCTAAAATCTGTTATCAACTCAGGATGTTCATGTTCAGGGTGTTCAGCGCCAAGCTGCACCAGGATGTTAACTGTGCACTCTCAGTCACTGACATTGGCAGTAGAGAAAAGGAGAGAGAACCCGATGACTGGTAGTACAGTGGAAGGCTTGTTTGTCTAGCTTCATGCACTGCCTTCTGTCTGTCAGGAAGTTAGCGATTGACAGACAAAGAAACGCAGGCACAATCAGCTAAGAAAGCCGAGTGTGGAGAAGCAGGATCATATATAGCTAAAACCAACAAACAATCCTGGAAAAGGTTTTCTGACTATTCCAAAGTTGCAGGATGAAATGCAGGCCTACGTGGTTTGACTATGTCGTCTAAAGACCTCTTCACCCAATATGCAAAATCCATGGGGTACAAACCACTTCTACAGTTAGTATCAACACCACCAAAAGAGTCTTGGAGAAGTAACTCACTGGTTAAAGCATTGGTCTACTGATTGTAAGCACCTACTAGTTGCCACGGTAGTGCCCTTGAACAAGGCCCTTAACCCTCAACAGCTCAGATTTATAATGAGATAAAATGTAAGTTGTTCTAGATGTGAGTGTCTGCCAAATGTCATAATGTAAGGAAAGATGGGTTTGTGTTCATGAGCTAATTGTTAGGCAAAAAGTTTTAATGTGATGTGTGACACATTGTCCGGTCAACAGGTCAGCAACAGGTTTGAACAATCTCTACTGTTAGTGGTGGTAATGTGCTGGTGTAGTAATCTTCATCAAAAAGGATCTGAAGAGAAGAGTATGTGTGTATGTATGCATCTGTGTGTGCGTGTGTGTGATGGGGCAGGTGGGCTTTTACCTAAAAATCTCTGAAGAGGTGTAAGTGTGGGTTAGAGTGTGGTGTTTGGGTGTGATCAAATCTCAGCCTATATTTAACATCAACGTAACATCAATTAACATAATTGAACTGCTACCTAACACACACTATGAATGCAGATTATTTCCTCCTTTCTGTTTCACCCAGATGAGGATGGGTTCCCTGTTGAGTCCGGTTCCTCTCAAGGTTTCTTCCTATTGCCATCTCAGTGTCATGGTGGATCAATGGGCGGACGCAGACGCACGGTTCAAGTCTTTAAACGTTTAATTTGTTTAATATTTTCTTCTCACACTCACACGTCATAAACAACAAAATGAAAACAAAACAAAAGAAGTCTAAGTGCTCCGTGGCAGCTCCTGGAGCTGCAGGCGAGCGTGGTGAGTCAACAAAAGTCCTGGAAGGAATCAGCCTCTCTGGCTGGAAACGGGAAAACCAAAGACAGAACTTTTAACTCGCCCGACTCGACAGCCTCGGCTCAGTCCTGAGAGGGAGAAACAACGAAATGGCACACGTCTAAACAACACAACGGAGAACAAACAGGGAACAGACAAAGAGCTGTGGAACTGGCTGGTATAAATAGAGAATCACATAAGGGAGACACAGGTGAACTTGATTAAGTGCAGAAGTGAAACATATACCCACGCAGACACACTAGGGGGAGACAAAGAGGCGGCTCAGTAATCCGGTGAGCCAGATCTTATTCCCCGGGACTGAGGTGGCAGAGGTGTGACACTCAGGGAGTTTTTCCTTTCCACTGTCACCCTCGGCTTGCTCATCAGGGACTATCTGACCATTTTTTATTCATACACATTCACATTTCATACAAACTTCGATAATTCTTTTGATTGTGTAAAGCTACTTTGTGACAATGACAGTTGTTAAAAGCGCTATACAAATAAAATCGAATTGAATTGAATTTGTCATATCTGCAATGATATATATTTTGCAAGCTTTTCTAGACTAACGAATGAAAGAGTTGTAGAGGATAGTTGCTTAAATTATGTTTTCAATAAATCTATTTTTATTTGGCATAATACTCCTTTAATAATCCTCTACCAACTTGCTCAATTTTGAACATTTTTGAATGTAAGGCTTTAGTTGTTTTGTAAAAACTATGCAAAAGGTGTCTGTCCAGGTGCTGGAAATCTATCTGTTGATGCTGTTACCATGCAAAAAAAAAAGCCATACCGCTAAAGGCAGATTACCATGGTTTTAGGAAAAGCTTCTGTTCATGCAGAACATGCAGAAGGGTCATGCACTGTTCTTCTTGTAGCATCCAGGCTAACTCAGCTTTACTCATTAATTAATTATGCAGAGACACCAGAAACACCCAAATCCACACCATATTCTGTATTCCATATCCAGACCTCTAACTTAACAGATTGTAATGAACCATAGAATTTGTAGCCCGTTAATATTATCTGCATGCTGGACTTTCTTTTCTTTTTTTTTTAGATCCAGGTGGAAACGTTTGTGGCTAAGGAAGGAAAGGTTAGAATAAGTTATGCATCATCTGCATAACAATGGTATGAAAAACCATGTGAAGCTTTGACTTTTCCAAAAGACTGGGCATAGAGATAGAACCAGTACTGACCCCTGTGGGATACCTGTAGAGAGTCTGTGTGGAGCATATATGGATCCCCTCAATATTGACCAATCTTCTAGGTAAGAAGCAAACCACTGCTATGCTGTTCCACAAATTCCAAGGCTTGGAAAAATAGATCTTGTGGTTCACTGTGTCAAATGCAGCTGACAGCTCAAGGAGGATGAGAAGAGAAATTTAGCAATTTAGCTGATCTAGAAGCATGGAACTTCTCAGTGACTGACAGAAGGGCAGTCTCTGTGGAATGTGCCACTTTGAATCCAGCTTGGTTGTGATAAGGTTATTCAGTGAGATATAAAAAGACATCTCATTGTAAAAAGTCCTTTCAAGAATTTTAGGAAGAAAAAAGAGAATTGATACAGGGCGATAGTTGCTGATGTCTTCTGGATCCAGGCAGGGTTTCTTAAAGATGGGAATAACTCTTGCCTTCATAAAAGCAGCAGGAACATGACCAGATGATATGTAATGGTTGATGATGGTTGTGATGAAGAGAATGAGGACTTGTGAGATGACCTGGAGCATTGTGAAAGTGATTGGGGCAAATGTACAGGTGATGGGTTTGGAGGACTAAATAATGTGCTGAATCTCATCAGAAATTCTGTTGTAGGGGTTAAGTTGGGTGCAAAGGTCTGGCAGATTGCTGCAATTTTCCTGTCATAGAATATGGCAAAGTCATCAGCAGTCAGAGAGCATGGTGCAGGAGGAACCAGCAGGTTGAGTAGTGAGGATAAGATAATGTGGAGCTGGTCAGAATCTGGAGTTTGCCAGTCTTTAGTGGTAGAGAGGCATAGGAGTCTGGGTCTGGGAGAAATTATAGTGTACAGAAAGACACGGAGGGAGGGGAGACAGAATGAAAGTTTCTGCAACTAAAAGAGAAATTTTGGTGGTTAGCTTTAGACAGAATAGGAAGGGTGAGGTAGAGGATACCAGATAATGGTCAGATTAATCTCTCTATCTCTTAGACAACAGCAGACATGTACCTCCACCACCTCTGCCAGTTTCTCGTGGAGAGTGAGAAAATGATTAGGCAGAGGATAGGGTAGCTAATGTAGCTGAGTTCTGAAGGGGTACCCAGGTTTCAGTTAGTGCCAAAAAATCTAAAGAGTAATGGGTAGCTAGGGTTGAGATAAAATCAGTTTACTTTACAACAAATTGGCAGTTTCAGAGCCCACCTAACACCAGTGCAGGAGAATGAGACAGCACTGGAGTGTAGATGAGGTTTCTGGGAGATCTGCCTCTATTGTGTGAGATAGGTTGAACACACATTCTTACTTCCTAATCAAAAATGAGGTCATTGCCTATACAAACCTTCAATTCCTTGCTAAACAAGTGTTTGAGTTAATTCTACTTGCTGTTCCTATCTAGATTTGCCACTAACTTGTTGCAGAATATGCTTGGAGACACTTTCAATATATGTAGCTAAGCCCTGCCCACAATTTGTTCCATAAGGAAGCCTGAAACTTCCCGAGAACAAATAACTTTAGCCCTTTTGCAATTACACTACAGCCAACACTACCAAACAGCAAAACTAGGTACACAACAAAAAACCAACCGTGTTCAAAAACAGTACAAATGTTTTAAGAAAGCCTACCTTACCAGAGGAGAAGCATCTGTGGAGCATCGAATGGATGGTCATGTCTTTTTCATTCATGCACAAGACCCTCTCACATAACCCAAGATGATTATTCTCACACTCCATTTCCAGGGTTGCGGAAATTTATCATCGCCCCACCTCCTCTCACATCATGGGGGATTCCCTCATTCATTCCAGTCACACACTGACTCACACACACAGCTTCACTCCCCTGCTCCTTCTGCACCAGCATGCTTAATTTCTCTGTGTTAAACAAATCTCTCAAAATACACATTTGTCTGCGCTTGGGTTCCCTCCAATTCTACCCCACAAGTGACAATAAAAAAAAAGAAAAAAGAATCAAACATTTTGTGTCGAGTGTAAAGTGTGTTGAGAAATATATTTAGCTATGCACTATTATGCTAGGCTAATCGACCTGTTGCCAGTGAATACAGCAGCATACGGAGCCATAGTGAGGTTAGAACCATAGGGATTGTTGCCATAGTAAGTGCCAGAACCAATAAAGTGCTAATATACAGTACATATTGTTTTGCTTAAGGGCACTTCATTTTTGTGTTTATGCAGTTATTTAATATATGTGCTAAGATACTGTATTCAGCATGTGAATCATACTATTTGACAATTTTTCTAGGTTATTTACTGTTTGATTTGCTGTGTTTACTTTGTTTCATCTGGAGAAAACCATGTATGCTGTAAAACCATAACTGTTGTTGAACTGCGTTGTGCCAAATGTGGAAAATGTTTGTTTTTCTCATCATTTTGATGGTTGAAAAGGAATATTTCAAAGAACATATTTTAAAGGACATTTTAATGTACAATCCTTAAATTATTCATGTATTTTCATAGACTAGAGTCACAGTTCTCCAAAGATGCTGTAATATTGATGATGATGATGATGATGATGATTGTAACGAGATAAATGTTATAGAAATATAAATATCTAAGTAAATCCTGCGTTAATGTGATTGCGTGGTTGCGCTTCCTACTGGTTACACTGGGGGCGCTGTTTCCCACTGTGGTTGAGCAGTCTGCAGCAGAGCTATGGAGAACTGCTGTGGGTAAGTTGCATCTGTTGTAGCTCCACAATAAACGGTAGAAAAAATAATTTCATGAGAAATGTCAGGCACTGTTTGAAAGGTATAGAACATTATAGACATTGATTCATCCGTCAAGTGTATTTTCTTTTTATTTATGTGTCATTTTGATACTTTTATTTCCGTTTTAATGTACCTAGTCTTACCACGTGCTAATGTGCTAACGAAATGAACCGTGTTCTGAATAGGTGGAGCTGTAACATTTTGTTGAACTTGCCGTTTATCTCCTACTGCTCTGTGTGCAGGTAACAATTTATTGATCATATAATGTGTAAGAAGTTACTCTGCAGTATTCTGTGCATTTTCTGTGTTTGAGTAAATGTTTGGGTGCTATTAGTTTTTTGTGTGAAAGTATTCCAGAGATGTCATGATGGCTATAAAATGGGTGATGTAAGCTGTGTAATTTATGTAGCACACATGCTTTACTTTATATTTATTTCAGTCCTGCTTGATTTAAAATTGACTATGCGATCACAAAGCAATATGTTTAAACAAAAGACAGAAGGAAAAGACAGTATTGAATTAGACAAACCCATTTAATTTTCATTGAGAAATTGCCATATTTCAGATTATCCTCATATTTGTATTTATTTTGTTTATAATATCATATATAATTATATACTATTATATATAAGTATACTGTTATATTAAGAGCAGTCTGCAGCAGAGCTATGGAGAACTGCTGTGGGTGGAGCTGTAACATTTTGTTGAACTTGCCGTTTGTCTCCTACTGCTCTGTGTGCAGCCATCAAATAAATTGTGACGTCTCGAGTGTGCGTGCTGATGAAAAGTGGGACAAACCGGGACAGAGACGGGGAAAACCAAGAAGGTCACATTGGTGCCGTGACTCAGGACTTCAATCAAGGTGGTCGAAGATCATCCCAACATCGAACCGGCAGGCTTGTCTTCATTTTTCATTGCACAAGAACTCTCAGCCAAACTAAGTACATCTAGAAAAGACTCTTGGCTAGACATTCTAAGGGGGTTTGACACTGTTACTGAATTTGGGTTTCACAATATTTATAGAACATAGCGTATGTATTTTTGTTTTCTTTCTCCTTTCCTCAGTTGTATACCTTTACTACTTGATTATGGAAAACGCAAGGTTGACCGAATCTAGTTATGTAGGCACTCCTTTCAATGTTGGTCGAGGGAGAGGTCTGTTAGTGACACCAGTTCCTTTTCCAGACATTAGCACTGGCTCTACTATGTGTAGTGTAAACAATGGTATGGGCATAGAAGCAAATGCAGTTCCACCTTTAAATGCACATGGAAATCATACCAGTTCTGAAACTGCTCAGCCAATTAACACATCTACTCCAGTTTATACCAGTGACATAATGAGTCAGATGTGTAATATAGTACAGCAAGTAGGTTTGCAGCTGGCAGATAGTATCCTTGCACATTTAAATTTGCACAGTCACACAGAATCTGTATCAAAGCATGCTCAGAATAATCACGACAGTAGATACATACCTGACCAGAATTCCATGGCAAACACCTCACAGATCCAAGTTGTGCGTCAGAGGGAAGTGTTTTCAGAGGTGACGCATCAGACACTGTTACGCTTGATGAGTGGGTTGAACTAATGAAAAACTTTATAAGAAAGGGGTTTCTACCGACTGAAGAGCAAGGTGAAGAGATCTTAATCCACGTGAGAGGCAAAGCCAAAGATGTTGTTAAAGTGGGGATGCTGTCAAGCGGTTTAGATATCAAAACAAATCCTGATGCAATCTACACACTATTACGCAAGCATTTCAGTTGCCAACAGTATTCTCCCATCCCACTGCAAGATTTCTACACTACTCTTCCAGAACCTCAGGAAGACCCCTTCGAGTACTGGTTGCGCTTGAACCGTACTGCAGACATCACAGCTGAATGTCTAAAGCAACAAGGAAAGGTGCTGTCACACGCATGTTCATCAGGAATTGTCTAAACTCAGATCTTGCTCTGACATTTCGTTCAAAGACCATTGACAAATGGACAGCTTATGAAGTGCAAGAGATCCTGAATGAGTATCATTCAGAGAAAAGTCTCAGAGCCATTGGTAAAGGACATAGACCAGGTGAATGTGAACAGAAATTTTCTGTTAATGAAATGCATGTAAGTCCTAGCACATGCTCAGCGAAAGTTGAACAGGATCCACTTCAGACAAGACAGTCAGAAAATATGGCTCTAGAAAAGGTGATCAACATGCTGGAGAGAGTTTTGATGAAGCACAGTAGTAATGCACAGGGAACTAAAGACACCAGGAGGAGGAGCAACTTGCCTAGAATTGCAGGTCTGAATGATACACCATGCTTAGTGTGCAAGGACACCTCACATTTGGCTTTTACTCACTGCAAAAATCATAGGCTCTGTTTTCAGTGTTTCTCGCCTGATCATCCAAGAAATCGTTGTCCAAAGGAAAAGAAGGATGCTTCCTTACTCAACCAGCAGTCAAACTGAGTGATCTATGTGCGAGGGAGGATCACGTAGATCTTGAGAATGAATCTCCCATATCCAGTTTCGATGATGTGATGGATTATGAGTCTTTGAGTCAAATTATTAGTGAAGTACCTTCAAACAGAACAGTCATTTTTCAGGGTGTACAAAGAGTTCCGAAAGCCGATAGTTTGTTTTACACATCTGTCTCAGTTGAGAAGAATATCATCTTCAAAGCTTTGATTGACAGTGGATCAATGGCGTGTACTATCAGCAAGTCTGCTGAAGAAAATTTGTTGAAAAGTAACCCAGATATGACAAGTCAGTCAGCACGAGATGGTGACCACCACAACCAATAATGACACTAAGTTACCCCTACTGCAGTTTATGATCTTAAAGCTACAGTGTACGGCTGTTCCATGTCAATTCCTGCTTTGGTAGTGCCTGGGCAGACCGAAGAGATGATTTTGGGCACAAACGTCATAAAACGGCTTCTGATGCAATTGAGAGAAACCAATGGTTACTGGAGGCACATGCTTAAGTCAAGTAACAACGAGAATGATGAGTGTTCTATGTTCTTATCGCTTTTCTCTAATACAGAACGATGGAGAGGTGAATCCATACCTGATAAAGTCGGTACCGTAAAATTGCAGAGAAGTGTGACTTTAGAGCCACAAACTGAACATCTGGTTTGGGGTAAGCTACCACAGTCTTCTGTCTTGCCAGTAGGCAGCACCGTGATTGTGGAACCAACTGAGTCCAAAGCGAGACCAAGAACTTACCTCAGGTTATTATAATGTCCCTCTGGAAGAGGAACACAAAAAGTACACTGCCTTCTCTTCCCCATTTGGCCTTCATGAGTATAATAGGCTTCCTCAAGGTCTCTCCAATAGCCCAGCCACTTTCATGAGAATGATGATGTCTGTCTTTGGAGATGAGAATTTCAGTAGTGTCCTCTGTTACCTTGACGATTTGATGGTGTTTGCTCCTTCAGAATCCATAGCCTTTCAACGTCTTGAAATGGTTCTCTCACGATTGTCACTTCATAATTTGAAGTTGGCTCCAAAGAAATGTTGTTTCCTGAGACGATCAGTGAAATTTCTTGGGCACGTAATAAGTGAGGAAGGGATTATGACTGACCCTGGGAAAGTAGAGGCAATTAACAAGATTCAAGCTTCTGATTTGATGGAACCTGTTTTAAAAACACCATGTCAGAAAAAGATCAGATCCTTTCTTGGAATGGTTCTATATTATCAACATTTTATTGAAGGATGTTCAGTGAAAGCTAAGCCTCTATTCAAGCTGACATCAGGTGCAATAAAACGGACTCCTCTCGCGAAAGGTCGCAAACCAAGAAAAAAAGTTAGTTACCTCAAGCTTTCCCCATCTGACTGGACATCAGATTGTGAAGAGGCTCTGCACACCTTAAAACAGGAATTGACAAAGAATGTAACATTGGCTCACCCAGACTTTAACCAACCTTTCATTTTCGCGGTTGATGCATCGTTTGATGGAGTTGGAGCGGTATTGTCCCAAGTTCTGCCGGGTGGAGAGATTGCCAGACCCGTAGCCTTTGCGAGTAGAACTCTGTCTTGCTCACAAATGAACTATCCAGCTTACAGATTAGAGTTCTTTGCCTTAAAGTGGGCTATTTGTGAGAAGTTTAGCCATTGGCTGAGAGGACGGCACTTTACGGCATGGACAGACAATAATCCTCTGACATATATTCTGACTAAACCTCGACTTGATTCATGTGAGCAGCGTTGGGTGGCAAAGCTTGCTTCTTACAGTTTTGATTTGAGGTATGTCCCGGGAACAAAAAATGTTGTCGCAGATGCTTTGAGCCGTGAGCCATTTGTCCAGTCATGCATAGGACAACGTCTTATTACTGAACCATACTTGTCTCTGTTAAAGGATGTCAGTGGTATTGTTGACAACTCTGTTCAAGATGCTTTTAAATATGCAAGTAATCATCAGGTGGTGCAGGGTGTCAAAGATTCTCATGACACGACTAGTGATGAACCTTCATCTTCTGGGTCTTCTGGAAGTCAGGAAGTTTCTGCGGTATTGGCAGCACATGCTACAGGTGGTTTGAGCGAAGTCCTGGGAGCAGTACCAGTCATCCCGGTCAACAGTTTGACCCTCCTTTGCAGCACAGCAATATTGTAACTGCACAGGGACAGGACAGTACTTTGTGTCGGGTTCTGTATTACATTGAAAGATGTCGGAAACCATCTAAGAAAGAACAATCAAAGGAATCACCAAGTGTACGGAAATTATTTAAGCACTATGACAAACTTGTCATCTCTAACGGAGTGCTATACAAGGTGAAGAGGGACCCGAAGCTGAACAAGAAACTGTACCTGTTTGTTGTGCCTGCTTCTTTGAAGTCACAAGTCCTCCATGGGATTCATGATGCAGCAGGACATCAAGGTCGTAGTGGAACACTGTCACTTGCAGGACAACGATTCTTCTGAATCGGGATGAAAAAAGATATTGATGATTATGTGAAGAACTGTCGACGATGTGTGGTCGGAAAAACCTCAGAACCCAATGCTTGTGCCCCGTTAGAAAGTATCCGAACGTCAGAACCCCTAGAATTGGTCTGCATTGATTTTTGGTCAGCAGAGATCAGAGATGGAAAATCTGTGGATGTGCTGATTGTGACGGATCATTTTACGAAAATGGCCCATGCATTTCCATGCCGGAATCAGTCAGCCAAGCAAGTTGCGAAAAGGCTCTGGAATGATTTATTTTTAGTCTATGGATTTCCCAAAAGAATTCATTCTGATCAAGGGGCCAATTTTGAGAGCAAGCTAATCAAGGAACTGTTGACCATGGCGGGTGTAGACAAGTCACACACACCATACCACCCCATGGGTAACGGCATTGCCGAGAGGTTCAACAGAACTCTTGGAAGCATGATCAGGACATTGCCCCCTAAAGCAAAGTCAAAATGGCCTCAGATGTTACAGCAGCTTACCTTCTGTTACAACTGTACAGAGCATGAGACAACAGGTTTTGCGCCATTCTTTCTTATGTTTGGCAGAGTGCCTCGTCTCCCCGTTGACGTCCTGTTTCAAAATGTGCTTCTAAATGAGGATGTGGTCGATTACAAGGATTTTGTGTCCAAGTTGAGAACAGATTTGCGGGAAGCAGCTCGCATAGCGCAGATGCACACTCTGAAAGAACAGGAACGTCATGGCAGACTCTATAACCGAAAGGTGAAAGGCAGTCCACTGACTGTTGGTGATAGAGTACTTGTTGCGAACAGAGGTGAAAAAGGAAGAAGAAAAGTTGCTGACAAATGGGAGTCATCCCCATATGTAGTCATGGCTGTGTATCCTGACATCAATGTTTACAGGATCCAGGAAATCAACTCAAACAAAGTGAGAGTAGTCCATAGAAATTTCTTGCTACCTGTGAACTTCCTACCCGTTGATGACTCTGAGGAACAAGGCGGGATGGACGATGTCGTGAATGATGGGATTGATCCTCAAGGAAACAAAGTTGACCATGATATCAGAACTGCGAACTGGATATTAAGTAATCCTGATGGCTTTGATGAGGATGGACGTTCAAATTGTACAGACTTACCTGATGCGTCTGATTGTATCTCAATTATACCGGACTCTGCAAGTTCTGACGCTGGGAATCTGCAGGAAAGAAGTGATGTCAAAGTGATACATGATGTTGGGAGAAGAGATGTAACTGTGACAAGTGATGCTGACCCACCTGCAGTAGGAGGTCAGGACTCTAGCTCGGTTCAAGGCAAACGGGTTACTGATAATGTCACACAGGAGGATGTGGTGTGCACACAGCCAAGGCATGTTGAAGTTGCAGTAACTCAAACTAGAACTGGCAGAGTCATTAAGCCTCCCAAAAGACTGATTTGTGAAATGAACAAACAACACATAGACAGTTCGGACTCTACAGTGAGTTCTTTAGTTTATTTAGTTAAAAGCATTTTCACCTAAGAAAGTTGCATTTCTTTACATCATTTGAGTTTATGCTTCAAGTTGAGAGCACTAAGGAAATAGACTGATGCAGAGATTATAAATCAAATATTGAGTTAGTACATAATATAATTTTTTTGGGGGTGTAACACGCATCTCTTTAGTCTACCACGAGATTGGGGTTGGCGCCTCCCTATATCTTTATGTACTCCTTATGGGAGAATCTATGATTGACAGCTAAATTGTACTGCAGGTGCATTTTTTTTCTCTCCTTCGCTTGTTGTTTTTGTTGACTGAAAACATGCAGGTTGCAGTTCTATATACAGTTATTTTCTTCCTTTCTCTACTGCTACTTTTTTTTTCTTATTATGGAATTTCCCCATTAAGCAGGATTTAAGGGGGGTGTATGTAACAAGATAAATGTTATAGAAATAGAAATATCTAAGTAAATCCTGCGTTAATGTGATTGCGTGGTTACACTGGGGGCACTGTTTCCCACTGTGGTTGAGCAGTCTGCAGCAGAGCTATGGAGAACTGCTGTGGGTAAGTTGCATCTGTTGTAGCTCCACAATAAACGGTAGAAAAAATAATTTCATGAGAAATGTCAGGCACTGTTTGAAAGGTATAGAACATTATAGACATTGATTCATCCGTCAAGTGTATTTTCTTTTTATTTATGTGTCATTTTGATACTTTTATTTCCGTTTTAATGTACCTAGTCTTACCACGTGCTAATGTGCTAACGAAATGAACCGTGTTCTGAATAGGTGGAGCTGTAACATTTTGTTGAACTTGCCGTCTATCTCCTACTGCTCTGTGTGCAGGTAACTATTTATTTATCATATAATGTGTAAGAAGTTACTCTGCAGTATTCTGTGCATTTTCTGTGTTTGAGTAAATGTTTGGGTGCTATTAGTTTTTTGTGTGAAAGTATTCCAGAGATGTCATGATGGCTATAAAATGGGTGATGTAAGCTGTGTAATTTATGTAGCACACATGCTTTACTTTATATTTATTTCAGTCCTGCTTGATTTAAAATTGACTATGTGATCACAAAGCAATATGTTTAAACAAAAGACAGAAGGAAAAGACAGTATTGAATTAGACAAAACCATTTAATTTTCATTGAGAAATTGCCATATTTCAGATTATCCTCATATTTGTATTTTTGTTTATAATATCATATATAATTATATACTATTTTATATAAGTATACTGTTATATTAAGAGCAGTCTGCAGCAGAGCTATGGAGAACTGCTGTGGGTGGAGCTGTAACATTTTGTTGAACTTGCCGTTTGTCTCCTACTGCTCTGTGTGCAGTGTGCAGCCATCAAATAAATTGTGACATCACCAAGTCTCGAGTGTGCGTGCTGATGAAAAGTGGGACAAACCGGGTCAGAGACAGGGAAAACCAAGAAGGTCACATGATGATAAAGAATAGCTGAACTTCATTGACCAAGCAGAAGATTGAATGTCCCGAGGTAAATGATGATGAGGAAGATGCAGAGCCACCTGATATAAGCGACAGTCTGAGGGAATGGGTGCAACTTGAAAAAAAGTAACTGAAAAAAGTAGTTGTACTAAGTGTTTATTTTGTAGGTTATCATCATAACTGTTGCATATATTTTCTTAGTTTGTAATTATTATGATGTTACTACTGTAACTACTGATGCCAGCATTGGTCCAACATATATACACTGCCATTGGCCCAACATTGGTCCTTCAGCTGTGTGCTCTCTGGGTGCAATTCACTCTGGCATGCTGACTGTTGGCAGCCTATTCCCGCATTAAAAAAGGTTTGACAGAATTTGTCGGTTTGTCCACCTAGCCCTTGAGGATTAACCACAGGTTCTCAATTGGATAAAATTTTGGGATTTTCCTGCCCATGGATCCAAAATTTTCATGTTTTGTTCCACAAGCCACTTAGTTATCACTTTTGCATTATGGTTTAGTGCTCCATCATACTAGAAAAGGTATTGTTCATCACGAAATTGTTCTTAGATGGTTGGGTTTCCATTCCAGTTTCTCTCAAAGGATGCTTTTGTACATAGGCAAAACTGGAATGACACAGGACTGATGGTAGATTGACATAAACGTCACTGGGGAACAAAAACTGGACTGAAAATGATTCCTACCATTTCAATGATACAAATTGGACACTTGAAGTCAAAGGTCATTATAGTTAAAATGTTAATATCAATGCAATACAAGCCATCTTAATAGTTATTAATTGAGACTGTCCTCATTTAACACATGGATTCACCAGCACCAGCAGCAGCAGTTAGTGGTCTCCATCTGATAACTCTTACCTGAAGCTGTGCACCAGGAAGCATCAGACAGGTCCAGAGGTCTGCAGGGGTCAGGGTCACTGGTAACTTTCTAAGCTAGAACATTTACATTTAATGTTTTCAATGCATTGTACAGGTTCATGTAAACCTGACAATGTAGGCTCTGTATTTTCAGTGAATACTGAGTAGAGTCTGATCTCTGCTAGATATTTGGTTCAATAACATATTACACTAAATAAAATTGTTCTGCATTTCAGAAAAATTAGAAATCAGCTGTTTGCTACATTTCTTTGTTCTAAAACTTGTAAAAGAAAATATGCAGAAATTGGGTCAATAACCATAGAATCATCAATAGTAATACCAGGTGAACTTGCTTGTATTTAAGATAAGATACCTAACATCATGTCCTTATGTAAATTAGAATTTCTAGCTGGTCAACTAAATATATGTCAACGGCACATTTTTATACATTTTATTTGTTACATATTAAATTATGTGAGCTATTGGTGTAGTGGCGTCACAACTCCAAGGTCGGTTCCTGCCTAAGGTCTTTGTGTGTGTGTGTGTGCGTGCGTGTGTGCGTGCGTGCGTGTGTGTATGTGTGTTTGTGCATGGAGTTTGCATGTTATCCTTATGCTTGGTTGCTTTCCTCTGGGTTTTCTTCCACAGTCCAAAGACAAGCAGATGAGGCTAGGGGATGTTCACGAATTACAGTCTATCCAGGGTGTAACCTGCCTCATGCCCAAAGTCTCCGGGGATAGGCTCCAGGCCTCCATGAAACAGACGGTGAATGAATTAATTAAATAAATGTACAAATGTGTGTAATACATAATAATGTTTGTAAAGTACAGACTTTGGTTGACAGATGTACCTTTATTATTAGGAAAGTAACACAATAAACATGGAAAAAGCTTTTAGTTCAGTCGCTTGCATTGTACTTTCTGAATATAATAATTTGAACATCATATGTTTTTATTTAAGCAGTATCTTTTTCACACACACACTTTTTCCTGATACTAACCTGATACAGGTCAGTTCTCTCATTAAGCTGTGTTATGAATACATGCATGTTTATATAAACGAGGAGCAAATATGTCAAAATTGGACTTTTGGTGAATAAAAGCATAAACATGGTTGTTATTTACAGAGGAATTTAAGCACAATACAGTAATACTTGAATCACCTTCATAAGCTTCAAGAGAGGTAAAAGAAGAGACTGGTGAGAGCAAATGTTTATAAGCGAGAACACAAAGTTAGATCATGAATTTCCTTCTTTCATTTCTTTCATAAACCTTAAAAATGTAAATGCTTGTTGAAAAGGTGTGGTGGTGTAAGAGAAGAAAAAGCTTCCTGTTATAGAAAAATAAAATGCTGTATAATGTTGCAAAAGGAACTTAATCATACCACTAATAAGAGTTATTAAAGTACAGTGGAACCGCGGATTGCGAGTAACGTGGTTTACGAGTGTTCCACAAACCGAGCAAAGATTTTGAATAAATTTTTAATCGGAAACCGAGCAAGTATTAGTTTACGAGCGCCGAGTATCACGTATTGCGACTCTTATTTTGACGCCGATCGTCACTCTTGCGCTGCGGAATTCTTTCAGCCTCTCTTATGTGTGTGCGTGCGCAAAATTTGACACCGACACGCAAACACCCTGACACACGCACAGACGCTCTCTCGCCTTTTCACCCCCTCCCCGGTTTCACAAACGCACAGAAACTCTGCTCTGTCGCGATTCTTTTCAAAGGTAAGGTGCTGGTTCATTTGTTTTGTTTCTGTTTTTTTTACTTTACCGCAGTGATTGCCTTAGTATGCGCTCACGCCAGTTTCAGAGAGATTTCTTTTTTTCCTGTTAAAACGGTGTTTCCTTTGTGTTTGTGCGTGTCCGTTTGTTGTGCAGCTTTAAAAATGATTCCGTTAGTATGCGCCCACGCCAGTCTCAGAGATTTTTTTTTTCCGTTAAAACTGTGTTCCCCCTGTGTTTGTGTTTATTGTGAAACTTAAAAAGTGATTCCGTTAGTATGCGCTCACGCCAGTCTCAGAGAGATTTCTTTTTTTTCCTGTTAAAACAGTGTTTCCGTTGTGTGTGTGTGTTGTGAAACTTAACGAGGTGAGGGAAGGTGCTAATTCCACACACTCTCTCACACACACACACACACAGCGCCTGCATGCACCAACAGAAAAACTTACCTATCGGGATTTATTTGTACTTTTTTTAAAGGTAAAGTGAAGATTAATTTGTTTTGTTTTCATTTTATAGATTGTATTAATTATTTTTATGTATTTAATTTTGGGGGCTGTGGAACGAATAATTTGAGTTTTCATTATTTCTTATGGGAAAATGATAATTTGGTTTACGAGTCTTTTGGAAGACGAGCCCACTTCCGGAACGAATTATGCTCGTAATCCAAGGTTCCACTCTATAATGAAGTCTTGTTTGGGAAATAAAGTCTAACCTTAAACTACTGAAAGATCAGAATGTGTGTGAACACGAACAAATCCATGATTGTTTAAAAGTGTTTTTATACCCGAGTTAAACACTCTGCTTAGAAAGGGTTACAAGTTCAATAATTACGCTGTTCCAATTCCGACAAGCAGAGTCACCAGGAACGCCAGGTTTCCCAAAAAGAACAGTATCAGCAGAAGCACTTCTGTACCCACCTGACAAATCACAATAACATAAAGCGTGAACATGGAGTGAAACTTCTTTAAAACACATGTACAGAAGAAAAATGATGTCACTCACTTACCCCACCATCACTGTCATCCTTATCTAAAGAGAAAAAATATGTAAAAACATTGTTAAATAATAATTTATTCATAAACTCACAACATGATGTCCACAGTGTCAACAACAACAGACACCTGTTACATTTCAGGGAGCAAAAATACACACATTCGACCAATCTCGACCAATAGTGAGTATTTGGTATTACCTGCAGGATTTTAAAATAGTGCAACGTTGTTTAAAAAAGTATTATATATATATATATATATATATATAAAATAAAAAATTCAAAGTGTTTTCCTTGGCTCAAGGGTCCACATTTTCCAGTATTAAAATAGTGAGAATTTAAATTAACTGGAACAAAAACTAAACTGTTTTTTACTAAGGAATACATTCAGTAACACTTATTGTGCTGTGACATTAGGACTTGTCAGTGTTGGATGTAATCATTCTCTTTTACCTTTTTCACTGCATCTGTAATAAAAATCTTGGCAGAGGAAGAGCAGCGCTTCCCAGGCCACAAATCCACCCATCACCTTCGGCATCCACAGAGTGGGTGAGCTGTCGACCAACATGAGGCCGGTGAAGATCGCTGCCACTGTCCATGAGATAGAGGAACATGTTTAGGTCACTGTGTGGAACGAAAGAGAGTGAGAGAGAGAGTAGAAGTTCTCACCTGCTAACCCTTTAATGGCTAATGCGTTGAGGGCATGAATCCAGTTAAAGATAAATCTCCTGCAGAGGAAAAGAAACAGAGTGACATGTCAGCTGTGTGTCTGTCTTTCTCTCTCTCTCTCTCTCTCTCTCTCTTTTTGCTCTCACCTTTCATCCTTTGGTGCACAGCGAAATATTGTACCGATTGGCTGCGCGAGGCTGAGGATCATCACCAGACAGCCCAGGACTGGATGAGCTCCCTAAACACACACGATTCAATATATGCTGAATGCATACAGTAGTGTGCAATGTGTACCGTGTAGCTTGTATGGTGTGGGTGTGTTAGGTAGGGTATTGAGTAGTTTAAACATGCTGTACAGTGTGTAATATACAGTAGTGTGTATTGAGGAATAGATAGTGTGTATTGTTTACCCCACTCCAGTCTTTTGCATATGAAAATACCAGGATAAAGGCGATGATGGTCGCAGCAACAGAAAGCAACATCAGCAACACATGAGCCTGAGGAACACACACACACACACACACACACACTCTTTCTTTGTAAAGGAGCTGAAGAATGAGCTTTTCTTACACACTATTCAGAGCTGAGTGTGTACCGGCTCTTCGTGGCTCTCTGGCTGTGTGTGTTTCACCTCAGAGCTGTAAGTAAACAGTCACTAACATCCACAGAAGGAGAAACTCACCACAAACCAGAAGTCTTTCCCACAGAGACTCTTGCCCGCACCGGCCCTCTTCAGGAAGCGAGCGATGAGCATTCCCATACTGCCCGTGGTCATCCACGCAATCAACATCAGAGACCCTGCAACCCACACACACACAATAATCATCATTATCCCATGCTAATATATATATATATATATATTTTTTTTTTCAGATTTTGTAGTTTTACATTATGAAACCCTTTTCTCTGTTTTTCTTTTTTTCTCTTGAATGTTTTTACTATGAGTTTCCTCTCTCTTTTTTTCTTTTATTGATTTTTAAGTCCTTTCATTTTTGTCAGTAGCTTTTATTTAAAGACATTCCACATTATTTTATTCATTTGTTTGTTTTTCTTTGTTTGACACTCTTTAAAATGAATTTCAGCTTGGGTTATTTTAAGATATTTACACTATATTTCATTTATTTTGAGACTTTTTTATCTTCCTTTTCTGCATTGTGAGAATTGCTTTTATTTATTTATTTATTTATTTATGAAATGTAAAAAATTTTCTTATAATATAAATAAATCACTAATATTTTAGTTTCAGAAGCAAATTCCTATTAATATTCTGCAAGGTTATGAGTAATATCTCAAAGAAAATTATGACTATCAGTCCCTTCATCATTGTCATGTGGGGATCATGATCCTTGTGTAAGTTTTAAGAGATTTTTTTCTGTTTGTATGGTATTTTGGGATTTTAATCTTAATATTTTTTTTTCCTTTTTATATGCATTCAATTTGATCACTTTCTTTTATGTTTTTTTATTTGTATTTGTCACTCTGAATGTCTCTCAAGGTTTTACTAACCTGGGGTCTGCACACGCATTTTAAAAAGATCAGTTTTGGTCCACACTTGAAAATAGTTAGGCTTAGCAGGCCACAGGTGTGTGTGTGTGTGTGTGTGTGTGTGTGTGTGTGTGTGTGTGTGTGTGTGTGTGTGTGTGTGTGTGTGTGTGGTTGCACATAAAACAAACTCAAGCCTTACCATGAGCCTTAACAATGGGTTCGGTCTCCTCTGTCTCCTCTAAGTCCTCTGTCTCCTCTGTCTCCTCTAAGTCCTCTGTCTCCTCTGTCTCCTCTGACTCCTCTGTCTCCTTTGTCTCCACTGTCTCCTGACTTCTGATGTCCACTTTAGTGCGGCTGACTGCAGGTGAGGTGCTATGCATCTGGATCTGACCTGCCAGAACACCCACTTCAGTGTTTAAGTACACACCTACACACACATTTCTCATTCAGGTAAAGAGCAAGAAGTTTAAAATAATAAAAAAGTCATCAGTAGTTGTTATTCTGTTTTTCTTAATGTGTTCACATGCACACGCGCGCACACACATTTACAGATATATGGGATAAACAGCTGAGATTTCTGTGGCTGCACTTTTGCAGGTGCTGTGTTTTGATTTTCCTGTGCGAGTGTGCAGACAATCATAGACATGGGTCATAATAGAGAATATCTGACTTATTGATTAATTATATAAATATATTGTTATTGATAAACCTTAAAAGAACTTAAACATATGTTTCTTTAACACTAGAGTATAATTTAGAAACTGTAATAACAGTTTATCAAAGTAAAAGCAACAACACTGATTAATGTACATATATGAGGGTGAGGTCTCCTCCTACAATACACACGTGGACAAAATTGTTGGTACCCTTCGGTCAATGAAAGAAAAACCCACAATGGTCACATAAATAACTTTAATCTGACAAAAGTAATAATTTAAAAAAAAATCTATGAATGTTAACCAATAAAAGTCAGACATTGCTTTTCAACCATGCTTCAACAGAATTATATTTAAAAAAATAAACTCATGGAACAGGCCTGGACAAAAATGATGGTGCCCCTAGAAAATACTGAAAACAATGTGTGCAATCAAACGATTCCTGTAACTGTCAATGAGACTTCTGCACCTCTCTGCAGGTATTTTGGCCCACTCCTCATGAGCAAGCTGCTCCAGTTGTTTCCGGTTTGAAGGGTGCCTTTTCCAGACAGAATGTTTCAGCTCCTTCCAAAGATGCTCAATAGGATTGAGGTCAGGGCTCATAGAAGGCCACTTTAGAATAGTCCAATGTTTTCCTCTTAGCCATTCTTGGGTGTTTTTAGCTGTGTGTTTTGGGTCATTGTCTTCTTGCATGACCCATGACCTGCGACTGAGACCCAGCTTTCTGACACTGGCCAGCACATTTCTCTCTAGAATCCCTTGATAGTCTTGAGATTTCATTGTACCCTGCACAGATTCAAGACACCCTGTGCCAGATGCAGCAAAGCAGCCGCAGAACATAACAGAGCCTCCTCCATGTTTCACAGTAGGGACATTTTTCTTTTCTTCATATGCTTCATTTTTCCGTCTGTGAACATAGAGCTGATGTGCCTTGGCAAAAAGTTAAATTTTTGTCTCATCTGTCCCTAGGACATTCTCCCAGAAGCTTTGTGGCTTGTCAACATGTAGTTTGGCATATTCCAGTCTGGCTTTTTTATGATTTGTTTTCAACAATGGTGTTCTCCTTGGTCGTCTCCCATGTAGTCCACTTTGGCTCAAACAACGACGGATGGTGCGATCTGACACTGATGTTCTTTGAGCATGAAGTTCACCTTGGATCTCTTTAGAAGTCTTTCTGGGCTCTTTTGTTACCATTCGGATTATCCGTCTCTTTGACTTGTCATCAATTTTCCTCCTCCGGCCACATCCAGGGGTTGGCTACAGTCCCATGGATCTTAAATTTCTGAATAATATGTGTAACCGTAGTCACAGGAACATCTAGCTGCTTGGAAATGGTCTTATAGCCTTTACCTTTAACATGCTTGTCTATAATTTTCTTTCGAATCTCCTGAGACAACTCTTTCCTTCGCTTCCTCTGGTCCATGTTGAGTGTGGTACATACCATGTCACCAAACCACACAGTGACTACCTGGAGCCCTATATATAGGCCCACTGACTGATTACAAGATTGTAGACACCTGTGATGCTAATTAGTGGACACACCTTGAATTAACATGTCCCTTTGGTCACATTATTTTCAGTATTTTCTAGGGGTACCATCATTTTTGTCCAGGCCTGTTCCATGAGTTTATTTTTTTTAATAATTCTGTTGAAGCATGGTTGAAAAGCAATGTCTGACTTTCATTGGTTAACATTCATAGAATTCTTATTTATTATTACTTTTGTCAGATTAAAGTTATTTCTGTGACCATTGTGAGTTTTTCTTTCATTGACTGAAGGATACCAACAATTTTGTCCATGTGTGGGCTTAGGTTGGTGGCAGAGGAGGTGTGGAGGTTGTGGGACAGCTCAGCCCAAACGAGGTAGCGGGCCCAGGAGCACTGGCGATCAGCAATGAAGCATCTCAGGTAGCGCTCCAGTTGTTGGTTGGTTCGCTCCGTAGACTGCAGGTGGAATTGATCAGATGGCAGAAGGCCTTCCAGAACCGAGACGTGAACTGCAGCCCCCTGTCCGAGACGATGTCCTTTGGGAACCCATGCAGGCGGACTACGTGCTCTAATATCAGCTCGGCTGTCATTTTAGCTGACGGGAGACCCGAGAGGGCCATCAGGTGAACAGCTTTGGAGAACTGGTCGACGATGATGAGGATGGTGTCTTTTCCTTCGGAAACCGGCAGGCCCATGATGAAGTCAACCGCAATGTGTGTCCAGGGCCGGCAGGGAACCCTGGCAATGGTCGGTTGCTGTCCTTGGACTTGGCACACACTGGGCACTGGGTTCGCCTGGACGAACTCGTCTATGTCTTTCCTCATATTGAGCCATCAGAAGGCACGTTGGATGAAAAGTAGGGTGCGCCGCTTTCCGGGGTCTCCAGAAAGTGGGGAGGAGTGTCCCCACTGGAGTACTTCGGCCCTGATGGCGTCGGGTACATAGAGTTGGCCAGGCGGCACACCTGCTGGTTCGGTCTCCATAGCTTGTGCTTGGCGAACCCTCGTTTCCAAGTTCCAACTGAGTGGTGCGAGGATCTTGGTGGGTGGCAGGACAGACGCAGGGTCCGCCCAGGGGGGCGTCTTCCTCGTGCTGTCGGGAGAGGGCGTCGGCTTTGGTGTTCTTGGACCCCGGGCAGTATGACAGGTGGAAATTATAATTCTCAAAAAACAGTGCCCACTGCGCCTGTCTGGGGTTGAGTTGTTTTAAAGTGCGGATAGACATTTTGATGGTCGGTCCAGACGATGAACGGCTCTCTGGCGCCCTGGAGCCAGTGTCGCCATTCCTCCAAGGCCCACTTTATGGCCAGCAGCTCGCGGTCCCCTACTCCGTATCGCTAGTGAGCGGGGTCAAATTTCTTGGAGAAAAAACTGCAGGGGTGCAGTTTTTGGTCTATACCTCGCTGGGAGAGAACAGCCCCGGCATCCACATCCAATGCGTCCACCTCCACAATGAATGGTTTGTCAGCATCCGGGTGAAGGAGGATGGGAGCAGTGGTGAAGTGGCGACAGAGCTCATGGAAGGCAGAGACGGCAGTTGAGGTGAGGTTGAAGGGGTGAGATGATGGGCAAGTCAGAGCGGTTAGTGGAGCTGCAACGGTACTGTAGTCCCGGATAAAGCGGCGATAGAAATTGGCAAACCCGAAAAATCGCTGGAGTTGTTTAAGAGTCTTGGGTAGGGGCCAATGACTCACAACTTCCAGTTTCTGCAGGTCCATGGCCACACCCTGGGACGAGATGACAAAACCCAGGAATGTGGTGGAGCGCTCGTGAAAAGCGCACTTCTACAACTTACAGTACAGCTGGTGGGCGAGCAATCTCTTCAGAACCGCTCTGACATGCTGGATATTTTCGTTGACGGTTCGGGAGTAGATGAGGATGTCGTTGAGGTAGATGAACACCCAGCAGCCTAACATGTCTCTGAGGACGTCATTGATGAACTGTTGAAATGCAGCAGTTGCGTTGCAGAGACCAAAGGGGATGACCAGACTCTCGTAGTGTCCTGTAGGGGTGATAAAGGCCATCTTCCACTCATCGCCCTCTCTGATGCACACCAAGTTGTAGGCGCTCCGGAGGTCCAACTTAGTGAAGATGGTGGCACCAGAGAGGGCATCCAGGGCAGAGTTGGTAAGAGGCAGTGGGTGTCGGTTTTTTATGGTGATGTTATTGAGCCCCCGGTAATCGACACAGGGGCATAGACTACCATCGTGTTTTTTCACGAAGAAGAACCCTGCGGCGACAGGTGAGGAGGAGGGCCGGATGGTACCATGGCGAAGTCCGCTGGAAACATACTCCTCCATCGCCTGCATCTCGGTGTTGAATAGTGAATAGAGGTGGCCGTGGGGTGGCGTGGCGCCTGGCTGAAGATCGATTGCCAGGTCGTATGGGCGATGAGGAGGTAGGTGGGTGGCGCGTCTCTTACAGAAGACTTCAGCCAGGTCCCGGTAGTCTAGCGGGATGTTGTCTGTGTCGACATCGGGGCCCTCAGACTCCCTAGAGCATGTCCCAGCCTCGGCCCGTAGGCAGAGCTCGGTGCAGGTCGGCCCCCCACTGTAGAATCCGATTTTGGGTCCATGATATGAGTGGGTCATGATGCAGCAGCCAAGGGTGTCTGAGGATGATGGGTGGTGATGAAATGGTGGTGGTGTAAAACTGAATCTGTTCCTGATGCTGGTTGATGATGAGAGTGATGAGTTTGAAAGGAGATGGGGCTGGAGGAAATGGGCCGACCGTCGACTGATGTAATTGTTACGGGCTGGGATAACGCCTCGATTTTTACCCCCAGTTTTTTGGCGTATGAAGAGTCAGTGAAGTTACCTGCAGCCCCGGAGTCGACGAACGCGGTACTTCCGACCTGTTTGTGGCCAAACTGGAGGTGTACTTTTACCGTGAGACGGGAATCATTAGTCAGGGTGGTGGAGAGGGAGATGGGACCCGGTGAGCTACTCTCAGAGTAGCTGCTACGTGCAGAGCCCCTCCCTAAAACGGCATTCCCATTCTGCAGCAGTTAAGGAGGCACGCCCTAATTGCATGGGTTCCCCGGCTCCTGTGTCAACCACGGCGGGAGGTGGAGTACCGGCGGTTCTGGTGGGTGCTGCAGTGAATGAGGAGTGGACTTCTGGAGCTGGAGCGTGGCAGAAGAAGGGCGTGGTACGAGGTAGTGCCGTCGTGATGGGTGGCAGGGTACGGGGAGCTGGCTTGGGGTGAGCGAGCAGACGTTGGTCGATCCGGAGGGCCAGTTGGATTAAGTCCCTCGTAGTAGGCCGTCCGGAGGGTGGAGTCTCCCCAGTCGGTCTGCATGGCGAGAGTGCAAAACTCTGCGGTGTAGCAGCTCACGTAGAACCCTCCCTGCCGTAGATGATATAGCTTATAGTCGGTCTCCTACTCAGCGGCCGGATGCTCAAAGGTGAGTTTAAGCTGATGGGTGAATTCTGTGTAGGAGTAGGCAACGTCTGAATCTGAACGAAGAACCGCCGTAGTCCACTCAGCTGCCTGCCCGGATAGCAACGAGACGAGAAGAGCAATGCGCAGTCGGTCTGTGGAGTATCTGGTAAAATTAAACTCAAACATGAGATCCAACGCGCTTAGAAAAACACTGCACTTCCCATCCGTGCCATCCCATTTGTCCGATAAAGCTAGAAAAACATCAGAAGATGGGGAGGGGGTTGGAGGCGCAGAAGCCGCTGCAATGGGCGTGGAAACAGCCGGCTGAGCGGCTGCCCCGCGGAGGGTTGCATTCTCCTGTCGCAGCTCCGCCACCTCGCGGCGCAAGACCGCGACGTCTTAAAGCTCCTTGAGAGACGCGACTTCACCATGGAGCTGATCGATCAACTTAGCATGCTGGTCAACTAATCACAGAAGTGAGCAAACTCCGCTGGGTTTACTGCTGATGGCTCAGTCATTCTGTCACGAACTAACCGGAGATGAACCAGAAGACTAGCAGTTAGCCTTGTAGCGTGGATGGTAAACCCAAACGCGGAAGTAGCGCGAGCAGGCAGGATAACCACGCTGGTTATTATTAGAACTGTCCCGAAGCGAGAGCAAGAGTTTACACAAATAAACCCGTGTTCTAAATACACACACCCAATCGGAAGCGATAATCCAAGAAAATGAGTACTCACGTTTAGATGAGCGAAGAGTCTGCGATAGCATGGGCAAAACTCAGTGACTGAGCGAGTGTAAAGCGCCATCTGGTCAATTTTTATGCTTCTTAAGTCGCGACCGTACTACTTCCGGGTCCTTGTGCTGTTTGCGTTAGGAGTGCGCATGACAGATGCACTGGTGGGTAAGAAGGGCAACCTCAATTCTATTAAATTCTAAATGAAACAGGGAGCCAATGAAGAGATTTAAAGATGGGAGTAATATGGTCATGTTTACGCGCTCGAATCAGGATCCTAGCAGTGCAGTTTTTAATATACTGCAGCTTTTGAAGGCTTTTTCCAGAAGTCCTAATGAGGAGTGCATTGCAGAAGTCCAGCCTGGAGGAGAATAACGCATGGAATAACTTTTTTTTTTACATTTTTGCAAATGTAAGTGCTGGACGCAATTTAGCAATGTTCCTGAGGTGAAAGAAAGATGTATTACACAGATGTTTGATATGAGACTCATACCTTACATCAAATGAGAGTCCATTTTAACCCCAAGGTTAATAACAGATGTTGACAATGGGTATCCTGACCAGAAAAGGTGATGCTAGTGAGGTTAGATGTCCTAACCTAGTATTGGGTGCCTACTAAAATAGCTTCAGTCTTAAAGCTGTTCAGCTGCAGGAAATTTTGCTTCATCCATGACTTTACCTCCTCCAAACAGATGGTCAAAATGGATGATGGGTAGTAGATGAGGAGGTTGACTTTATCCTGAGGTAAAGCTGAGTATCATCAGCAAAGCAATGAAATAAAAATTTTGTGCCGGCTGATGACACAGCCCAGAGAAAGCATATACAATATAAATATCATGAGGTCGAGCATTGAGCCATGAGGAACACCACAGATAACACTGTGTGTAGGGGATTTAGCATATCCCAGGGCAACATGCTCTGTTCTTCCAGCAAGATAGGATGAGATACATGTGTGTACAGAGTCAGAGAGACCTACAGTATGTTATAATCTTTGAAGAAGAATGTTGTGATCAACAGTATCAAAGTCCAAGGTTAAATCCAACAGAATGAGACTGATGGAGATCCAGCAGCAGCCAACATCAGCAGGTCATTCGTGACTCTAACCAGAGCTGTTTCCACTCTGTGGAAGGGGTCAGAAACCAGAGTGGAAGTTCTCAAACAAATCATTTTGTTTTAGATGAGACTGAAGCTGTGCAGCAACGACTTTTTCCAAAACTTTTGAAAGGAAAGGGAGGTTAGAAATAGGCCTGTAGTTTACAAGCACTTCTGGATCTAAGGTGGATTTTTTAAGAAGTGGTCTGATGACAGCAGTTTTCAGTGAAGGGGGAATATATCCAGACTAGAGAGAGTGATTTATGATCCTGGTAATCAGGGGACTGTCGGAAAAGGGTCCAGAGCACAATTTGATGGTTTTATCTTCCTGATAATGACCTCAACCTCTTGCTGTGAAACGTCAGAAAAACAGCTGAAATGTTGAAAAGTCCCTGGCCGTGGGTCATCCATCAAGTCAGGCAGTGCAGAGGAACTGGATATCGACAAGCGGATGGTATCCACTTTTTTCCTGAATAAAGTAATGATGTTATTGCATCTCTCCTCTATAGCTTCCAAATGAGCTTGAAATTGTGGTTTCAGGAGGCAATTAATAGAAGAGAACAGTTGCTTTGAATTTCCAGAGTTATTGTTAATGATATTTGAGTAAAACTGTGATCTTGCAGCTCTCAGCGCACTTGCATAGGCCTTCTGATGTTCTCTGTAAACTTGCTTGTATACCGGGGGGTTGAACGTGAGAAACAGACTGTTCTATGTATGACAGGGGCATGGGGATCAAGGAGACTGCTGAGGGATTTGTTGTAAAAGTCAACTGACTCTGTGACTGAGGAACATTCAACAGAGGAGAGATCCTGAAGATCTTTGGTCAGAGTGTCTGGGTTGATCTTTTTCAAATTTCTGTAACATATTTGCCATTTTGCTTTTGTGAGGGAACAAGGGAGTGACAGCTCCATTGAAATGAAATTGTGGTCAGACACCACCAGGTCATACACAAAAAGGTTGCTAATAGGGACAGAATTTGTAATAACCAGGTTCAGGATATGCCCTCTGGAATGTGTAGGAACATGAACATGTTGTTGAATATGGAGGCAGTCCAGTAAATAAGCTGCCAAATGGCAGGAGGGGGTGTCTACGTGAATATTAATATTATAATTAAGTATAATAATGTTGGAAGAAGTGGTACAGAAAGATGTAAGAAAATCATGGATCTCTGAGATAAACACTGAGTTTTGTTTAGGGGTCGATAAATAAGCAGTATTATCATGGGGAGAGAGACAGGCATGCAAGATAGCATTGCAAGACAGCGTAGGCACAGGAAGGGGACACAGATCCAGTTAGGGTTAGGGTTAGGGTTAGGGTACTCAAGGTACAAACTAGATAAAAGGAAAAAAACAGTAGCTGAAAACAACCTTAATAGTTTTGTTTAAAAAAAAAACAAGGCAAAAGGCAAAAAACATACAAATGCTAAACTTTCCAAATGAAATAAAAATAAAAAATAGCAGTAAAAGTAACAAAAAGAAGCACATCAGCAGGAGAAGCGGCAAACAGCTAGAGCCAGCATCCTCTCCTCCAGCTATCATTTATCTAAATGTTTTAAAGTTCCAATGGCTACAATGCAATGTATTATTAAAAAATACAAGACGTTCTGCAATTAGAAAAAAATCTCAGAGGATGTGATCGGAAGCCAAAAGTGATACCTGTACTGGGCAGGAGGATAGTGAGAGAGGTAAAAAAGAATAGATCATCACCATGGCCATCCTGATGAATCTGGCCTCTCCTGGTGGCAACATCTCAAGGCAGACAGTCTAACGGACACTGCACCCTGCTGGGTTCCATGGACGCAGACCAAGGAGGACACCATGTCTCCAGATAAGCCAAACAAAAGCCTGCTTGGCCTTTGCCTTTCCCCTTTATCATACTTTTTAGCCTCAACTAAATTGAATTGAATCAAAAGTTTTTTTTATTCTCCAACGACACTTCCTCCTATGGAAACCCGAGGCTTCATATCCATTCCCTGAGTTAGAACCTGAGAAGTTACATTGGCATCACCAGGCTCGCCAACGAGCCCCCAGAAGGCAAGCACCAATGCTTGTGGGGGTTGGGGAGGGCTTAGACGTGACCCAAAATTCAAGACTCTGTTATGGAATGCTTTTCTTACTAGCCCTCCATAACAGGGGCCGGGATTCAGTGAGCCTGTTTATGCTAAATTAAAAACATTCTTCTACATGGGCACTAACTGTGTGTGTGTGTGTGTGTGTGTGTGTGTGTGTGTGTGTGTGTGTGTGTGTGTGTGTGTGTGTGTGTGTCAGGAGGTGTTACCATTGTTGGTGGCACCATTGGCAAGGAAGATGTAGTGGCTGTTAGACTCTGTGGAGCTCCTGGTGGTGCTAATGGCATTCCAGGATATGAAGGAACAGCCGATCACGCTGTTATTCTGTGATGTACTGAGCACTGTCACATTCCCCTATAACACACATCCACACATATTGTTTTTTACTTTCTATGTGTGTATGTGTGTGTGTTTGGGTGGGGTGCTGGGTGTGTACCAGGGTGATGATGGTTGGTGCTGTAGTTCCTGTTGAAAATGCATGCTGTAACTGGATCACACCATTTTGGTCCTTTCCACATATGTAGATGTCATCGTCTCCCTTTAAAACCACACACACACACACACACACACACACACACACACACACACACACACACACACACACACACACACACACACACACTTTTTCAGTGATCAGCATGCCAAAGTTCAGTGTAATCATAGTGTTATTATTATCTTTCAGCACATACAGTATGAAGCACATGTTACAGTTCTGAATGGTCCTGTGTTATTTACACCGTCTCTTTGTCTCTACACGGGCTGGCTAAAGTCATGTTACGTTCCTTTACTAATTATGGAGTTTTGTTAATAACAGCATACTTTACTATAATATGTATAAAATGTAACATAATGTTAAAATGTCCCTACCATTTCTAAATCGTGTGAGAAGCCAACAGAAACGTAGCCGTCCGCACGGCCGGAGAGCTCGAACATGAATCCTGACCCTGAGGACAGGGGCATGGCAGACATAAAGATGCAGTTGGAGTCTGTGGAAGGGTTGCAGCCATTTGGCCGGCTTACACACGTCTTTCTGGTCCCACAGCCTGAGCTGGAGAAGCTGGAGGCGGTGGAGGAGGAGTTGGAGGATGGAGTAGAAGTGGTGAGGGTGGCACCGGCCTTAAGAACAACAATCCAAAACCATTCTAACCATTAAAATGTTTTTATAATGACATAATAATATTTTTTATAATGTCTCTGTCTATCTGTATCCCTGTCTGCATCTGTATCTGTATGTGTAGAAGCTTTTTGTCTGTTGCTGTCTGTCTTCCTCCATATTTTTCTTACACATACCTTCCTGTATTAATCAATAGCTAGATAAATGTAGATACAGTATAACCAGATTTTTCCATCAAAAATAATAAAATAATAATATGAGTTTAGAATGAGGACTTGTCATCTCACCGATGTGCTGCTGTAGGTGATCTGTGAGCTTTTCACTCCCACCCAGAAAATGGAGGTTTTACGAACAAATGTGGCTCTGAGAATTAAATCATGTGCAGGGAATTACAAAAAGGCAGGTTTAAAAACTTTCTGTCATTTACTCACTCGCTCACACATTGTCTATACCGCTTTATCCTGTGTTCAGGGTCGTGGGGAGCCTGGAGCCTCTCAGGAGACTTACGGCACAAGACAGGGTACACCTTGGACAGGGTGCCAATCCATCACAGGGCACACATACACACACTACAGGCAATTTGGGAATGCCAATTTTCCTAATCTGCAGGTCTTTGGCCAAGCCCGAGGAGAACCTGCAAACTCCATGCACACAGAGACAGGAATTGAACCCAGACCCACAAGGTGCAAGACGACCGTGCTAACCACTACACCACCGTCCCGCCTTGCCATTTACTAATAGTTAAAAAAAAATTACACACTGCATTGTTAGATTGTCGGATTTTGTCAGAGGTTGTTTTTTTTTTTTTATAATAACAGTAAATTCTGATATGTGTAATTTTATAGTTGGTAAACTTCAGAAAAATAAGACTAATTAAATAGTTACTTTTATTTCTTATACATTCAACAATGGGACAAATTACTCCATATCGTAAAAGGAAAAACAAACATGACTTTTACCTGAATTCAATGTTGCCGAGGTTGCCAGATGTCGGTGCTTTCCATTTACTTTGGATTGTTTTTTTTGATGTGGATGATGTTTGGGAAACTGCAGAGTTCTGGAGACCAAACAAAAAATATGTCCTTTGGTCTTTCCTTTACCATCATTTGTCCAAACCATGTCGTGATTAAATTATTGTGTAAATTGTTTGAAATGTTATACTAAAGGAAACTTACAGACACTCCAGAGCAGGTCAGGAGCTGGGAGTTGGATCCCAGACTGAAGGAACCAACAGCGCTGTTGCCTCCCACCTGCCTCGCTTGCAGGAGAAATCCCTTAAAACCTTCAGAAGTTGCACTCAGAGTCACTGCAAAGGCAGTCGTAATGGTTACTTTGCTAGTTTAATTGCCAACTAATTCATCACAATACTTTTAAAGCATGGCTTGGATCATTAACACAAAAAATATAGTTTTAAACGTACATGTAAACAAAATACTTGTGTTAAGTCACATTCCCCGATATGAGACTGATATTCTTGTGAAAAGACACCAAATTTGGACATCTTGTACTGTATCTGTAAATTTGGCGTTGATGGTATCTGTCTTTCTCTTGTTTTGTTCACACAAAGCATGCCTAGGGCTGGTGTTATATAATCCTCCGTGCTGAGCTTTAGGTTTGGGGCCATTTTCTGCCGTCCACTCATTAGAGCTAAAGGTTAAATTAGGATTACTGTACTTCACATATGATGCCGTTTAACCCTATTACAAATGGGTCTTAATTGGAAACTAAAATGTAAGACAAGTATACTGTAGATCGAAAAAATAGAAAAAAAATATTAATGCTATTCTATACATCTGCAAAAAACAATACATTCTAATTATGGTGATTGGTTGATCAGCCATAACAATGAGACCACCCACCTCATATAAAGGTGCCCCTTTTGACACCAAAACAGTGTATTCTGTCTCTATCAGGACCAGCATTACAGCGGTTTAAGCTACAAGAGCTGGAATTTTAAAGTTACAATTCACAAAGTCACAGTAGCTACAGTTACAATATCTATTAAGCGGCAAGAAAATATGTGCTGAAAGCAGAAAAAATGTGCAATAGTAAGGGTTTAAGCAGCTTTAACAAAGGCCAAATTGTGCTGCATAGACTCCAAAATGGTAGAAAGGATTTTAGAACACAATGTTTTTTGGTGGCAACGAAAAAAAAAATGTTTTTTTTGTAGGTGGGATATGAGCAATATTAGGGAGGTTGTCATAATGTTAAACAGGATCATATGTTACTTGCGAGACTGTGTACTGGATTTGGTGTCCCAACTAAATGTACTAACTACACACACTCGGTAGTGGCACCAAAAGCTTTTCTATTTAAAAGCTTTATTTATTCAATCATGTCTATACATGCAAACTCCACACACACACACACACACACATGGCGGGAATCAAACCCAGGACCTGATGGTGCCAAATTCACAATGCTAATCAATAGGCCACCGTACAGGCTTTATTTTTTTCATCACAAAACCTCCATTTGCATGTAATTAGGGATTGTGTCTAACCAGAAAAGAATTAAAGAACCGTCATACCACTCATGCTGTAGGATTGGCCCAAGGATTCATTTAAAACATTGATTAATTGAATTAATCAGTCAAGAAATTTTCAATTCAGTTGTAATGCTTTGATTGTGTGAACACAGGATAAACCAAGTGATTCTAACGCATTAGATGTTACCAGTGATGGTGTCTCCTTGTTTATAGCTGCTGGTGTCTACCGTAACAGTGTACGGAGGTGGACTAGTCTGAGGCAAGCGTTCGTGAGAAGGAGTCATGTTATCACAACTGGATGTAACTTGACCATTGGGGTAACTTTCACACACCCACACACACCCCAGGAGCAGAAGAATCAATCTCATCTACAAAAACAGGCACATATAAAGGATCAGGATTAAGCAGCAGCAACATGATTATTTACAAAGGAATAGGCAAGTTAGACAGGCTAGCTATTCCTTCTTGATGGCTACAGTATTATTAAAGAAATATACAGTGGTACCTTAGCATACGAATGAGAATAAGAACTGAAATTTTGCAAGAATATTGTCTTGGCATAAAAGCGATTTAAACCAAGCCGAACCCAACTCCAAAGTTCCAAACTTGTGAAAAAGTTTTTGCCCTCTTACTGATTTCTTTTTTTTTTTTTTTGCATGTTTGTCACACTTTAATGTTTTAAAAATGTAAATATTAGTCAAAGATAACACACATACATACAATTTTTAAATGAAGGATTTTATTATTAAGGGAAAACAAAATCCAAAACTACATAGCCCTGTGTGAAAAAGTGTTTGCGCCTCCCCCCTGTTAAAACACAATTTAACTTTGGTTTATCACACCTGAGTTCAATATCTCTAGCCATAGCCAGGCCTGATATGTTCGCAATTAAGAAATTACTTAAATAGGACATGTCTGACAAAGTGAAGTAGGCCAAAAGATTCTCAAAGGCTAGATATGATCCCGAGATTCAAATCTTCGGATCAGTCTGAAAAGGGTTATAAAGACATTTCTAAAGCTTTAGAAGTGCAGCGAACCACAGTGAGAGCCATTATCTAAAAATGGCAAAAACATGGAACAGTGGAGGACCTTCCCAGGGTTACCCCAAGAACTCAGCGAGAACTCATTCAAGAGATCGCGAAAGACACCCAAACAACATTCAAAATACTGCAGGCCTCACTTGCCTCAGTTAAGGTGAGTGTTTATGACTTCACCTCAAGAAGGAGACTGGCGGCAAAAATGGTTTGCATGGCAGAGTTCCAACACGAAAACCACTGCTGAGCAAAATCAACATAATGGCTCATCTCAGTTTTGTCAGAAAACATCTTGATTCCCAAGACTTTTGGGAAAATACTTTGTGGACTGACGAGACAAAAGTTTAACTTTTTGGAATGTGTGAGTCCCATTATGTGTGGCGTAAAAGTAATACCGCATTTCAGAAGAAAAAAAAAACATAATACAAACAGTAAAATATAGTGGTGGTGGTGGTGGTGTGATGGTTTGGGGCGGTTTTGCTGCTTCAGGACCTGGACGACTTGCTGTGATAAATGGAACCATGATTTCCACTGTCTACCAAAATAGCTTGAAGGAGAAGGTCTGGCCATCTGAACTTGGGTTCTGCAGCAGGAAAATGATCCAAAGTACACCAGCAAGTCCACCTCTGAATGGCTGAAGAAAAACGAAATGAACACTTCGGAGTGGTCTAGTCAAAGTCCTGACCTGAGGTCGTGTCCACATGTAGCCAGATATTTTTTCTTCTTCGTTTTTAAAAATAAGTCCGTCCACACGACCTAGGGTTTAAAAATGTCTTTGTCCACATGAAAACACAAAATGCCCTGTTAAGCGCTGTTGGGAGGCTCCATATTCAACAGGGGGCCAATCAGCAGCCTAGACACAACCTGTTAGGTACAGTATATAGGAGTCAATCAGAAGCCGTGTGTGGAAGTCTGTGATTGGCTGGTTTTGTGGCAGACACTGGACAAAGTTGAGCGAGCGTACAGGCAGAGTCGAGCGCGCACAGAAAATAAATGTTGCACGCAGAATCGAACTGTTGAGAGCACAGTGGAGACACTGCACATGCATAGAGTGCTTTGTCTGCTCTCAAAATGTCAAACCGCAAGCTCAGAATTGTGGCAGGAATATAACGGCCCATGTACAGATAAAGCCTTTCTTTTTATATATATATATATATTTCATATTTTACTTCATTGGCATGTCTTTTCTAAATGTTTTGATTGTATTCAAATGCAGAAATTTTATTATAGTGTTAACAATTGGTAATATCGGTAATATATTTGGGTGGCTAGAATGGATTATCTTCATTATTCTCTATGGGAGAATTTGTTTTGATTTATACGGCTACAGAACAGATTAAATTTGTATGCCGATGCATTTGTCTTTTAAGACGTTTTCCCCGCTTGTTATTCAAAGTTTTGAATGTTCATTACCTGTCTACCGTATGGTATTCGGAGCTGGCTCAATGCCAAGGAAACACTTCCTGAGACAACATAAGAAAGAAAGCTTGAGAGAAACCAGATGTCTAAGGCAACCCATCCTTATTTGGGTTACACAGTTTGCATCAATGCAAGCTAAAGATAGAGTATCTTCTTGAATAAGAATTGAACTGTACATTAACTGTCATCCTGTGTAAAAGAAACTAGACGTGAATTGTGCTAATTGTTTTGTTTCTGTCCTATCATCATTGTGGAGACGTGTGGCTAAGTTATTCATTTATTTATACTGATCAAAAAGGCACACAATTTTTATTTTCATTTCCCCAGCCAGTGTCCCGATGGGGAAAGGTTAACGTTAGTCAAGAATACAAATACAACAGGCTTTATAAGACGCAATTAAATCTCAGGAATTAAAACACTCAGATTTATTTTTTTTTTTTAATGTTTGGATGGAGATATTGCGCAAAATGTACATCTCTTAATGGCTTTTATGGCAAACAAGTTATCTCTCATTTGTATCCAAAGTTTTTTAGCTGTCTATTTACAGTACATTTAAATTGAGAGATTGTTGCTGTCCAAGCCTTCGTTAATAAACGGCTCACACTTACAGTCATGTGGTAGTGTGTCTCATCACACAGACCATCACATGTGATTATGTCAGGGCAACAATGTCCGGTGACAGAGCTTTAGTTCTTGTTAAAGAAGAGCTGAGTTTTGTATTAAATATAAGTTTGCTTTTTTAATAACCAACAACAACAACAAAAAGTTTCTGATGTAGTTGCAGTTAATTATGAGCATCAACAGTGAAGAAGAAAATAAGGAAGAGCATCATAGCTGCTTCATCATGGCGGAGAGATATGTCAATAAAGAGAGAGAGAACATTGCAAATATTCACTCTGTCAGTGCTGAGGTTGAAATGAATTAGAAAAAACAAATGCATTAGAATAAATAAATAAGTATATAAATAAATGTAATGTCATAAATTCCCTAAATTTCATCTGAAAGGCATGAAACTAAATGCAGTTAATATTTTACATTACAGTATTACATTAGCTTGTTATTTATCTCTTTTGTGTGTGTGTGTGTGTGTGCGAGAGCAGACTCACCTTGGCTATGAGGAGACGTGTGTTTAGGGTTACAGCTGCCAGATACTGAGCCTTAAACTGACTAAACATTCCTCTTCTACAGTGGGCGGAGCCTCACCTGACAAAAATGCAAAGTTTTTTCACTACATGCTTTATTTGTTTAAACATTTTAACAGTAGTCATCTAATTATCTATAATAATGAGCATTTGTTTACTGAAACTCTCAGCCAGGTCCATTATGGTTAGAGGTACAAGTAGTTATCTCAGTGTGTTCAGCAATCTCTTGTGTGCTGCCTAATTCTGATAATAACTTGAGATTTCGCCCTGTCTCTGCTCCTTGCTTTCTTATTGTTAAATTGAATTGGTCACATACAGACCTACCCCCAGTATGATATTCAGTGAAATGCTTATATGATATTTGTGATCTAAAATTTGAAAGGGAAATTAGAGTATTCAAATAAAAAATAAAATATAAAATAATGAAATTATATCATTATACAAATATTTAAAAAAACGTTTACAATATGTGCAAGACTGCTAGTAAAATAGACTTGAAAAGAAGAGATGTTAAATTATACAGAATAAGTTAGAGCTGAGTGCAGTTAATACGCGTTGTAAAAAATGAACAATGTCCGAACATGAGCAAAACAATGTGTAAAGTCCTAGAGGTCAAACACAGGATATGAGCCAAGGACATTTCTCTGTGGACGTTCTTTAAAGGTGTTTGACACAAATGAACCACGCATTGTTTAACGACTTTAAAAACAGCTTAGCCAAACAACCAAGGAGCACTCAGCCAAATGTAAAAGAAAAAAAAAAAAAAAAAACTGATTTCAAAAACCAAGCACAAATTAGGTGAACATTCAATAAACATACTGCCCAATATTCAAAAACCACAGAGCAGCACCCAGAAACACAAAGATCCACCCAGAATAATCCAATAATCACTCAGCACAACAACCAAACATCACCAGACACAGTACCAATAAACCACCAAACGCAATATGCAAATACTGTACAATGCCCAAGGACCTCCCAGCCCAACATTACAAAATAACTAAAACAAGCACCATTCAGCCCAGCATTAAGCAACCATCCAGTACAATACTCAAAAAGCGCTGAGAGCAGCACCCCAAAACCACAGAGCAAATGCCCACCAAACCCATCACCAACACCAACAGGTCCATCCAGAACATCGGCCAATAATTACTCAGTGTCAACTTAAGACTCACAATACTAAAGATATCAATAAATAATCACAACACCCAGAGGTCACTCAACATGAATGTAGCAGAATAGATATATGTGGCATCCCTGTATCGTGTGTGGCCATTTTCTTTTCTTTTTTATGTATTTTTTATCCACAGACAATCTCATTACAAGGAACTCTAACAATGTGTCATTTTGATTTCAATCACATTCTCATAAGTCACCACCTTGTTTTCTGGCAGCCTGACATTCCGGTATTGTTGCAGGTATGGGAGTTTCTTTTCCTCCTTTGTTTAGCTCCCTTATTTACATTAAATGAATGAACTTTGTAGGGTCTTCAAGCACTTGCTATTTTTTCAGATTAAAGATATTGTCTCATGGAACAACTCATGTTCACTTATACTCCTGTGATGTCATTTTATATTGTTGTATGTAGTAAACAAATAGATGTAGCCTATTATTACGTTTAAATAGTTATTTTATTATGCCCTGCTATGGATTAGCACCCTGTCCAGGGTTACCCTGCCTCGTGCCCTAAGTCTCCTGGGATTGGCTCCAGTCTCCCCGCGACCCTGAATGCAGAATAAAGAGGAATAGGAGACGAGTGAGTGAGTGAGTGAGTGAGTTATTTTATTATAGCTAATTTTATTCACTTTATTGTCCCATTTGTAATTAAATAAAAATGTTGAATATATTGTAGGGACCACTGGCCTGGGTTGGTGCGTAACAGCTCAGTTAAAGATTTACAACTGCTTTTTTTCACACTGCAAGAACACCGCTGCTTGGTTAGTTTTATCCAAGCCTGCTTTCCAACATGGGGTTTATCTTAACCTGATTTTACAGTGCCTTGAAAAAGGATTCATATCCCTCATATAGACTAACAAAGTATCACATAATTGAGAAGGATTTTTTTTTTCTTTTATAAATAAGTCCCTTTACTCTGATACCCACAACTAAAATTCAGTGGAACCAAAATGTCTTAAGGGCCTGTGTTTCTAAGCATCTTAGAGTAGGAAATCATCCCACTCTATCCTACTCAAGTGGCCAAAAATGTTTAGAATAACGGCATTTTGGTCCTTCCTTCAGAAGTAGGAATAAGAGTCTTTTCAAAAGGAAATTTGTCAAAATGTGAGAGAGCTCCAGAGGTGTCCTAACTGGTTAGGAGTAGCAAGGAAATTGGGTTCAGGCAGAGACGCATGGAGAAGAAACGTTTTAGTAACACTGAGCTCATAAAAGACGCGTAACAAAATTCTCTGTCTGAAATTCTCTGTAATGTTACATGTTTTCATTGACCCACTTCTCACCCGAAAGTAAAAATAAAAGGCTTTACAAATAAATAGCTCAGGTGGGAGAATCTGTCCAGCGGACAACTATTCGTCATGCACTCAGCAAATCTGGCCTTTATAGAAGAGTGGCAAGAAGGAAACCATTGTTTTTTTTGTTGTTGTTGGAAAGACCAAATAGGAGATTTTTGGATGCAGTGAGAAAGGACATGAAGTTAGTTGGGGTGAGAGAAGAGGATGCAGAGGATAGAGTTAGATGGAGGCAGATGATTCCCTGTGGTGACCCCTGAAAGGAAACAGCCGAAAGGAAAAGGAGAAGGCAAGAAGAAAACCGTTGTTGAAAGAAAGCCATGTTGGGGACACAGCAAACAAGTGAAAGAAGGTGCTCTGGTCAGATGAGACCGAAATGTAAATTTTTGTCCTATATCCAAAACGCTATGTGTGGTAGAAAACTAACACTGTGCATGGTGGTAGGTGGCAGCATCATGTTCTGTGGAGGTTTTTCTCCAGCAGAGACAGATAGTTCAAGGCATATAAATACTTTTATGCGGCGCTGTATAAACAAACAAATTGCATAATGTACTTAACTCTATTTACTCCACTCAGGCTTCTTTTCGTGGAAAGCTTGTTGTAGGATCTTGTGTCTTCTAATCAACTCCCCTATGCACATGTACCATAAGCCATTCTTTTGTTTGTTTTGTCTTTGTTTGAATGTGTGTGAAGTACAATTTCCTAATTATTTATTAATACTTACTTAGTGTGATGTCCCCAATTCTGTCAAAGATTTTTGTGTTTGGACTACTGTACTGTATGTCTCTACCCTCTACGTATACAGTAGGAATGTGAGTGCCTTTGAGTTTATACTGTAGGTACTGGTTTGAGGGAAACATTTTCTTTGGTGAAATTCATAGATTGACATAAGTCAGACTTCTGTACAGTATATAGTGTAAAGTTACTGTACCGTATGTGTCTCACCAGTGGCTGACCTTGAATGCAACTGCAAGTGCATACTGCATGTATTTGCTGGCTTTCTTATTATACCGGAACACTTTTTTGTACATTTTTGTACAAATATTAAGTAATCAGACATATATTATGTCGCTTAAAAAAATATATTAAAATTGAATAGCACAGCCCAAAACTCAAGTCACATCATTATCTATGTCCAAGAACTACGTACAGTATCATAACATTAAAGGACACAAGAACCACCCAACCCAAAACAACCAAAATACAGAATCTGAACAAGAAATCTGGGATTCACACTGTAACCAGCCTTCCTGTAGGATGCCAGCTACCTTTATGGATTATTATTATTATTATTATTATTATTATATAATTCTCAGTGTCATCACAGGCTCTCTTGGACCACAACTGTGGAGCTTGTCATGCTATAGAAAACATATTGAAAATAAACCCAGAGTGGAAAAGCACAAAATTTAGAGAAAAACGATGTTTCTTCACAGAATAACATTTAGTTATGCATATGCATATTTAAAAAGTTTGAGAAGAAAAAATTGGGTCACTAACCTTGACTGTAATTCTGGAGTCATCAGAGCCTGTGGAACTGCAACCTCCCTTCACTCAAGACGGCGTGAATTTAATTATTAATTATTGCTTATTTATGCGCGCGCGTGTGTGTCTGTGTGTGTGTGTGTGTGTGTGTGTGTGTGTGTGTGTGTGTGTGTGTGTGTGTGTGTGTGTGTGTGTGTGTATACTGTGTGTCTGTTAAAATAATTCTTAGCTGCATGAGTGACCCCACAGCTCAGGTTTCCTCAACAACACTGATCTTTCCATGGGACCAAAATGAAGAAGAAGGACAAAGGCGACCATGAAGATCGGCTTTATAATGAAACTGATGTAAAAGCATGTCTTGATTTACGTGGCCATGACCCATGTAGGGGACACGCACACACACACACACACACACACACACACACACACACACACACACACACACACACACACACACACACACACACACACACACACACACACACACACACACACAGGCTGTTGCCCATAGTGACCATAGTAACACTTGAGCAGTGTTGTGTCTGAGAGCACCATGTCAGCAGACGGAGTATTAAAAGCTGTGAGCTAATGAGACCACGGGGTGTCTTTCTGCTGATTCATCCTTAGCGTTCACCTGATCTGTGTGTGTGTTAATCCTCATGCAGTGGATGTGTGTGTCACATCAGTTAAATAGTTCAGCTCTGTTACTTCCTCCTTGGCTACACCTTTACATTCTGCCCTATGCACCCATGCTCAGGCTTTTCTGTGCTGAATCACAGTGACGGCGATATTAAACCATGTCATTATCACATGATTGCGTGTTTCTGTACGTGTGTGTGTTTTTGAAGTATGATAACAGTGGCTCCTATTGTGTATTTTTTAAAATAAACCAGATTATTTTTTTTTGTCTATTTGATTTGTTCTGTCGTCTACGTCTTTGATAAGGAAAAAATCTATTGTTTTAAACAGAATTTCAATCATTTAGAATCGATTAAAGTCATTGGTTAAGAATAAACTAATAAACAAAGATATATTATGAAGTCAATTAATTATGTGTAAGAAATTATGCATTTTTCGTTATTTATGTATGCATGCAATGGTCCACTGTCACCAACATGATGCAGTCAGTCTTTAACTTTAGAACTTTAGAATCTCCAGAACTTACTGTAACACTGACTATAAACATGGCACTTGGGAACTCCCAACTCCCAGCATGCACGCTCCTTTTCCCCTTGAGTTTTGACTGGCACCATTCTGATAAAAAAAAAACTTTTTTCGTTAACAAATGTGTGAGGCAGCGTTTCATTCCCCCAGTTTTTTCATAAGCCTTCTATTTGTTGACTTTTGACCTGGTGACTGTTATTCATTTGAACATTTGTCCAGCCCAGGCTGTATTGTTTGCTCATTAGTCTGAAATTTACCTGGTTAGCATTCTGACCCTGCCGTGTGTGTTTTGTTTGCCCGATCTTTAAAAAAAAGAAAAATTAAGGTTTAGGGACCTATGCTTGTGTGCTTGTTAGTTTATTATAAATAAAAAAAGAAATCTACTGCTACTCATAATAATAATAATAATAATAATAATAATAATAATAATAATAACAATAATAATAATAATAGTTTGTACATGTTACATATTAAATTGTATTTACAGTAATAAAAACTCTTGGGGAAAAAAAATTATACTTCAACTATGTTAATTCCATGTTCATCTGTAGACATAACGTTTACTATGAGTTCAAACATTCAAACTCCATGCACACAGACCCGGGACAGGAATCAAGCCCAGACCTTGGAGGTGCAAGGCACCAGTGCTAACCACAGAAAAAAAAATCCTCAGTGTTGAATTAAAGTGTAATCTATGTGTTTAATGAATCTTTCTCGTACATGTCTTCCATTTAATAGTTCTCAGTTCAGCATGTTTAAAATCCACACACAGTTATTAAATCTTAGTCAAAGGCTTCAGCATGTTTGTTTTTTTTAAATTAAATTTTAAGGTGTGTTTTAGATCTTTTCAGCCACAGTTTTTTTACTCACTGTGTCACATTTGCTTGAACAATTAGCTGATACTTACTATAATGCATTCGTCAAGCATATGTAAAGTATATTATATACATATACTCCATATGTATATAATATGTGCTGCTTACTCACTTAAACCAAAAAGGATGCTTCATCATGCTTATCAGGCAAGATGTTCTTTCAAATAATGCTGCTTTTTTCCCTCTGGCTACAACAACACCTTTGGTGGCTGTGGGCAAAAGGTTCCCATTTTACTTCATTACACCACAGCAATTGTTCCCAAAATACCTCTGGCTCATATAAATATTGTTTTGTGTACATATGACATTCACAAGTTGGGATGAGGTCACAGGGAAGTTCCAACAGTTGAGTCTAAATAAGATCATCTGCATTATATAGAAAACTTACTTTAGACTCTTGTATGATGTCTCAACCCCATATTCTTGTTTTAAGCTCAGTTATATTGTATTGTTATGTGTGTGTGTGTGTGTTACTGTACATTTCATTAATTTGAAATGCAAACTGCTGTGCATAAGGACCGCCATCTATCACTTGGATCGCAAGGTGTGCCTCAGCTTGGACATTGTGGATAAAAAAATAAAAATAAAAATAAAACATCCATCAAGTCCCAAATTACCAAACAGCACCTCAGATTAGGGCCTTAAGGAGGCTTCACAGAGTCTAAGTAGCAGACACATCTCAATATCAACTGTAAGGAGATTATCACACATTTTGGATGCCTTGGATGCCTTGAGCATTGTTTTACAGTGTAGAAAGAAAGAAAAACGGAGGAACGACCATGGAATTATAAGGGGTGTCAAAACTTGACTAGTAGTTTATATAATATACATAATTATAATTTATTTATGATTTCTGAGAAGATATTTAATAAATACATCATATATTAACTCGTGTTTAACAAATTCACTTATACATGTGGATTTAAAAAGGTTGCTTATTTAGGAAAAAAAAAATCCACACATAGTTATGAAGTTATTAAATGATCAGTTATGTCCATAGATCTGTTGACACTACGGTGGCCCAGAAGGGCAAATCATCTTTCCTGTATATGTGTATGATTTTGCCCATTCATGCGCAACTACTTTTTCCCGTATGAGAACTCTCTTTTAGTGATGGGTCGCTCATGAACTATTCGTTCTTTTCGAATGAATCTTTAACGTGACTCAGAAGACCGTGTTGTCTTGGAGAGTGATTCGTTCATTTTCTACTGGGAGCACACGCGCAAATCATCGCAAAACCTCCGGAGGTTCTGTCCAGGAAACAGAATTGAACGGTTCTCCACAATGAGTCTTCCAAGTCCGAGTCGTTCGTTCTTTTGTCACGTGACTCACATAGACGCTATGCAGTGCAATAGATTCAAAAGAACGAACGACTCGGAGTAGATGATATGATGGCGAGCTGCTCATTCTGTTTATAATTCTGTTTAGCTGCATTGTAATATTTTACTTACTGGATCTATAGCCTAAATTTGTGTCTGTAGACGTGCTGGGGGTCTGTTTATTGAAAAATCTACATTTTATTTTATTTCTGATCGAAAGAATGAAATGAACTAAATAAGTAAAGAAAATATTCGTTCATTCTGATGAACGAGATTCAAAGAACCAAATCACTAAAATGACTCAAACTTCCCATCACTACTCTCTTTCTCCTGTATTTTGCAAGCTAAAAGCTAAAGCTAATGCGCAATGAACTATGGGACTGAGGTCAAAACCCAACTGAACACAGAACCGTGCCGGATATCAGCTCCAGGACGTATCATGATGAATATACAGTGAATTATAGCGTGATAACCTTATAATTCTCACTAAATTAGCAACTGGACACACTTACCAGGTAATGTTTAATATATAAAATTAATCGAATGTTACTGTTTCAGGCACTAATGATAACTTTGTAGCAGTGCTAATGCTATTGGAGTGTTTGCCGAGTGTAAATGTCAGTGATTAAAAGGAATAAAAGTCTCATTTAGACCATTAAACACTGATGTAAACCATCAGCTCCATGGCGTCTCTGTAATATACATCCACACATGGAGCTATAAGCAAGCTAATATCACAATGCTAACCGCTAGCGCTTAGCATAGGGAAACTAGCTTGTTCATTAATGTATATTAATATAATAGTATATTTGGACACATATACATGATGTAAACAATTAGCTCCATTGTTTGTGTAAAATGCCTGTCCAAATATGGATCTATAAGCAAGTTAATATCATTATGCTAAGCGCTAGCTTACTGAAAGTGCTAAGATAACTGTTGCTAACAATTCAAGATTCAAAGAACTTTATTAATTCCAGAGGGAAATACAGGAGAAAGAGAGTTCTCACACGGGAAAAAAGTAGTTGCACACAAATGGGAAAAATCATATATTTGCAAGGGAAAAATCATACACGTGTACAGGAAAGATGATTCGCCCTTCTGGGCCACCGTAGTAGACACTAAAGCTGTTACACAAACTGTTCACTTAACTGTTTTTATTCTGTAAAGCAGATCAAAAGGAAAATGCATTGAGTGTGAGCTACAAGCTTCACGATACAAGCAATAGAAAACAAATATGCACAAAATAGGGAAATAAACTCCTAAATGCTGAAAATAATGCAAAAACATATTTTTGCTCACATGAACAACTATGCATAAACTGAGATGACAGAAAGATTAAATGATAGGAACTAAAGCAGGTGCTGCATAACCAGTTAGAACTTTCCCTAATCCCTGACCAATAGAATGTGCGTCATTGCCTTCATGGACTGCTGAGTCACTGTGAAAGCTATTTATGTCGTTTAAAAAAAAAAAAGTCAGAGCAGGAAACTATTTCAGAAATGTATTTCCTGTTGACTACTCTCTTTTTCCTGTATTTTGCAAGGCTTAAGCTAATGCGCAATGCACTATGGGACTGAGGTCAAAACGCAACTGAATACAGAACCGTGCCGGATATCAGGTCCAGGACGTATCATGATGGAATATACAGTGAATTATAGCGTGATAACCTTTCATAAATTTCATAAATGTATTTCCTGTTGATAAGATATTTTTTTCTTCTTGCTGTGTTTTTTCATGTTATGCATTAATTAGGCTGCATCCACCCAACACACCTACCATATACAGCAACAAAAGTTTGTTCACCTTCTAATTCAGTTTAGAACAATACTGATTTTTTTTTTTTCAAACTTATGAAACAAAACAACCTTAGATAAGTACAAACAACAATTGTTATTTTAAAACATGAATGTCAGCTGTTCTGGAACAGTTCTTGAAAGAACAGTACTGTGTCAAGTGCCTTTGCAAAATCCAAAATCAAGGACCATGATGAAACTGTCTCTCATGAAGTAAAGACCTTCCCAGTAAAGCAAGACCAAGACTGACCTCTGCTACAGAGCAGAAGTTCATTTAGAGTCACCAGCCTCGGAAATCACCAATTAACAACCAGCATCTCAGATTAGAGCCGTTATGAAGCTTTACAGAGCAGAAGTAGCAGATATACATCTCAATATCAACTGTTCAGAGGAGATTATTGTGTGTTTTATATAAACGCCATCAGTATTATTTTGCAATGTAGAAATGAATAAAAAATGAAGAACTACCATGGGGTTATAAGGTCGTCCTAACTTTTGACTACTAGTGTATATAATGTACATAAATATAGTTTATTTACAATTCCTGAGCAGATACTTCATAAATACTTCATGTATTAATTCTTGTTTAGCAAATTATCTATTTTATAATTCACTTAAACATGTAGACCTGAAAATGTTGTTAATTTAGGGAAATAAAATCCACACGTAGTTATAAAGTTATTAAATTAGTTATGTCCATAGATCTGTTTCAATGACACTAAAGGTTTTACACAATATTAAAAGACATTGAGTGTGAGCTGCAAGCTTTACAATACAAAATATAGCAAACAAAGAAAACTAATTAAATAAAAATAACAAAAACACAACTGTGCTCACATGATAAACTGCTTAAACTGAGATGACCGCAAGATGAAACGATAAGAACTAAAACAGGTGCTGCATAACCAGTTAGAACTTTCCCTAATTCCTGATTAATAGAATGTGCGTCATTGTCGTCATGGACTGCTGAGTCACTGCAACAGCTATTTATGTTTGCAAAAAAAAAAAAAAAAAAAATTAGCTCTTTATGCTCTAGAACAATACTGGACTTTTTTCCCCCCTAAATTATGAAACAACAAACATGGCAGTAGGTAATTAAGTAACAACAACAATTGTTTATTTTAAGACAAACTATACATTTTTATTTTATAGACTGAAATCAAGATTCAGATAAGCCCTTAAAGAATACTTTTTATTCACTTTCAATCTTTGTCATTTTACATTCTGCATTTTGATTTCTCTGCTGGTTTATACAATCAGACCTAGTGCTCTGTCTGACCTGCTGATGTGAATGTTTTGACCTACTGTAACTGTTATGCTTCATGTACAGTGAGATATTTGAAAAATGTTAAGTATTTTTGGTGGCACAGTGCCCTAGTGGTTACCCATGTGGCTTTGCACCGCCAGTGTTAAGGGTTGGATTTCTGCCTTGGTTCTGTGTGTGAGGAGATTTGCATGGTCTCCTTGTGCTTGTGCTTGGCGGGTTTCCTTTGGGTACTAATTTGGCTTCCCCAAATAGCTTTTTGTGTGTGCGTGGGTGTGCGTGCGCGTCCGTCCAGCAATGGATTGGAACCCATTGCATCTCCGATTGAATTTGCATCGCCTTGTGCCCAATGTCTGTGCAGGATAACGGTATAGATGATAAGTAAGTGAATTAATAAATATTTGTATTGTGTTTTGTAATCGATGCTCATGTGTAGAGCAAAACAAAAACCTATTTAAAGAAATTGCCCTTTTTGTGGACCAGACAAACACTATGCTATAGTCACTAAACATTAGTTTAGTAAGCAGTCAATAAACATTCCAGTAGAAATACTGCAGGGTTATGGTAATGTGACACTTTTCAGAGCTTTAATAACTTGAATAAACAAATTGTGTTGATGCTTTCGCTAAATAACATTAAGAAATCAGTATATGGCGGAATACCCCTGATTTTCAATTACAGCTTTCATGCATTTTGGCATGCTCTCCACCAGTTTTTCACATTGCTGTTGGGTAAATTTATACCAGTCTTTTTGCAAAACAACAGCTCGGTTTTGCTTAGTGATTTGTAACCATCCATCTTTCTCTTGATAACATTCCAGAATTTTTCTGGAGTAAATTGCAGGGATTTTTTTCCCCCAGATCTGTATCAAAAATAAGAGGCCACTGCAATTTACTCCTAAATTAGCATCTCTCTGAGTATGACAAGCATTTCATGCCAGTCTTTGTTAAATTTCCCCACGTAAATTTAACGTAACTTTATTCTTTCATGAGTTATTTACAAGTTTCTGACCACTTATAAAATGTGTCCAATGTGCTGCCCATTGTGCTGGATTGTCAATGCAACCCTCTTCTCCCACTCTTCACACACTGATAGCAACACCGCAGGAGAAATGCCAGCACAGGCTTCCAGTATCCATAGTTTTAGGTGCTGCACATCTCATATCTTCACACCATAGACAATTGCCTTCAGATGACCCCAAAGATAAAAGTCTAAGTCAGGCACTAACTTTAAGGTCCTGGACTGGGGTCAAGGCCCTTCATAGTCACATAATGGGTTGGACCAGTGAACTACAGACTGCAAAAGCTGGGTAAGCAGAAGAACCCAGAATTATATCAATTAATATAATTAATTTATTAGTAAATTGAACCAGTCTCAGGTCTGACCACTCTGTCTCTGGACAAACGGGTACAAAAGCTCATCCAGCGAAGAGAGGATCTGACCCCAGCCCAGGTACAGGACATAATCGATCAGAACGAGGCAAGGCAAGGCACGTTTATTTGTATACCACATTTCATACACAATGGTAATTCAAAGTGCTTTACATAAAAGAGGAGAAAATAATGATAAATGAAATAGAAAACAATGGCAATAAAATGTTTTATAGAAAAAAAATAAAATTTGATTAAAGATACTTTAAAACTAATTAAAATTTGATTTAAAATAAAAAATAAAAGTTAAAAATATTAGATAAACATAAAATAGTGCAGTCAGTTCGAATGTGCTCATTCAATAAAAGCACAGCTAAACAGATGAGTTTTAAGTTTAGATTTAAATGTGACTAATGTTTTTGTACATCTGATCTCTTCTGGAAGCTGGTTCCAACTGTGGGCAGCATAATAACTAAAAGCGGACTCCCCTTGTTTTGTGTGAACCCTTGGTATTTCTAATAGACTCGATCCTAACAATCTGAGCGGTCTGTTAGGTTTATATTCAATGAGCATATGCGTACCATCCCAGAAAGCCACACCCAGTTTTCCAGTCTTTCTATTAGTATGTTATGATGACAGTGTGAAACGCAGCGCTAATATCTAGCAGTACCTACACTGATATGTTGCCAGAATCAGAATTTAAACGAATATCATTTATCATCTTTATGAGCGCTGTCTCTGTTCGGGTATCCATTTACACACGTGGACAAAATTGTTGGTACCCTTCGGTCAATGAAAGAAAAACTCACAATGGTCACAGAAATAACTTAATCTGACAAAAGTAATAATAAATAAGAATTCTATGAATGTTAACCAATGAAAATCAGACATTGCTTTTCAACCATGCTTCAACGGAATGATTAAAAAAAAATGAACTCATGGAACAGGCCTGGACAAAAATGATGGTACCCCTAACTTAATAGTTTGTTGCACAAACTTTAGAGACAATCACTGCAATCAAACGATTTCTGTAACTGTAAATGAGACTTCTGCACCTCTCTGCAGGTATTTTGGCCCACTCCTCATGAGCAAGCTGCTCCAGTTGTTTCCGGTTTGAAGGGTGCCTTTTCCAGACAGCATGTTTCAGCTCCTTCCAAAGATGCTCAATAGGATTGAGGTCAGGGCTCATAGAAGGCCACTTTAGAATAGTCCAATGTTTTCCTCTTAGCCATTCTTGGGTGTTTTTAGCTGTGTGTTTTGGGTCATTGTCCTGTTGCAAGACCCATGACCTGCGACTGAGACCCAGCTTTCTGACACTGGCCAGCACATTTCTCTCTAGAATCCCTTGATAGTCTTGAGATTTCATTGTACCCTGCACAGATTCAAGACACCCTGTGCCAGATGCAGCAAAGCAGCCCCAGAACATAACAGAGCCTCCTGCATGTTTCACAGTAGGGACAGTGTTCTTTTCTTGATATGCTTCAAGTATAATTAGCAAAATTTGCCTTGGCAAAAAGTTCCATTTTTGTCTCATCTGTCCATAGGACATTCTCCCAGAAGGTTTGTGGCTTATCAACATGTAGTTTGGCATATTCCAGTCTGGCTTTTTTATGATTTGTTTTCAACAATGGTGTCCTCCTTGGTCGTCTCCCATGTAGTCCACTTTGGCTCAAACAACGACGGATGGTGCGATCTGACACTAATGTTCCTTGAGCATGAAGTTCACCCTGGATCTCTTTAAAAGTCTTTCTGGGCTCTTTTGTTACCATTCGGATTATCCGTCTCTTTGATTTGTCATCAATTTTCCTCCTGCGGACACGTCCAGGGAGGTTGGCTACAGTCCCATGGATCTTAAATTTCTGAATAATATGTGCAACTGTAGTCACAGGAACATCTAGCTGCTTGGAAATGGTCTTATAGCCTTTACCTTTAACATGCTTGTCTATAATTTTCTTTCGAATCTCCTGAGACAACTCTTTCCTTCGCTTCCTCTGGTCCATGTTGAGTGTGGTACATACCATGTCACCAAACCACACAGTGACTACCTGGAGCCCTATATATAGGCCCACTGACTGATTACAAGATTGTAGACACCTGTGATCCTAATTTGTGGACACACCTTGAATTAACATGTCCCTTTGGTCACATTATTTTCAGTATTTTCTAAGGGTACCATAATTTTAATTATAATTAAATAATTCTGTTGAACCATGGTTGAAAAGCAATGTCTGACTTTCATTGGTTAACATTCATAGAATTTTTTTTAATTATTACTTTTGTCAGATTAAACTTATTTCTGTGACCATTGTGAGTTTTTCTTTCATTGACCGAAGGGTACCAACAATTTTGTCCACGTGTGTAGCACTTGATATAAAAACAACCTTTTCAACAATCTTGCCTATAAAGGGAAGGTTTGATATTGGTCTGTAGTTATTTAATATGGAATTATCAAGATTATTCTTTTTCAGAAGTGGCTTAACAACTGCAGTTTTCAAAGAGTTTGGAAGTCCCAGAAAGAAGTGAAGTGTTCACCACTTCTAAAAGATCTGTTTCCAAACAGTCAAAAACACTTTTGAAAAAAGATGTGGGAAGTGTGTCAAGGTCGCAGGTTGACGATTTGAGGTGCTGTACTGTTTCTTTCAGATTTTGCAGTCAATTGATTGAAAGACAGACATAGTAACTTTTTTTTTAGGTTATTTTTGAGTTTTTCTGATCTCTGCACAACTTGATGTGTTAATAGCCCTTCTAATATTACTGATTTTCTCAGAGAAGAAGGAAGCAAACTTATTGCATTTGCTATCAGAGATAATTTCAATGGGAATCTGACTTGGTGTGTTTGTCAGTCTCTCAACAGTAGCAAAAAAAGTGTTGTTTAAGTTGCTGTTTATTATTCCTTGCCACCGTTGCCCTCGTCTTGCTCATCAGGGACAATCTTCTAATTTTGATTCATACACATTCACATTTCATACAAACTTACTTCTTTTGATTGTGTAAAGCTGCTTTGCGACAATGTCAATTGTTAATATATATATATATATATGTTATTATATATTATTATATATTATATAATATATATATATATATAATATATATTATATATATATTATGCTTGAGAAGAAGGTCAGTCTAGATGCTATAGTGAATTTCAAGTTTTGTCTTTCGCCACATCCGCTCAGCTTTTCGGCATTGTCTTTTCATATTCTGAACTGCTGTTGATTTTCTCCATGGTGATTTCTGTCTGCCCGTCTTTCAAAACTTTTCTGGATCAATATCAATAACATTCTTAACTTTTGAGTAAAAGGAATAAAGGAGAAGATCAACAGAGTCTGCAGAAATGATTGGCATTAAGGATATAGCCTTCATAAATTGTGCACTTGTGTTCTCAATAATGCATCTTTTTCTGACAGACACAGATCTAGATTCAGTGGTAACAGAGATCAATATATCAAAGAGAATAAAGAAGTGATCAGACAGTGCTACGTCCTTTATAACAATGGATGAGATGTTTAGACCCTTACTGATGAGTCTAGAGTGTGTGTGGGCCCGTGAACATGCTGAATCAGGTCAAACGTGTTTAAAACACTTATTATTTATTTTGTAATATTGATCTCTGCATTGTCAATGTGAATATTAAAGTCCCCTGCTATGGCAAAACAGTCAAACTCTGAGGAAATTATTGATAGCAATTCCATGAACTCTTCAATAAAGTCAGGAGAGTATCCATCCATCCATCCATCTTCAACCGCTTATCCAAAATCGGGTCACGGGGCTTGCAGTTCTAGCAGGGAAGCCCAAACTTCCCTTTCCCCAGCCACACCAGCTAACTCTGACTGGAATCCCGAGGCGTTCCCAGGCCAGTGTGGAGATATAATCTCTCCATCTAGTCCTTGGTCTGCCCCGTGGTTTCCTCCCAGCTGGACGTGCCAAGAACACCTTCATAGGAAGGTGTCCGGGTGACATCCTTACTAGATACCCGAACCACCTCAACTGACTCCTTTCCTTTTCACGGATAACTGAGCTTCTCATCCTATCTCTAAGAGAAAAGCCAGCTATCCTTCTGAGAAACCCCATTTCGACCGTTTGTATTAGCGATCTTGTCCTTTCGGTCATGACCCAACGCTCATGACCATAGGTGAGGGTTGGAACGAAGAGCGACCGATAGATTGAGAGCTTTGCCTTTTGGCTCAACTCTTTTTTTCGTCACAACGGTGCGGTAAAACAACTGCAATACTGTCCCCGCTTCTCCGATTCTCCGGCCAATCTCTACCCTTGACTTGGGGTAACGACTCGCTCCCTACCTGGAGTAGACAATCCATTGGTTTCCTGCTGAAATCCATGGCCACAGGTTTCGATCCTCATCCCCGCCGTTTCACACTCAGCTGCAAACCGATCCAGCAAGCGCTGCAGGTCACAGACTGATGATAAATTCAGGACCACATCATCTGCAAAAAGCAGCAATGCAATCCTTAGCTCACCAAACTGGATACCCTCTCCTCCACGGCTGTGCTTTGATATCCTGTCCATGAAAATCACAAACAGGATTGGTGACAGAGCACAGCCCTGGTGGAGGCCAACACCCACTGGAAACAAGTCTGACTTACTGCCGAGAATCCAAACACAGCTTGAACTTTGAGTGTAAAGGGATTGGATGGCCCTGACAAGTGACACCCTCACCCCATACTCCCGCAGTACCTCCCACAAAAAGTCAGAGGGACGCGATCATATGCCTTCTCCAAATCCACACAACACATATCGACTAGATGGGCATATTCCCATGCCCCCTCCAGGATTCCTTCAAGAGTAAAAAGCTGGTCCACTGTTCTACGACCAGGAGGAAAACCACATTGTTCCTCTTCAATCTGTGGTTCGACAATTGGACGACCCCTCCTTTCCAGCACCTTAGAGTACACTTTTTCAGGGAGGCTGAGTAGGGTAATGCCCCTGTAGTTGGCACACACCCTCTGGTCCCCCTTTTTAAAAAGGGGAACCACCACCCCAGTCTGCCACTCCTTAGGCACTGTCCCCGACTTCCACGCAATGTTGAAGAGGCATGTCAACCAAGACAGCCCCTCAACACCCAGAGCCTTCAGTATTTCTGGATGGATCTCGTCAATTCCCTTCGCCACCATGGAGTTGTTTGACTACCTCAGTGACCTCGCCCAGGGAATTTGCCTTGGGAGACCGTACCAGGAGCACATGACTCTAGACAACACCGCTCCCAGGTTCATGAGGGCACGCAAACCTCTCCACCGCGATAAGGTGATGGGTCCCGGAGAGGGGAGAGTATTTTGGAGGTCTGTAAATAATGATGAACAGAATGTGTGGAGCACCTTTCATCAAAATACCTAGATATTCAAAAGACAAAAACTGACCAAATGACACTTGCTTGCATTGATATACAGTACATCTTTAAATAGAGCAGCTACACCTCCACCTCTCCTAACAGTTCTGCAGACACTCATGAAAGTCAAGTTAGGAGGGGCTGTTTCATTTAGGACTGTGGCACTGCAGATATCGTCTAACCAAGTTTCATTAAAAAACATAAAATAAAATTTGTTTGTGGTGACCAAATCACTGATTAGTGGTGACCGAATCATTTATTTTTTTGTGAGAGAATATTTAAAAATGCTAACTTGATGGCATTACTTTTTGTCTCCACAGTAATCTTAGTTTGATTCATAAAAGCTCTGAGATTAGATGGGTCAGCCATACGGCTTAAGAAGGCCTTGAGCTTTCTATCACGTTATAAAACAGAGATGGAGAAAGCTACAGGCACACTGGGTTCCTGCTTGTTCTGCAAACATTTGTGAATGTTACTGCTATCGTAGCGGGGGCCCGACACACATCAATAGGAGCTGCTATAAATTTCTTTTAATTCAACTAGACCAGATATAGGAGGGGGGGGGGGTTGAGCCCTGGCGCTGTAGCAGTGGTTGGAGTGCTCTCACAGGAGATGGAGGATGAGCTGGGGCCACAGGCCTCGGTGGTAGTGGAGCCCGCTGTTTTTAGTTGGAATTTGGGGGCTTGCAGCAAAAGTGTGGGAGAGTTTGGTCCCAGTATACTCACTTCCTCAAGAAGCTTAGAAGTGGAGATGCTGGAGAGAGGGATAATGTGTCTGGTGAGGGGGGCTCTGGCATTTCCGGTGGCTTTAGTATATTGTCCTGAATTCCCTGGCTATTTTCCAGAATGTTATCTTGAAGCTGCTGTAGTATGTCACAGTCTGTCTGTGCTGAGCTCTGTGAGCAGGACTCGGCCGGAATGTCCATGAGCAGTGGTTGTTTTGACTGTGTGGTGTTATCAGTGTCCTTGTGGGATTCTTTAGCCACATGATGACTCAAAAGCTGTCTGCGGTCGCTCATACTTTGTCCAGGTGTGCATGTGCCGTTCAGGTTGAGAGGATTGGCACACTCTGCTGAAGGATGATGGAGGGAGAAATAGATATTTTCCTTTAGCACCCTTGCACCAAGTTTGTTTGGGTGGAGACTAGGGGTGCTCCGATCAGGATTTTTGGGGGCGATCACCGATTTCCGATCACTAAAAGCTGTATCGGCCAATACCGATCACCGATTACAGGGTCTACTTGAAGCCTTATCATATAGCATTATTTATTAAACTATATCTAACAACAATGTAAGTTAAGTATTGAAATTACAAGAAGAGGAACATCATGAATTGACAACTGTATTTATTGGCGAGCAACATGTGCAACACGTCAACTTAAAACATAGCAGCTTGGTTAGTAATTGGGAACAGCTTAGAGCTTGACAAATACAACTTTCCTGTAGATTGTATAAAATTAAATTAAATAACAGACAAGTAGGATGTGAGTCGCCGGAAGTTCTGCAAGGACCGCCAAAAAATTAAACGTGTTTAGTGTAATAAATATTTAGATTAATTAAACATGTTTAATTTTTCACGTGGGAAAAATGGAAACGTAATAACAGCGTCAAAACTCGCATGAATCATGATGAACTGTACTTACAGTGCCGAGCAAAAAACGTGTAGGTGAGATAGGGGTATTGCCGACAGCTGAGTGGTGGCGCGCGAGTTGCTGAACTCTCCTGCTCTATTATCGCTAGCCAACTTTGAAAACTGCTCATGTTCCTTTACATGACTAACCTTCAAATGTCTGATGTGGTTAGTGGTGTTGAAATGCTTTGGGTGCTTCCCACCTCATGGAATTGGCTTGTTAAACAGGTTGCCGATTGCTAATGTATTGTCTTTATCACACAACACATAGAATTGCCAGACCTGTGAAGCCATTTTAGCAGCGCGCAAAAAAACGTTCCGCAAGTTTTGCGTCATCTGATTGGCTTTTCTATATCGGCCATTATAGAGACTGCCGATCAAACTTCCCAAAGCAATTATTGGCCAATTACGGAGCACCCCTAGTTGAGACCATCCAGTTTGAACAGTTGTCTATGGCCCCAGAAAAGATTGAAGTTGTCGAAGTTGACTCCTTTTGAACTGCAGGTTCTTTGTAGCCACAGCCTAAACAACTGTGAGAACATGTTAGTTCCCCTTCCTGGGAGTGGTCCACTGATGAACGACTGAACTTCAAGTCTTTCGAGTTCCCTGAAATCCTTCTTTAGGAGTTCTGACTGCTCTTTCCTAATGTTATTTTTCCCCACGTGTATAATGATTCGATTTGCAGTCTTGTGCTTCGTCAGAATGTTTCCTGTTATAAAAAATCCTCCAAGCGATACAATTATATAACCCACGCGATCGCGTACTACATTGCCAAAGAATTACTACAAAGTGTAGGAAAACAGTGGAGAGCGAGCTGCCGTCTGGACAAGCCGCACGTGTCCACATCAGCTTAAGCGTACATTTTAATGACAACTGAACTCTAAAGAGTAAATGCTTGGACACCGCATATTTTCCCAGAAACACCACTGGTGAATTTATTGCGCAAACCCTAGCTGATGCGCTGCTCCACGTGTGCATCACGACTGACAGCGGGGCGAATATGGTGAGCCGCTTCACTCAACAACTGCACTCGTCGCGGTCTTTTGGCCACCGATTACACTCGGCTATCTGTGAGTAAAGTTAATGAATAGTTGCATAATGATCCACATATAGTTTCTTTGGATGTAGTGCTACATGAACGCAACTTCCCAATAGTAAGCAAACTTGCAAAAAAAATACTTGTGCATCCTGGCCACCAGCAACCACTCAGAACGAACTTTTAGCATAGGGAGTAATGTAGTCACATTCACAGCATTAAATCCAGAGATGGAGGGAACCAAACTTGACTTTCTTGCTCACAATTTGTAATGTTGCAATGTACAGGTATATGTGAATAATGATGGTTTGTTCCTCTACTCGAAAGCTTATATTTGATTATTATAATTTGTTTTGTTTACAGAGTTTGAGGTTTACTGTGTATTGTTGTTATTGACATCTTACAGATGTTGATCTACCTCAAAGTTTGCTTTAGTGTTCTTTACAATTGCACACACTTTGTAACATTTTATTTATTAAGTTTAAGAGTCTCTTCAACACTTAGATTTAGTTTATTATAGGACATAAGAGACAAGATATTTTTGTTCAAATTTTTTTGTTTTTGACTATTAAAATAATTTGCCTTAGTAATGTTGGTAAATTAAAATAAAGTGGTTAAATTCTAACTTTTTTCCTACCGGTCTTCATTAATAAATATTCAATAATTACCGATACCGAATGATATGAAACATTATATAGTGATATTTTTTTTTCTGTATCGCCCAGCCCTAATCTTAGCGCTTAAGAGCGTTTTCTACGAGTCATTTTGCGAAAGTTCGCTATTGTTTCACATGCGTTTACCAAGAATGCACTTAGCACAATTTCACGTAGCCCTGCTTTAAGTTTAATTCTAGCAGCTCTTGCCGGAAATTACATCAGCATCATTTTCGATATTTATATGAAACCTTAATTATTTAAGTAGAATTATTTATCAATTTCTTTATCAACAATTGCATCAAAATAATCTCACATCAAAATAAATAAGTAAATAAATAACCTTTTATTTTTTTTTTTAAGTTTAACCTAATTATCTTCACCTGATGTGCATTTGCTAATAGGAGAAAATTTTAAATAAGCACATGCCTAGGGGTGGAGACACTAGCAAAATGGCTGAAACCAAAAAACAAAGAAAATACATTTTTCAAAAAGATGAAATTAATATTATTTTAGAGGAGGTGGAGCTACAAAAACATCTAATTTTCAGCAGGTTTGAGGGCAGTCATACAAATTAAGAAAAAAAAAATTCTGGGACGATATTGCTATATTGAATTTGAAGTTGAGATGAGACTTCATGATGATCAACCAAGACATGTTCAATAAATGGCTGGGTTTCATGCACGCCAGCAAGTCATTGACACATTTCTGAGTTCCTCCTTTATTTGTGTCATCTTTAAAGCACATTAAATATTTTCTGTTAAATACAACATTTGTACTACCCTTGAAATGTCCATATACAACAGTGTACTTTTTCATTCTAACATTTATTATGTCATTTTTATTTTATTTCTTTATTAGTTATTATTTCTATATTGAATTGTGTAATGAGTAGAAAATAGAAATCAATAAAAATATACGTCCAAATAAAATGAAAAATGACGTTGAAGAGAAGTAAATTTAAGGTGCAATTCGCCGGTTGTCCAGTAGGTGCACTCATAACTCTCTCTCCATCCGATGCACTTAAGGCTTTACGATTACTCCAGAGCACTCGTGGATCTACGAGTTTTCAAGAACTTAAGTTACGATGTTTTGGGGAAACAGACAAACTTCTTAGGTTTACAATGCTTTTGGGAAATACAGCCCAGATCTTTACATTTAAAATCAATTACATGGACTTGGCTTATGGGTTACCTCAACAAATTACCATTTAGTTAAAACAATTTGTATAGAATGTGAACTCCCGAAAATAAATTTGCCAAAGTGAAACAGTGATCTTTTATTTTCTGTGAACGGTAACAGATTCGGCAAAGAAGAGACGTAAATATGGCCATCACAAACATGATTTTTTCATTTCTTTCATATGTCTGGATCATATTTATTTTATTTCCACTGCCTGACAAGCCGAATATATCTTTGAGAAATATGTTTAAAGTTAAACACCTGTAACACCTGTAATACCCGTTATAGCACATCCTACAGAACAACTATTTATAAAATCTTTTTACAGTGGATCTATTTCTGCTGTACTGCTGTTTGTGACTGTTGGGTGTGGTGTAACAAACTTTATTATAAAGGTCAGTGAGTTTATGTGGCTCTTGTCTTCATCTATAGAATTCATCAAATATAGTTTTCTGATTGAAATAATCAAACTAGGGCTGGAACGATTCCTCGAGTAAATTGAGTAATTCGATTACAAAAAATGATCGAGGCAAAATCTTCTGCCTCAAAGCTTCGTTTAATTAATTTTAAAAGCTTGCATTTTGTTTTTGCGCAATTATTTGTTGACATCACGCGTTAGACGCAGCGTGCTTCCGGGTGGGAGTGGGAGGGAGCTATAAAATGGGAAGGAGCTATAAAATCAGCGAGGCCAAGAGAAGAAGAAAGCATGAAGGGAAAATAGCAGAAATTGTCAGTAAAGGCTTATGTTATGCCTGAGATGTAGATTTCGAAACTTTTAGTTGCACAACTTGGTGTTTTTGTGTAATTATTTATTTTAATGTGTGCCTTAGTTTTTTTTATCCTTAAAGTCATTAGAATTTTTTTTTGCATCCGAGAAAAGTCTTTAAAATAAGAATGTATGGTGCTGTAGTGCACTTAATTAATCACAGTCAACTTTAATACCCCTATCTCACCTACGTGGTTTCGCGCGGTGGCCGGAAGTACGGTTCTTCATGATTCACCGCAAGTTTTGGCATTGCGATTACGTTTCCATCTTTTTGCGCAAAAAATTTGATATGTTTAAGCCGCCTTAATATTAATGTGTAATTTTTTTGGCGGAGCTTGCAGCACTTTGCGGAACGTTGGCGGGCAGTCTCGGCGGCTCACGGTGCCCAACACCGTATCTCACTGCGAGTCAAACCGCATAGGTGAGATAGGGGTATAAGCTATTCCTTGTATTGTGAATAATGACAATGTTTATTTTTGATAAAATGCTGTATGCATTTAAAAAATAAAAGTAGATTTTTCTAAAAAGAAAACCAATTAATCTTTGTTTCTCTTATATATTTTACATTGCTGTTTAACTAAGCAAAAGTGCATTTTATCCGATTAATCGATTAAATTTTTGGTAGAATACTCGATTACTAAAATATTCGTTAGCTACAGCCCTACCTTTATTTATATAGTGCTTTTAACAATGATCATTGTCTTAAAGCAACTTGAATGAATTGAACATTATGAAAATGTGTAAGAAAAAGAAAAAATGTGTAGAGATCAAACTGATCTGATTGTCCCTGATGAGCAAGCCAAGGGTGACAACGACAAGAAAAAACTCTCTGGTATGAGAATAGGAAGAAACCTTGAAAGAAACCAGACTCAACAGGGAACCCATCCTCATTTGGGTGATAACAGATAGCAGGAATTATATAAGACATTGAAACATAAGAATTATTTAAGAATGTTCACCATATTAGCAGCACTAGATGAGAGTGAGCATGTAAATGTACTGAGGTATGTAGGTTATGGAATTAATTATGTGTATGCCAGGCTAGAGATGTGTCCTAAATCTGCTTTTAAACTGGGAGACTGTGTCTGAGTCACAAGCATCATCAGGAAGGCTATTCCAAAGCTTAGGAGCTAAATATGAAAACGCTCTGCCCCCTTTTGTCGACTTTGATATTTGGAGACCACCAGAATTCCAGAGATTTGTTATCTTAAGGAGCGCTGGGGATTGTAACGCATCAGAAGTCTGGCTAGGAGCTAAACCATTTAGTTTGTAAATGGTACATACATTAGGCCTTGTATTTAAGTAATACTAGTTTGTATTCAATTCTAAACTTAACAGGTAGCCAGGGATGATAGTGTTGGGGTTATATGATCAAATTTCCTTTTCATGAGAACCCTGGCGGCTACATTTAGGACTAACTGTACCTTGTTTATTGAGGATGCAGGACAATGCATTACAATAGTCCATCTCTGGAGCTCGTGAATGCATGAACGATCTTTTCTCTATCAAATATGGATAAAATGTTCCTAAGCTTGCCAATATTTCTAAGGTGGAAAAAGGCTATTTTTTGTAATATTAAAAATATGATTTTCAAGGGACAAGTGGGACCCCATATTTTACAGGCATTGCACCGGACAGTTCTCCAGTCAGATCTGCAAAATGGTATCGATAAGATATGTAGGATTTAAACCAATTTAATGCCTGTCCCTGAATACCAATGTGATTTTGTAAGTGATCTATAAGAATATTGTGATCTATAGTGTCGAATGCAAGTGAAAAGCCAAAGCTAAAAACAACTGATTTGCAGTTTCTGTACTATGATGGGTCCCGAAACCTGACTGAAAGATCAGTAGATATCGTTTTCCTTTAAGAATGCACAAATTTGAGCTGACACCACCTTTTCCAATATTTTTTATATAAACAGAAGGTTTGAAATTGGTCTGTAATTGGTTATTTCAATATGGTCTAGGTTAGGTTATTTTTAAGAAGGGGCTTAATAACTGACAACTTGAGATTAAGGGATGTGACCTAAATATAGTGAAGAGTTTATAAAGTTTCAAAGCGGCTCTCCAGCTGAATGTATCACTTCTTTTAGAAATCTAGTTGGAATTTGATGTAACAAACAGCATGAAAATCTGCAAAGCATTGAAAATCTAAATGTGGAGCTTTTTGGCCGGACTAGATCACAAGATGCTGTTAGAGGTTGAACATCCAATATTTTCTTCTTGATACAGTAGATTATTTTATTGAAGAAATCCTTAAAGTCTTCATTATGAACTGTGATGGAATACTCTCTCCAGATATCTTAGGTTTTGTCAGTCACTGTACTAAATACGAACCTGGGATTGTTTTGGTTTATTGCTGTTTTGCTCAGATGCTCGGCCCTAGCAGCATCAGTCTGTACATCTTCAGTCTGTACAGCTCTTACATCTTACATTTGTAAGATTAACTGTTATGACATAAGAAACATGGAGAGGCAGGAGGTAGCAAAGACATGATGGTTATGCCCTGAGACTGGTCATGGGTGCTTATACAATTCTCATACAAGTCTTCAAATTTTTGTAATAGATGATTTAAAGCTTTGAAGTATTAATCAAAGGAGGCACAGCGACATCTGGTGGTTTTCAGAAATGAAAGCAGCCATTCACTGAATTACTCTCATGCTTTACTGATTAAATAGGTCAAACAGTCACGTTTATGACTGTAATAACATTTATTAAAAATAAATAAATAAATAGATGAATTCATAATTTTGTGAAAAACATTTGTGATTTAAACACATGCAGCAATAAATACATACCTTACAATAGTGTCTATCAATTAATCATTCAATCTATGGTATCTTATCAGCAAACATTTAAAGCTTTGAAACCAGTGACATGTATTCTGAACCACCAGAGATGCCTGGACATGATCCTCATCACAACAGTTATGCTTTTTATATATGTCTCTATACAGTATATACCTTTTGATATTATTCAGTGCTTTTTCAATCATGTGGTAATGGTTATACACACGTGGACAAAATTGTTGGTACCCTTCGGTCAATGAAAGAAAAATTCTCAATGGTCACATAAATAACTTTAATATGACAAAAGTAATAATTTAAAAAAAATTCTATGAATGTTAACCAATGAAAGTCAGACATTGCTTTTCAACCATGGTTCAACAGAATTATTTAAAAAAATAAACTCATGGAACAGGCCTGGATCATTTGGCCATTCAACTGGTCTGACACTAACCCACATTGGATAGATCCCTCCAAGACTGTTGGAACAAAAAAAGTGATGGTATGGTGTGGTATATGCGGTACAAAGATAGTGGGGCCATTCTTCATCAATGGAAACCTCAAGGCCACTGGATATTTGAAATTTCTACATGATGATGTGTTTCCCTCTTTATGCACTGAAGCTGGCACGTTCCCTGAGTTTTTCCAGCAAGATGGTGCACCACCACATTATGGGTGTCAGGTCCGAGCATTCCTAGATTAACAGTTTCCAGAAAAGTGGATTGGTCATCGTGGGCCAGTTGAATGGCCCCCCAAGGTCTCCCGATCTGACCCCCTTAGACTTTTATCTTTGGGGTCATCTGAAGGCAATTGTCTATGGTGTGAAGATACGAGATGTGCAGCACCTGAAACTACGGATACTGGAAGCCTGTACTGGCATTTCTCCTGCGGTGTTGCTATCAGTGTGTGAAGAGTGGGAGGGTTGCATTGACAATCCATCACAATGGGCAGCACATTGAACACATTTTATAAGTGGTCAGAAACTTGTAAATAACTCATGAAAGAATAAAGTTACGTGAAAACCACCATTGTTTTTCTTGTGAAATTCCCAATAAGTTTGATGTGTCACATGACCCTCTTCCTATTGAAAAAACTAAAGTTGCATCCAAGATGGCCGACTTCCAAATGGCCACCATGGTCACCACCCATCTTGAAAAGTTTGCCCCCTCACATATACTAATGTACCACAAACAGGACGTTAATATCACCAACCATTCCCATTTTATTAAGGTGTATCCATATAAATGGCCCACCCTGTATATTGGTTTTCTTATCTATCAATAAGGTAGATGAATATAACTATCAGCCATAACATTATGACCACGGGCCTAATATTGAATAGGTTTCTGTTTGCTACCAAACCAGTAATTCATTTGAAGCACATCTAGATAATATTACCAGGATAGCATTCTTTCCCCTTACCCTGCATTCACACCGAACACGGCGAGAGCGTCAAAGACGCCGGAAGTCGTTCATTTTCAATGGGAGCCGGCGGCGAGGGGCGGCGCGGCGAAGAGAGTTGAAATCAGCTCAACTTTAGGGTAATGAGCTATGACGTGGTTGAGCGGCAACCAATTAAAAGGAAGTCCTCGGCTTGAGAGGATTCCGCGGGATGCAGTCCTGTAACTTTTGTTCCGGCGACATTAGTTCCCAAGCAACATGGAGGAGAGGTTGGTTATTGCGATAGCGGGTGTTTATTCAAGTCAAGTCAAGTAGGCTTTTATTGTCATTCCAACCATATACAGTTACATCCAACCATGATACAGTACACAGTGAAACGAAACAACGTTCCTCCAGGACCAGGGTGCTACATACATGCAACAACATAAATTTACAACACACATTTTTAAATTTTTAAGTTAATCTAAAAGAAGAACTATCAAATATCTATACAAAAATACACAATAGACAAAGTGCACGTGCAAATGTGCAAACAAAGAGGTACATGACAGACACAACAATGTAACACACAACAGTACTTTTTTTTTTATTAAGTATGAATTGAGGTAGTGGGAAGAGCAGCAGTAAACAGTTTACATTTTGACAAGAGTATTGTGTGTGCAAATAGCAGTCAAATAAATATTGTGCAAAAAATTGCGAGGAGCAGCACAGGTAGGTAGGTATGAGCAGATTGAGATGGATGTATATCAGTGTGATTGTGCCTGTGTGTTTATCAGTTCAGTCCAGATGTTATTTAGTTCGTCTGAGTGATTTGTGTGTGTGTGTGTGTGTGTGTGTGTGTGTGTGTGTGTGTGTGTGTGTGTGTGTGTGTGTGTGTGTGTGTGTTTATCCGTCCAGTCTCTTTGTGTTGAGGAGACGGATGGCTTGCGGGTGAAAACTGTTCCTCAGTCTGGATGTGAGTGCCCGAATGCTTCGGTACCTTTTTCCAGATGGCAGAAGGGTGAAGAGTGTGTGTGATGGGTGTGTCCGGTCAGCCACAATGCTGGTGGCTTTGCGGATGCAGCGTGTGGTGTAAATGTCTTCGATAGAAGGGAGAGAGACCCCGATGATCTTCTCAGCTGTCCTCACTATCCGCTGTAGGGTCTTGCGGTCTGACATGGTACAATTCCCAAACCAGTGATGCAGCTGCTCAGGATGCTCTCAATAGTTCCTCTATAGAAGGTGGTGAGGATCGGTGGTGGAAGCTGTGTCTTTCTCAGTCTTCTCAGGAAGAAAAGACGTTGTTGGGCTTTCTTATGCAGAGAGCTGGTGTTGAGGGACCAGGAGAGGTTCTCCTCCAGGTGGACGCCCAGGAATTCTCTTGACGATCTCCACAGAAGAGCCGTCAATGCTGAGCGGAGAGTGATCGCTCCGAGTCCTCCTGAAGTCAACAACCATCTCTTTTGTATTTTCGACGTTCAGAGCCAGGTTGTTGTCTTTACACCAGTCCGTTAGCCTCTGAACTTCCTCTCTGTACGCTGACTCGTCGTTCTTGCTGATGAGACCCACCACGGTCGTGTCATCAGCGAACTTGATGATATGATTGGAGCTGTGTGTCGCTACACAATCATGAGTCAGCAGTGTGAACAGCAGGGGACTGAGCACGCAGCCCTGGGGGGCCCCAGTACTCAGTGTGGTGGTGCTGGAGGTGTAGCTCCCGATCCGCACTGCTTGAGGTCTTTCGGTCAGAAAGTCCAGGATCCAGTTACAGAGGGAGGTGTTCAGGCCCAACAAGCTCAGCTTCCCGATCAGGTGTTGGGGGATGATTGTGTTGGATGCTGAACTGAAATCTATGTACAGCATTCTGATGTAAGTGTCTTTCTTGTCAAGATGTGACAGTGCCAGGTGGAGTGTGGTGGAGATGGCGTCGTCCGTTGAACGGTTTGGAAGATACACGAACTGCAGGGGGTCTACTGAGGGAGGCAGCAGGGTCTTGATGTGTCTCATGATGAGCCGCTCGAAGCACTTCATGATGATGGGTGTGAGTGCAACAGGGCGGTAGTCATTGAGACAGGACACAGAAGACTTCTTCGGCACGGGGACGATAGTGGTAGATTTAAAGCATGTGGGAACGACGGCACTGCTCAGAGAGATGTTGAATATGTCGGTGAGAACATCCGCCAGCTGTTCTGCACATTCTCTGAGCACTCTGCCTGTGATGTTGTCTGGTCCAGCAGCTTTACGTGGGTTGACTCTGCGTAGAGTTTTCCTCACATCAGCCGTGGTGAGAGACAGCACCTGGTCGTTCGGCGGAGGGGTGGTCTTCCTCGCCGTCACGTCATTCTGCATGTCGAACCGTCACCCCTATCTTATCTACACTGCATTGGCTCCCTGTGAAATTACACATCGATTTTAAGATACTACTTTTGACATTTAAAGCACTAAATGGTCTCGCGCCGCAGTATCTGAGTGAACTGCTAGTGTCTTACGATCCGCCACGCCTACTTCGATCAAAGAATGCAGGCTGCCTGTCAGTACCACGTATTATTAAAACTACAGCAGGGGGCAGAGCTTTTTCTTACAAAGCCCCAAAGTTATGGAATAGTCTTCCTATTAATGTTCGGGACTCAGTCTCAGTGTTTAAGTCTAGGCTAAAAACCTATTTATTTAGCGCAGCATGTTTGTAAATAGATTAACCTTAGGTAAAGGAGCAGATCTGGGGGACTCATGGACGTAGAGTATTCTGGTGAACTGGTATGTTTAGATGCTGTCCTCCCCACTCTCATTGATCACTCAGGTTTGTTGACGGTGAGGTGATTGGTTGCTTTACATCTCAGGGAGCCCTCATGTTTGTGTTTCCTTCTGGCTCTCTCTTTTAGTTATGCTGTTATAGTTAGTCCTGCCGGAGTCCCTGCTTGCACTTTGCACTAAATATACATTCACCTTATACATGTTGACTGTGACCATACCTAACTGCCATCTCTTCTTCTCTTCTGCTCTCTCCTCTCTCTCCTTTCCCTCTCTCTGTCGAGCTATACATGTTCGCTCCTGAGTTGCCAGTGATCCAGACCCCTCTGCCCTCTGGACCCGTCTAACCTGTCCTGGAGTCCTGTTTCTGGTTGGAGATCTCGTTGCATGGATGCCCCGTGTGGTCTGCCTGGATTCGTTTGGTGGCTGGGGACAGTTCCAATTTTCCACAAGGACTGTCCTGTCCTCGACTGAAGCAGAAAGCTGTTCTCTGGGGACCTGTGACTTCAGTTGTTCGATAGCTCAGGACTGGAATTTTCTACAGTCTACCTGAGCCTTCAGGAACTGGACTCCATTTAATTTAAACACATCTCCTGTTATACTGAACTTCCAGTCTTACACAGTATTACACTGATCAATGGGTTCCCTGTTGAGTCTGGTTCCTTTCAAGGTTCTTCCTATTACCATCTCAGGGAGTTTTTCCCTCAACACGGTCGTCCTCGGCTTGCTTCATCTTATCATTTTGATTCATACACATTCATATTTGATACAAACCTAATTCTTTTGATTGTGTAAAGCTGCTTTGCGACAATGTCACTTGTTAAAAGCGCTATATAAATAAAATTGACTTGAATTGAAATTTTTCTCATATTTCAAATAAAAAATCTAAGTAGATAAAACTACTTGCAAACTGGTTCAGAATGAATATGTAGATATTTCACTTTTCTTCTCTTTTTTTCTTTCTCTCGAGGCCTCAAGTTTCTTTAGATTTAGTGACCATTTTACCTTCCCTTTCATTCCAAGTTTCTGTCACAGATCACTCCTGCTACTCTTCTCCACCTATTGCACCCTGCCAGCACTATCCTTTTATTTTTCTTGACCTATTCTTCACACACCAGAATGCTTTGGACAGATGACCCTAAATATTTAAACTCTACCTTCTTTATCTTTACTCCACTTGTGCTCCACTCTGCTACATGCCTCTTCTCTCCAGTGCATCTCAAATACAAATCAAATTCAATTTCAAATGAAATTGAAATATAAATTGTTATTTGTCACATACACAGTCATACACGGTACAATATGCAGGGAAATGTTTTAACAACTGCCCATGACCTCCACCTCTCTAGACTCATCTCAACTTGTTCCCTACTCTCGCGACTGATCACAATATCCATGTTTTAACGGCTATTAATTAAATAAAATGTATTCAGTTAGTGAATAAACATTATTTTTGAATATTTGTCTATCTGAAACATGCAGATCATTTATCATTTTTAACCTTATCTCTTTTATCAACAACTTTACACTTGAGCTCTTTGCTATCTGACATGTGAACAGTCCTCAGCTTCCTTCCTCCAGCTCATGCGTGAACAGACTCTGCCCTCGTAGCCCTTCCTCTCTTTCACCTGCTGGTTCTTGTCCAAATACAGTCTGTCCAGTTAAACGCGCTAATATCAATGGCAACAGCTCTCGTTTTAGGTAAGAGTTGTAAGGACAGAGTATCATCATTTGGAAAAAAAAAGTCCGGATAGGCCAAAATATTAGACCTGCTGACCAGGTTACACTCTAAGAGGAGAAACATATTATATTACATATTTTGTTTGATTTTATTATTATTATTATTTATTTTTGTTATTTTTTTGTAGGTGTTCAACACTTACCTGCATTGTGAAAGTAAACTACCATGGCTTCTTCATCCCTCTCTCAGTGAGTAACTCACCATATCCAAATTCTCCTCCTTATACATTTAAGTGTCCCTATGTCCTCATGCTCCTGTTGAATAAACCACCTGAGCTCTCTGGTAACTCCACTGATTTTAGCAGAGTTTACAGTGTAGAGTGATGGTGTCATTAGCAAATGTTCTCACTGTAGAAAACTCAGTGTGTGAGGTTCTAGTTAAAGCAGACATGGAGCACAGAGAATGATGCCTTCACTTAAAAACAGAAGTTGTTTTCCAGAAAGATTCAGTTAAAATAATGAAAAAACAAAGAATTGGTAATGGGCATAAATTACCAGTGAGCTGGAAATCAAACAGATCAAGCTTACCATTTTCATACCTTATTCTGCTTCAGGAAGAAAGCAAGCTGGTTGAGGCAGTCTAATGTGTGGTCCTGCCATTCATGTGAACATTACTTTGACATACAGTATACCACCTACTGTACCTAACCATTGGTGCAAACCAAGTACACCTCTTCATGAGTGACATTGTCTTCTTTCAGCAGGTGAAGATGGCTTACAACACTGATTTTTTTCTTTTAGAAATTGCTTAAGTAAACACATGACGCATGTGGTCTAAGCCTCAAAGTACTCCAGATCTCAATCCAATTAGGCTTCTGTAAAATGTGCTGGAAAAAAAAAAAAAATTCATCTAAACTTCGCAACAGGACTAAAAGAATCTGCTTACAACGTCTTGGTACAAATTTAAATATAACAGAGCTGCACATTATTTGGTTTCCAGGTGTTTTTTTTTTTTTTTTTTTTTTTACAGTTATGGCAGACTGGCCAAAATAGTCATTTAATTAATTAATTGATTAAGTAAAGAATTTTTAAAAAATGTAAAATGTATGGATGGATAGTGTTGCATTGTGTCTATATATATATATTTTTTTTTTTTTTTTTTTTTTGTATTAATTTGTTTTGTCTTAGCTAGTCAGCTAATCAGGTGTCTTAGTTAACTAGTTAGTTTTGTTAATCAATTTTCATAATTTATATTGAATGTATGTAGCACTTTGGTTTTGTTTCACTATGTACTGAACTGTACAGTATATGGTTCTAATGACAATAAAAACCGACTTGACTTGACGTGAACTTTGCAGAACAAATGTGGTTGGGAAAAAAATCATGAATAAACATGACCTAAGATCCCTTAAATGATTGGTAACGTTGCATCATGAAAATGCATTGTATACTATCGTAAAGCTATGTTTAGTAGAAAAGTCTAGAGTCAATATAATGAGAACTGATAAGATTGGGACTTAATAGTTGTGTGTCCATAAAAAGGCTTTAATTTGCTAAGGAGCAGAAAGACCGGACTTTAGCAAACACTAAATGTGTGTGAGAGAGAGACATTTCAGCATTGGTTTACCACTTTGTTTTGTTCATTATGTTCATTTAAATACTGTTTTACACTTCCACACTCCCACTTCCCTAATCTTGAAGGGCAGTTTGATAGTGATGGCTCATCCACACATTAGACAGACAGACAGATAGATTAGAAAAGTAGAACATTTCTTCTTATTTGCACTCAAAACTAATGTACTTTTAAAAATATAGTAAAACATAGATTAGAAACCTATTGAAACAACCATAGTTTCACCTTTGATCACTGACTTAAAGAAATGTACGGTAACAGGGAATGCATCAATGCATTATAAAAATGTCTTAACATCTTTATCCTCCGCTGATAAACATCCTGCACAGTCTAGTGGTCCTCCTTTGGCACCCTGAGTAAACTATTTTATAAAGATTTGTTTATACTGTAAGCTCTGAATTCCTGCAATTATATAAAAACAAAAACAAAAAAAATCATAATCTTGTTATAATCTTCATAACAATTACTCCATAAATGTGTTGCTGAAGCAGTACCCTCTTATATCCACCTTACTTATTGACTGTTACAGTAACATTCCAAATACTTTTTGTACACATCATTTCCTTATTCCTGAAGGGCGTGGCATCTGATTAGTTTTTTAGTTCCAGCATTGTCCCATGTCGCTGTTCAGAAGATATAGTTTATTTTTCTATAACAGCATCTCTTTTACATTTGTGCAGCTCCAAATTGCAGGATGATATCGATGCACTCGTTCTAATAGGTTATTGTTTTATAAAAAACAGCTCATTCACCAATAGATAGATAGGAGTCACACTATAGAAGTCACTATATCCCTGTGAAAAATCACGTAACTGTCAAATGACTAAACACTCTATCACCTCTTAATACATTTTATTTCTATGTTGATTTGGACTTTATTCTTATAAACAATCAGAAACAAATATAAAGTCCACATCCAAGCCAGGACTACCAAAGTAAATGCCACAGTACATACGGAGAGTCACAGAGGTGAAGTGTGATGATATGGGGCGAATGATATCGGGGAGATTACTTTAGGAAAATCACTCTCAATCTCAAAAAAAAGCAAAAAAAAAAAAAACTGAAATGCCCATGTACAGTATGTTGCTGGACTTGAACCTAATAGCACACCATTAAATTGATATGATCCTCAGCTTTCCCAGCTTTGCTTTGACTGCTCAGTGCTTTGAGTTTTGTATGTTTGTTGGTTTTCTGGAGCTTGGCTAGTAAAACCTCCTCAGCCTCAGGAAGAAATTGAAGTTGAATGTTGACTCAGGACCAGGTAGACGAGGGAACTTCTTCCTTTCACTTTGTGATGATCCCAGAATTTCTCTAATTGAATCGCTATTTTTTGTGTATTTTTTATACACAATTGAGATTGCCCTAATTGTCCTCTGCACGTGTCGCTCAAGGTGTTTCTGTACAACTTTAAAGTCTCTTTGCAGAATGGCAGGGGTAGGATCTCGATTAGATGTCTGTCCGCTTGGTGGAAACGTTGGTGTGTAGCTGAGAGCCGCAGTTCACTGACACACAGGGTGATCACAAATACAAATATTTTGAGCCAATTTCTAATTTTCATTTTTACAAATGTTTGTCACTTTATTATGAAGAAATTTCTGCACCAGTTCAGAAGTTTCTATAAAGCTGCTTTGCAACAGTGAGCATTGTTTAAAACATTACTGTATATAAATAACATCCAATTGAACTGAAGTTTCCTGATAATGCTAGTCAGTCCTGGGAAAGTGTGATTTTTGAATGCTTAGATTCATGTATACCCAGTATGAATTTGTGTTTTGTTCAGAGCAGAATTTTTTTGGTATATGACAATTATATTCTTTATGAGGTAAATGGCCCAGGTGTCCCACTATGTCTGTCTCCTTCTTCTTTTCAGTGTGATTCTGCTGCTTTGGTGGGAAATTTTAAACAGAACACACACACAGAAGAGCACAGATTATAGTACATATGCATATTTAAGATGCCTACACTATTTATTTATTTATTGTTGTTGTTGTTGTTGTTGTTTATTTATTTATTATACTCCCTATGAGACATTTTATGTGTAATTCTACAGGAAGTCCAGGCAGAGCAGGTGGAGTTCAGGAGATTTAACTTTTGAAAAAATAAAATAAAATAAAAACAGTGAAGATTAAAGTTATGGGTCGGTGTGAGTCTGGTTAGTGAGTCAGTATGAGGAGACACATCAAAACATGCTGAGTTAAAAACTTTTAAACAGAATGATAAATGGTCTTTGCTACTGAATGTTAATGTGTTAATGCCCTTTACTCTAACTGTTTTCTTTTCTCTGCCTTCTGTCCTTTTGTTTCTCTCTCCTGAGTTCTGGAGGTCTTCACACTGCGCGCACACACACACACACACACACACACACACACACAAAGGATGTTTAGTGAAACTGACAGAACCTCACTTTACACGACAATGTCTATAACAAAATATGTAATATGACTAATAACAAAATATATCTTTTTGTTATATTTGTTGTTGAGTTTGGTTTGTTTTCATACAGGCATATACTTTTATTAAACTAAACCATGCCGAGGTGTCAATATTAAAAATAATAATAATAATAAAACGACTACAGATTGATATGCTATCCATGTCAGTGCTATTACACTGGTGTTAAAATAAAATGTCAGAGTGCAGTACACAGAGTACTTACTGTTGGGAAAATCTATCTGACAGCTCCATCGACTTTCTGGATTTCCTATAAAAAAAAAAAGAAAATTCATTATATAGAATTAACTTGATTAAAGTATTTGTATATACAACATTTTATGATTTCAGGTTTTATAAATTTAATATTGAAAGAGTTGTAAAAAGATGTTAAAGAGTAAGATGTACAGTATAGCTTCGTCACTAATAACATTAACATTAAATATTTATTCATATTAAATAATAATATAATTAAAGTAACTGCATTGATTATTTATGTGTTTGTTTGTTAGTTTGTTTGTTTCTTTGTTTGAAAAACATATTTTTTAATAGTAAAGAAAGACTTCAGGACAGAGGGGTTCATACTTGTTTCATGTCCTTTACATTTTTTATTTATTTATTTAATGGACAATAACAGCAGGAACAATTTTATTTCTTGCAAATTTCACAGTATTAATTGTCACTATAAATGTATACCGTGTTATTTTTTTAACCTTTCTGGTTCTTAAGTGCTGAATCTGAGTAATGATGATGCTTATGGTAATAAACACACATGATATGTCTGGAATTTGACACACACACACACACACACACACACACACACACACACACACACACACACACACACACACACACACACACACACTATCAATTCTGGATGTAAAATAGTGTTTTAAGCAGATAAATATTAACAAAATGTGACTTTTCAATTCAGTCAAAATAAAACTTATACTTAATAATATTTACACTTAAATGAGAGATAATATATGTGTTTTAAAATACTAAATACATAAATGATTTTTTTTTACCAGGTAAATGATCACTATCAGTTAGTTCTTTATCTCAGTAAATCCAAACTCAATTAATAAAAATTTGCGTTTTTTGTTTTTTTGTGAAAAATTTCACACAAATAAAATGACCTGTCAGTGATCCCTAATCCCCAAATCAGGCAAATAAAGATGCTAATGTACTACAAGCAATTTTATATCACCTTCGTGAATATGTGATTTCCTAGAAAAGGTGAAAAATGTTACAAAAATTAAACAATACATATGGCAAAGTGGTTGTGCTAAAACAAGAAATAATTTTGAATTTTGAAAAACTTGCAATGTAATAAATGGAATAAACTTGGATAAATTATAAGAAATTTATAAAGTAGTGTTCATAAATTACCATATTTTGAAAAAAAAAAACACTTTTTCCAGTCTTTTACATCTGTCAGAAATGAGTTTTGCAGTGTGTGAGTACAGCAACTCATTTAAATGAAATATTTAGTGACCTTACCCTTAGAAGGACGGTGAAAGTAAACTGATTTTTCCACTTTTCCTTCTCTGCACATGCCTTCACAGTTGTGGTGTCCTTCATCTCCAGACTCATGGTCTTTCCACTTTTTATGAGAATGGTCGCAAGGCAAAGTGGCAACATGGTCATCAGCTGTGTTCACCCAATAAGCTCCATAGTCTGGGGGCTTTTCAACATTTTTAGATCTGTGGACCAGTTTGAATCCTGAGAGGAAGAACAGAACCATCAGAGAAACACAACTAGGCTACAGTGTAAAGATAGCATATAATATTGATCACCTGACCAGAGAGACAGCTGGACAGCTGAAGTCCAGGAAGGTGACAATGTGGGACAGGTTTAAGCCAATGAGAAGAGAGTGATTTATTTATTAGTTTTGTATATATAACTGATAACACATTATTCTAACATACAGGTCTAAGCCAAACATTGAAGAAACACAGAGAGGCATTCATCCCAGCTTCAGGTTTTCCTACAGTATAATAAGACTATCTCTGGAGATAGGATACAAACTATTACCAGAAACCAAGTAGGTTTTGCTCCTTGTAATGCACATTACACATCCCACTGCAATTAATTTTTCATGAACACTAAATAGGTGGACATTAATTTAATAGAAATCCCAGTTTTTGTCATTTTTCTGTGGCTCTACTATAATAGTTACCTGATATATGGAGGTAAACTGCACTGTTTCCTATCTTGTGTTCTCCATGAGTCACCTCACACTTGTAGTCTCCCCCATCAGAGTCCTGAACATTCCTCAGCATCAGAGACACGTTTCCTTCCTCCAGCTTGTGGGTGAACAGACTCACTCTGCCCTCGTAGCCCTTACCCTCGTTCACCTGCCCGCGCTGGTACAAACAAATACAGTCTGTCCCCTTAAACCACCTGATCTCCATGGCAACATCATTAGTTGTAGGAACTAGATTACAGGCCAGAGTGATGTCATCACCAGCACAGGCGTAAATGGTGTATGGCTGCACAACTGATGTTTCAACCATGCTGACGATAAAGTAATAGTTCAGTTTGGGAGGCAATTTCAAGTCTAAAAAAAAAAGATAAACAGAAATTTTTCATTTTTTGTTTATAATTAAATTGATTTTCAGTTTAATCTACTGCTTTTGAAGCTATGTTCTGTTTGCAGGACAGGAATAACTAGACAAATGCATTACCTTAAAAAAGTCCAGAGTGATTAACCCACCACTCCTTGGTGTAACTGAGAGATTAACGATAGCATGGTCAGATGCTCCTTCATTATTTGACACCACACTTAAATATTATGGCCGTTTGTGAAATTTTGTGAGATGGGTTTGCATATTAATCAAATTTTGTAAAATTTAAATGGATGTATTATAAGCAGTCATAAAAATTAGTTAATTAATAGCATTTAATTGAATAACAAGTAAATTAATTAATGATAATTTCATTGTGATTTTTAACGTTTACTGTATATTTGTCTAAAATGCTTAATTTGGTAAAGAACATCTGTATTTTGGTCTGTTGACCAAGGCATAATGTTTAATAGAAGTGTTTCTGACAAGGACTCCTCCTCTCCTATTTTCTACCAGATGATAAGCATGCCTCAGACATAGCTTTATTTATATCTAAGCCTCCTGCAAGAGCTCCAAATCTGTGGGCATAAGAGGAAGTCAGTAGCAATTCGTTTTAGTTTGGAACATTAGAAACATTGGGAACTTCCTCCTTAAAGATGGGAGAGAAAGAGAGAGTGATCATAGGAGGCATGAGAATAAACAGGATGGCCTGCAGTCTCTTATGGTGTTTTTAGCCCACTTGAGGTGAGGGTTATGTTGGAACAACCATGAGAAAACAAGAGAAATTGGGGCATGTGAATTGTTATGATGAGGAGCTCATTTCAGCCTGATTTGCAGAGGCACACAATGTGACTGGTGCTGTTGGATGAGTAATGGGGGATATGAGCGACTGATGGAAATGCCCTTCCTAGGTGCAATAGAAGCACATCACTGCCTCACTTTGACTCTGACTCTCTTCTAGGGAGATACAAGTCTAGTCAACCTGCATAGGTCCTGTTGCCGGTGAAGTATGATGAAGGCAAGGGAGAGTGAGTTCTCCTGGGTGCTTGACTTTTCTCTCATTGTCTGAGGTAACAGCGTGCATATATACGGCACGACGAGGTCCTCAAGGCTGCAGGTAAGTTCCTGAGAGGCTAGTAAATTCAAGAAGGCATTGAATAGGGCATGGTTAGTCCAACTACAAGAGACTGCAGACATGAAAAAATTAGTGGCACCCATGGATTGATGTCTTAGAATCTGTCCCACAGGCAAAGTGATTGAAATCTATTCTCATCTGTGAATGTCTTGTAACTGGCACAAAACAGGTCTTGAGCATCTCATAACGTTTTTTTTTTCCTCATACTCTGGCTCTTCTGGATAGAAGTGTGATGATATATGACACTTAAGCATTTAGTAGGAAATGGAAAAGCCTTAAGCTTGAGAACCAATGAGCTCTGTCACAAAAAAAAAAGTTTTACAGGTTCACCATTGTAAGGGGGTTCGCAAAATGGTGGTTGAGATAAGGTTGGAGGTGGGGGATCTGAAGTTGCTGTACCCGAGATGATAATGTGCTGTGAGTCTCAGCAGTCTGAGACTCAAGAGACTGGGTGACCTCCTGATTATGGCGCTGATGTGACACTGGTTCTCCACCACCATTGTCAATTGGGTGAATTCAGATGAGTCCATGATGTGGATGGATCATTCTGTCAGGAGCTTTAGATGAGTAACGTACACTCTAATCAGTGATTATACTTTTTTAAATATATATATATATATATATATATATATATATATATATATATATAATACAGCTTACAGTTTCCATGTGTCAGTATCCAAAAAACACAGCAGGTAGTCTTGCAATTCTTCATACAGAGCCAAGGTCAAAGCCAAATTAGAAAGCGTCCAAGTCGATTAATGCAAAAACGGGAAATAAACTCGTGGTCAATAAATGATGACATGGTCAAGATCCAGAATGGAAAATAAACTAAATGAAGGCCTCGGCTTGAATCGGCATGAATAAATGTTAGGATCTGTGTACAGTGACGCACACTGTAAACCCGATTAAGTTGGCAAAACTCAAAATATTTGAAGTAATCAGTTACATCAATTTTTTTAAGTAATGATGTTTCCAATTTTAAGTAAACAGAACTATCAATTTTTGAGTTTGTTGAACTTGTGCAAATAAAAAAAAAACTTTTGCAGACCATCTGGCCCAGGAATCGAACCCGGGCCTTTCACATGGCAGGGGGAACACTTACCACTGCACTACATAAAATATCAAATTTCTTCAGCTAACTTGAAAAGTGTCATTCCTACAAACTCGTAAATGACAAAAAGTTCTGAATCTCAAAAAGGTGTATTAATTTGACCCTAATTGCAATTATTTAAGTTAACACTACTCAATGTGTTTAATTACTTTGAAGATTAGGATTTACAGTGTAGATCATGAGAAATACAGTCTGTCCCTTTAAACGATGGACTTTATTAAACTGTGTACTGATGGTATCATCAGCCAAAAGAATAGAAAAACAAGGGATGCATAATCACATGACCAAACAGTGACCTTAAAAAAATAATATTTGTATTTATACCTGTTTAAAACTGATATATTATATATGGGTTACACTGTCAAGCTTTTCCTTTGTTTTGTTTCAATTGCAGACTAATTTAACTTAACACTTGATTAATTGGAAACAAAGTAATTTAGAGGAATTAAAGCAGATTTAAAGAATGAAGACAAAGACTAACTTGTCAATTAGGATATAAATAATGTATTGTGTGTCTGTTTTAGACAATATGCTGGAGTGACTTGAAGATTTAGTCCTCACTGCCTTTAGGAGGTGCTCCTTCATTATTTTAGGCCCTTTTTATGGATATGTTAGTTTTCTCTTCAATTGATTTTATAGATTATCTGTCTATAATGTCAAAGGACACTGAACATTTCTTTATGTAATTGAACTGATGTTGTTACAACAGAGATCATTTCTCACATCAGTGCAGCAATGATGGTATGGGCTGAGTTCAGGTGACCCCAAGGTAAAAATGCAATCCAATATATCGATCCAGTGGTATATATCACTTAAGGACATCATCGCGATTTGGAGAGACAACATTATCTTCTCTATGCATTGGCCATCTCTCAAGCAATCCACAGCATTGCTTATTATTTCCCTATAACAGCACACCTTCTCATGTTTTGTTCCTTTTTCAAGTCCTCGTGTAGCTTAACTGACCATTATGTTTTTAATGCATGACACTTCTCAACTCTGTATGAAAAAACTGATAAAATGTTGAATCATTAATTAATTTCAGATTATTTTTAACCTTTACCCAAGCATCATTTGCTGAATTTGATTTCCTGCCAATTTAGACATGTATTCCCCGATTTTGTTTCCATGCAGTATCTGTTCCTTTAAGGAGAAATAAAAAATAAAAAAAACTGTCAATACATTACAATAAATAACACTCATCAACAGCTAAAATAGACTGAGAGAAAACTAAAGATCCCAAATATAAAAATAAATAAAAATAAACCAGACTGTGAGACGCTGAAGGTGTGACTACTGAAGTGAATTGTGCGTCATTAAAAAAAAAAAAGCTCAAGACACTTGAATAACAATATATACTATAAAATGTTATAAAAATCAGATTACCTTCTAAATGTGTTGCTGAAGGTCTCAAAGTTGTGCTCCCTGATATTAATGTTCCCACATGACTGTTAGGTTCCGCTTCACTTTTTCCTGTCCAAGGTTCCTCATTCCTAAATGCTATTTTCTAGACTTCCTCTGCACAGCCTGGATTTTTATTTTTAAGAGGTGTGGTTTAATCTGCTGCTGATACAACTGTTTGCTGTTATAAAATGGCCAACAGCAATTACATTACATTTATACATTAAAAAAAACTCTATAAAGCCTTATACCAAATAAACACATATTTGTATATATATAAATATAAAATTGTAATTCATTTACATTTACAAATTAAATTAAAAAACATAGTTATTTTTATTACATGATTATAATAATATTATGACAGCTATATGCAATTAATATGACAATTTTATGCAAGTCATTTCTTATATTGCATTATCCACATAGTTACCTTAAAATTAAAATATATTAAAAAATAATAATAATAATTAGAAATTTTACACACACACACACACACCTTAAAACAGGCCACTTAAAAACTAGAACATAAATGGCATCAAACTAAATTGATAGTATTTCAAACAGCATAGAAGGAGAGTGTCAAGACTATAAAAATGCTCTTCATGCTGTACAGATCACTCTCCACTTCTATAAAAGAATTAACTAAAAATAATCCTAGAGTCTTATTTAATACTGTAATAAAATTTACTAGGAATAAGACCAGCCCAGAAAAATGTACGCCAATAAAATGTAGGAGTGAGGATTTTTTATTTATTTTTTTTCAATTACAAAATGTAAAATATTAGGCAAAAATGCTGGCTTTAAAATCAGAGCACTTCACATCATAACCACTGCAGGTGTTAACCTAGCAGTAACAGATCAGCCCTTAACTTTTGCATTAGTTCAAATGCCTAAAAATGTACACAAATAGATAAAACCAAAAATACCTCAAAAACTTAAAAATCTCTTAGTAATGCCTGCAAACATAAATATTATAAGCTAGCAGTTATTAAACACCTAATTAAGAAACCCAACTTTAACACCTTCAAGTAAAGGCCAATCCCAAATCTGCCTATAATTTCCAACATCCTAGATCACATATGAATGATATATTCATGGAATTTATCAGTTATGATGTAGGCCTCATCATAGCACAGAGACAGCACAAGATAAAGTGGTAAATGGCCTAATACTGGTCTCTGATAGGTGTCCCCTTGATCGTGTTGCTTGACCGTAGTGCACTAAACTGCTGTAAACTACAAATGCTTTAAGATTCTATATAGTATATATCAGATTCTACTCTCCGGAGATGTCTGGCCAGAAGTGGTCTTTTTTTGTTCAAAGGCCATACCCTAGACATGGAAACAAGTCTAAGTGACAAATTATATGCAAAAACCATTGAAACTGGGTTGCAGAAAAATTGCAACAGCTGTTCTGGACAAATTTTAAATAATAAGCTATAGCAGGAGGCAGGTTGTTTACCAAAGAAGTACAATAATGAATTTCTGCAGGTAATTTAGTTAATTAACTCTTAACACTTTTACTTTGAAACAAAAAAACATTTTTACTCACTTTCATACCTGTCTAAAACTTCTGCACAGTACTCTGTATAGTTATGTGCAAAAGCTAATATCCCTTTGTGACAGCGGCCCACTCAGTGCACGCGCTTCTCACACACACTCACACGCACATAAGATATGCAAAGTACGTTGTGTGCCTAACACAAGGGGACGGGCTAACGTAACTCACCCGAACTGGAGGCTCATCAAATGATGTCGCTTTCTGCTTCTCCTCAACTGCGTCTGAGTCCTGTTCACCTAGGAGGAAGCTGCCTGCTGCCCGCTCTCGTAAGTTCTCTGCTGGTTCTGCCTCTCTCACGCCTCCTGTTCAGTGCCGCCTGTCTCACCCGCTCTGCATAAACCTGTGCGCCACTGATGACACTGCATGTGCTGAGTAACGACCCACAGAACCGCAACATTCATCAAGACGGGCTTTGAGCCGGTGCTTTCACTTACCGTAACTTTTTTGACAAACTGGATACTTTTGTGTGCTTGAACAGTGTTCATTAAAAGAGACTATTGTTGAGACCTTGTGTCCCGTGTGTTCCTTCCCGTGTGTGCCAGTCCCGTTCCACCCTTCTTTTAATTTTTCGGTGTTTTTTTATTTAAAAATAAAATAAAAGAATCATCTAATCAAAGCAGATGATTAGACAAGGAATTACATATAACCTTTTTGCCTGTGTTATTGATTATTAAATTAAAATAAAGCCAAAAGTAATCAACATAAACGCAATAGTGCCCCCATGATTTAATAGCTTGTACTACAGTACCATCTTTAACAGCAATAACTTGAAGTAATTGTTTCCTTTATGAATTTAACAGTCTCTCACAATATTGTGGAGGAATTTGGTCGATTTTTCTTCATAACATTGCTTCATTTTATTGAGATGTTTGGCCATTTGCTTATATACAGATCTTTTGGGGTCCTGCACCTCAGTTCAATTAGGTTAAGGTCTGGACTTTGACTAGGCTATTCCCAAACCTTGACTCTTTTATTTTTTAGCCATTCTGATATACACTATATTGACTGGGTGCTTTGGATCATTGTCCTGTTCCATGACGCAATTTGTCCCAACCTTTTGCTTCAGGACAGATTACTCTGACAGACAAAGGACGCCATGATCAACTCAATGACTGTAAGGTGCCACATCCTGGGGCAATGTTTTTTGTTTGTTTTTTTGCCAAATATAGTGCTTGGGCATCAAGGCCAAACAACTCCACTTACGTTTAATCTTACCATAGAACATTGTTTCATACATGGTCAAGTCAAGTCAAGTCGGCTTTTATTGTCATTTCAACCATATACAGTTCAGTACACAGTGAAACGAAACAACGTTCCTCCAGGACCAGAGTGCTACATACATGCAACGACATAAATTAACAACACAACATAAATTAACAACGCAGATTGTAAATTAAAAAATGTAAGTTTACCTAAAAAACTATCAATTTCTATACAAAAAAAGACAATGTCACGCTCTCGGCACCCTCGTGCATTTCATTGACATTTCCGTTCCCACACTGTCAAGCTCCTCATCACGCTGGTTTGTTTTCCCACGCTGTTATGACATTTCCCACGCCCCCGGACCGCCCCACCTGCACACAGGTTTCTCATCCGACGCTGATTTCCTTGGGTTTATAGGGAAGCGCAGCACACCAGTTCTTCGCCAGATTATTGAGTGCTCTAGCCGATTCTCTCGCATTTATTTTTTGATTGTGATCACGTTACCGAAGTCTTGTTTCGTTTCTCGTTTTTCCCCGTTGTCTTACGATTCGGATTTGTTTGCCACGCTGACGGATTTCCTGGTTTTCGACTCAACGCGCTCTTTCTCGACCACGGCTTATCTTCACGTCTCCGCACGGACGCCACGCTCACAGATTTAACGGCTTTCGACCCAACGCGCTCTTTCTCGACCACGGCTTATCTTCACGTCTCGGCACGGACGCCACGCTGACGGATTTAACAGCTCTCGACCCAACGCGCATGTTTTCTCGACCACGGCTGATCTTCACGTCTCAGCATGAACCCCACGCTCACAGATTCAACAGCACCTGCTCAGCTGCCGCACCTGCACCTGGATCCACCTCAGCAGCTAACGAAAGCCACGCTCACTGACAGAATAATCTGGGCAATATGGATCCAGCAGGAGTGGACAGGATGAGGCAAGCACTGGAGAATCAAGGCGCTCTCCTTGGTAAACATCAGGAGGAGCTTGTCACCACCAGGCAGACACTCGCGGACGTCACAGCCCAAATGCAGCACCTTCAGGTTTCTACAGCTCGGTCCGCGTTCGTGGATTCCCTGCGAGAGCCACGCTTGCCAGCTCCTCCCACTTACGGTGGAGAACCAGGTACCTGTAGATCCTTTTTATCTCAGTGCTCTCTGATTTTTGAGCTTCAGGCCTCCACCTTCCATTCAGAAAGATCTCGGGTAGCATATGTTATCACTCTCCTCACTGGGAGGGCCCGAGAATGGAGCACTGCACTTTGGGACATTCACGACCCATGTTGCGACAGTTTTGAGGCTTTTTCTGGAGAGATGAGGAGGGTTTTTGACCAATCCCACATCGGCTGGGAGGCTGGAGCTAAACTTTTACATCTACGCCAGGGATCACGCTCTGCATATGACTACGCCATCGAGTTTCGGACCTTAGCCGCCTCGAGTGGATGGAATGACAGAGCTCTAACAGACGTCTTCCTGGAAGGACTTTCGGAGACACTCAAGGATGAGCTAGTCTCCCGTGAGCTTCCTTCTGATCTCCATGAACTCATGTACCTCGCCGGGAGGATTGACTTGCGTCTTTGTTCAAGACAACCGACCCGGAGGTCACCCCCCCGCGAGGAGACAAACACACCCCAGGACGTTCCGCCCATCCTTTCCTCCGACACCAACTAATCAGGAGGAGCCCATGCAGCTGGGCAGAACCCGCATATCGGATGAGGAGAGACGCCATTGCGGAGGTTCAGATCACATGCTCAAGAGCTGCCCATTAAAAGGAGGCGCCCTCTAGTCAGATTGGGAGCTCTAGAGGGCGCTCCTTCCGACAAGCTCCCTGAACCTCGCCCCCTGCTCTCTGTTACACTAATTATCGGTGGCCAAGCGTATCCCATTCAAGCACTTGTTGACTCCGGCTCTGACCGGAATCTGATCAGCTCAGCCACGGTCAGAGCATTGCAGATCCCGTGCATTTCATTGGACCTTCCACTGGCAGTCCGAGCTCTGGACGGAAGCCCCCTACCAGCCATCACTCACAAGACTCGTCCACTCACTTTGAGAACATCGGGGAATCATTCTGAGGAGATTTGCCTTTTTGTGATCAATAAGTCACACGCCGCTTTGGTCCTCGGTCTCCCATGGCTAGCTCTCCATGGTCCCCAGATCGACTGGATCAAGCATGTTATCATGGGTTGGAGCCCCTCTTGTGCCACGTCGTGCCTTCGCTCTGTGCTCCCTACACTCCCCACTCCCGTCACTCCCGAGGAAACTCCGGATATCTCCAAGGTCCCACCTCATTATCATGATCTCAAGCAGGTTTTCAGCAAGACCTGAGCCACGTCGCTACCACCACACCGACCTTACGACTGTCCCATCGACCTTCTCCCAGGCACCTCTCCGCCCAGGGCTAAACGAAATCACAGTTCGGAACCGCTACCCCGCTTCCACTCTTGGTCTCCGCCTTCGAGCTTTTGCAGGGGGCAAATATCTTCACGAAGTTAGACCTACGAAATGCTTACCACCTTGTACGTATCCGTGAGGATGATGAGTGGAAGACAGCTTTTAACACCCCTACGGGGCACTACGAGTATTTGGTGGTCCCCTTCCGCCTGACCAACGCCCCCGCCGTCTTCCAGTCACTCATTAATGATGTCCTCCCCGACTTTCTTAACATCTTCGTGTTCGTTTATTTAGATGACATTTTAATTTTCTCCCGCGGCCTGGAGGAACACCGGCACCATGTTCGTCAAGTCCTCCAGAGACTCTTGGAGAATAACCTTTACGTCAAGGCAGAGAAGTGCGAGTTCCACACGCCCTTCACTATATTTTTGGGCTTTGTCATTTCCCCGTCCAGGCTAGAAATGGAACCAGGCAAGGTCCAAGCAGTCACTGACTGGCCCACGCCGGCCTCACGGCGAGACCTTCAACGATTCCTTGGTTTTGCCAATTTTTACCGCCGCTTCATCTGAGGATACAGCACCGTCGCCGCCCCTCTGACCTCGCTAACCTCCTCCAAAACCCAGTTCTGCTGGGGAAAGGAGGCGAATCAAGCCTTCATGGATCTCAAGAGAAGATTCACCTCTGCTCCTATCCTCACTATTCCCTACCCTTCTCGCCAGTTTGTAGTTGAGGTTGACGCCTCCAATATCGGCATTGGGGGAATTCTCTCCCAAAGGTCCTCCCAGGACAACAAGATGCATCCGTGCGCATTTTACTCCCGTCGCCTGACCCCAGCGGAGAGAAACTATGATGTTGGAGACCGAGAGCTCATGGCCATCAAGCTAGCACTGGAGGAGTACATTGGTTAGAGGGAACTGAGCTCCCTTTTCTGGTGTGGACCGACCACAGGAATCTGGAGTACCTGCGCACTGCCAAGAGACTCAATGCTCGTCAGGCTCGGTGGTCATTGTTCTTCTCCAGATTCAACTTTGTCCTGTCCTATCGGCTGGGTTCCAAGAATGCTAAACCAGACGCCCTCTCACGTCAGTTTTCTCCCTCCCAGGACGCCCAACCACACGACACCATCCTGCCGGACCATTGTCTCATCGCAGCCCTGGAGCTTGACATAGAGACCAGGGTTCAACAGGCTCTGGCCCAAAAGCCGGGGCCAAGCAATGTCCCACCGAATCGCCTCTTCGTCCCTCTTCGTCTACGCACGCAGGTCCTGGAGTGGGCCCACGGGTCCAGACTATCTTGTCACCCGGGCGCTGCCCGAACCCGCTTCATGCTCCAGCAACGATTCTGGTGGGATGTGTCCAGATTCGTGGCGGCCTGCGACATCTGCACCCGCTGTAAGAGCGACAACCGACCGGCTGCTGGTCTTCTCAGACCCCTACCGGTCCCCCAACGCCCGTGGTCTCACATCTCAGTAGACTTTGTCACTGGTCTACCTTTGTCTGAAGGCAACAGCTGTATCATGACCATCGTTGACCACTTCTCCAAGTCAGTTCACCTCATTCCACTTCCCAAGCTGCCATCTGCCAAGGAGACCGCAGAGCTACTCATCCTCCATGTGTTTCGGCTCCATGGCCTTCCCACGGACATCGTTTCAGACCGGGGCCCGCATTTCACCTCTCGGTTTTGGGGCTCCTTCTGTAAGCTCATGGGAGCCACTCCCAGCCTATCGTCAGGTTTCCATCCCCAGTCTAACGGACAGACCGAACGGATGAATCAAGCATTAGAGGTTTCCCTTCATTGCATGACGACTCGGGACGCAACCACCTGGAGTAAGCTTCTTCCATGGGTTGAATATGCCCACAACTCCTTACCTTCTGCTTCAACGGGTTTGTCCCCGTTTCAATGTTTCTCAGGCTACCAACCTCCGCTCTTCCCTGCCCAAGAATTGGAGGTGGAGACTCCCTCAGCCCAGCACTTCGTCCGCCGCTGCAAACAGACGTGGCTACATGCAAGACAAACCCTGCTACGAACCATCTCCTCTTACAAGAGACAGGCAGACCGCCACCGCAGCAAAGCTCCAAGATACCGCGTAGGAGACAGAGTCATGCTCGCCACAAGGGACATCCCGTTAAAGACACTGTCACGCAAGCTTTCTCCTCGTTTCATCGGCTCCTTCACGATAATCAAGGTCATCAATCCATCTGCTGTCCGACTCTTACTCCCCTCTTCCATGCGACGTATTCACCCTACCTTCCACGTGTCCCAGATAAAACGCATTGTAAATTGCTCGCTGCACACCGGTTTCTCATCCGACACTGATTTCCTTGGGTTTATAGGGAAGCGCAGCACACCAGTTCTTCGTCAGATTATTGAGTGCTCTAGCCGATTCTTTCGCGTTTATTTTTTGCTTGTGATCACGTTACCGAAGTCTTGTTTCGTTTCTCGTTTTTCCCCGTTGTCTTACGATTTGGATTTGTTTGCCACGCTGACGGATTTCCCGGTTTTCGACTCAACGCGCTCTTTCTCGACCACGGCTTATCTTCACGTCTCCGCACGGACGCCACGCTCACAGATTTAACGGCTTTCGACCCAACGCGCTCTTTCTCGACCACGGCTTATCTTCACGTCTCGGCACGGACGCCACGCTGACGGATTTAACAGCTCTCGACCCAACGCGCACGTTTTCTCGACCACGGCTGATCTTCACGTCTCGGCATGAACCCCACGCTCACAGATTCAACTGCGCTCGACCCAACGCGCACGCCCCTCCTCTTCGGCAGCGAATCGACTCGACGCTCCTCCAGCGGACATGCGCGCACACCCTTGTTTACAACCTGAGCACAGCACCTGCTCAGCTGCCGCACCTGCACCTGGATCCACCTCAGCAGCTACCGAAAGCCACGCTCACTGACAGACAACAATAAACAGATAACAAAGTGCATGTGCAAATGTGCAAACGAAGAGCTATGGTGTGGTTTGTTCAGCTGAAGTTCTGCAAACCTCAGTCATATTTCCATGTTCTTTTTGGACAGAAAAGGTTTCTCTTGGCAACTCTTTCAAACAAACTGTATTTTCTTTCAGTGTTTGTCTAATTGTGCTGTTATAGGCTTTAACATGCACAGTAACGCCTGTAGGGTCTGAGATCTACAGTAGCTCTTGTTTTTTTTTATTCTTCTGAGCATTGCATATTGCATGGTTTGACCTTAAATGCTTTTGACTTGTTTATAATCTTTCTCACTGTAGAATGTTGAACTCCAAATTGTTTGGAAATAGTTTAATGTGCAGCAACAATTGCTTCTCTAAGACAATTGCTTGTGTTAACACACACCTGACTGCTCCAGACCAGCAAACTGCTATGACTTCTGCTTTTGTAGAGGTCTCCACACCTACTGACGATCAATTAATTAAGGGCTGATGGTTAGCAGCACTTGGCTGTAACTTACATGCTTCAATCCTGTCAAAGCCCATTTTCGTTAAATAAATAATTTTGTTATTATTTTCCTAATACTAAGACCTGCTGTGATCAGATTTTTTTTATTATGTTTTTTACATGAAAACACATAAGATAGATAATAAAGGGGAACTAGAGGAATAATGGAGGGGTACTGATCTTTACACATGAACAGTCATGTGTATATAGGGCAGGTGGAATGACATTTGAAACAAGTTGGGGCAAACATGAGAAAAGGGTATGTGGTAATATAATATATGGTAGCTTCAGCTGCAAAGTCCTGTTAGTGAGACTGTATGAGGAGACATGTTACAACATGGTGGATGAAAAATAATTGAAAAGAATGTTAGTTTCTCTTTGATACAGATTTCCCTTTCCTGTAACAGTCCTCTGTGCTGCTGTTTCTCTTTTGATTCCTATTTTCACACTGCGCGCACAAAACACACACACACACACACACACACACACACACACACACACACACACACACGCATGTTAATAAAACTGACAGACCATCAGTTTTGCACATCACAACATATTAAATACTGACAGCAGTTAAGCAGTTCCAGATGTCAATAACAGAAGAATCAGAGAGAGAGAATCCGAGATATGTCTAGAAAAAACACTGGAATAGTGGGCACGGTGAGCACAATATTCTGGCGACGAGGTGTTGTCTGAGTGTGTGTTAAATAGGAAGCAGAGGTGAGAACAGGTGTGTTGGGAGTTTTGAATGAGGCAGTACAGAGCAAAGAGCGGGCTGGTTAGACAATTGGTTATAATAACTTTTAATACAGGGTGGGCCATTTATATGGATACACCTTAATAAAATGGGAATGGTTGGTGATATTAACATCCTGTTTGTGGCACATTAGTATATGTGAGGGGGCAAACTTTTCAAGATGGGTGGTGACCATGGTGGCCATTTTGAAGTCGGCCATCCTGGATCCAACTTTTGTTTTTTCGATAGAAAGAGGGTCATGTGACACATCAAACCTATTGGGAATATCACAAGAAAAACAATGGTGTGCTTGGTTTTAATGTAACTTTATTCTTTCATGAGTTATTTACAAGTTTCTGACCACTTATAAAATGTGTTCAATGTGATGCCCATTGTGATGGATTGTCAATGCAACCCTCTTTTCCCACTCTTCACACACTGATAGCAACACCGCAGGAGAAATGCCAGCACAGGCTTCCAGTATCCGTAGTTTCATTATTTTGACCCACGTCTGTGTGTAAAGGATCTGTTACCACTGAGTGACTGTGAGGAGTTGTACAGCCCCCTCCTGGGGTTGGTGGGTACTGAGCTTTGAATAATCATTTAGACGTATTAATTAAAAAAATCTATAATTTTAATTATTGAAGCACATACTGAGCCCTACATACAGCTTTTAAAAGTATTTAAGAAAAAAACAAGAAGTTGCCCATTTGTTCAGTGTTTAATCCTTTGCCCATGAATCTGTTTGAGATCAAACAAATCAACATCAAAAGAATACATTAAATGTACATTTAGAGTGTTTGCTTTACATTGACACCATGTACATATTCATAATGGTTTTGGTTATAAACATTTTAATTTGCACATGTGAATACAGGCAGAATCCAGTAAAACGTGCCGTTATGGCAATCAATGTCCGCACACTTCTGCCCAAACTGTCAACACTCATTTTCAAACTGTCAATACTCATGGGACTTTCACCTGTCTGGTTCCCTGAAAGCAGAACTACAAGGATGAAGATTCACTTCTGATGAAGAACTGAAGACAGCGGGTCATTTGTGGCAACTCGGCCTAAAACATTTTTTAATAAGGTAATATCAAAGTGTTTTAACAGATGGACAAAGTCTATTGAAAAGCAAGGAGATTTTGACAAAAAATATACAGTATATATCTATCTATCTATCTATCTATCTATATATATATATATATATATATATATATATATATATATATATATATATATCTATATATATATATATATATATTTCTAATGTATGTTATATGACAATTTGATGTATTATACTTTAACAATTTCCCCAAACCCAAACGGATTATTTCTTAAAACGTTCTTACAGTATGATTTTCAGTAGATAAGTCAAAACAAATAGACAAATATGATATAAAATATTATATGAAACACACACACACACACACACACACACATTACCCTGCAGTATACATACAGGTACAGCTGGTATGATTCAGGTATGTAACACCATCACCCTACAGCAGGAGTGTGCTGTGACTCTCTAATTATTAATGATTAAAATCTTTATCCATCTCGTTCAGACAGTTTATTCTGTCTGAAGTATTTTCATGAACATTCTCATTGTGATTCAGCTCACAGTCAGATTATTAAACTGGCTAATGAAGTTAAACGCTCTCAGACGAGCACAGACTACAGTACATATTCATATTTCTCATACTTTTACACTTTATTATTTATATAAAATCTCCAGCAGACGTTATAAGTGTAATCTAACAGGAAGTGAAGGCAGCTGGAGTGCAGGAGTTTTAGTTTTCAGGACAGTGCTGAGCTGACCAATCAGGAGGCAAGAGAATAAAAACATGGAGGAGTCATGGATAGTGAGGGAGGATGAGGAGACGCGTTACAACGGACTGAATGGAAAATATTTCAACACTGTTATAACTACAAAATGACAGCATGTACAGTATATTTTTGGGAACAGTAAATAATGTGACTGTAGCTGCTACAGCAAAGACAAACAGCCTCCTGATCCCCAGAGTTACACCAACCTGTATTTCATCTGCATCATTGACAATAATACAGTAACTCTAATCTAGAGTGTAAAACTAGGACCCGTAAGATAGTGTTGTTATGGTTACTGTGTGAGCAAATGGCTACAGATTTCTTAAATAAAAAAAAAAAGAATGCTAAGTGTGATGTGTTTAGTGCAGCCTTATTTACACTAAACACATCAGTAACATATAAAACAGAATAATTTATTATTTTTGCTGTGTAAATGCTCTCTAATGTCCTTTACTGTAATCATCTTCTGTCATCTGTCCTGCTGTTTCTCTCTTGAGGTATGTCTTCACACTGCACACACACACACACACATGATGGCAGTGAAACTGACATTGTGGTTAATCAATTGGAACAAGAAAATCATCAAACATTCTCTGTAGGTGTATATAATATATACTAGAATATACAGTAGTTGAACAATGGCAGGGTGCCAATAATTAATAAATGACCACGGATTGATATGCTAGCCGTATCAGTGCTAATACATTGGTGTTAGAGTGAAATGATACTTTGACTGAGAGCACAGTACATAGATTACTTACTGTTGGGAACATCCCCCGGATTACTCCATCGTCTTCCAGGTTTTTCTGTAAAAAGAAAATTAATCATGTAAAAAGTCCCTCAATTAGTGGATATGTCATTAACAGTAGCTTATACTTTTCAGTCTTATATTGCTTAATTGTAAAAACATTTTTTTTAAATAATGCTCATCAAACAGTGACATTAATATGATGAACATTAAATAGCATAATTACAGTTTTTCTCAATTCACTTTGGCTCATTTCTCATTACAGACTTGCACTTCGTACTCCTGTCTAATTATCCAAACAGTTAGTATACTGCAGCAAAACCTGTGTGCTTGAGCATCTCCTGAGAATGGTGGATAAAAACATTAGGCAATATTGACGCTTTCCACCTTATGCGTCAATTTGCATTGGCAGCGGGAAAGAAAGTCTTCAGTCCCAGCAGTGGAGATGTGAGAAGCAAGACGAAGACCTCAAAGCTCACCATCAACTTCAATGCCCTTTCCACTCTCCAGCAAAACAAACACCTAGAGTTTCTCTAGATCTGACTAGCAGCTGCTCCACAGCCTGATCAGAAAGGGAGTAATCTAGCGAGGGGCCTGTTGACTGTTACCTCACCCTAGCTAAGTGGCTCTGCATGGTGACTCAAAGGCATTTGTCAAGCTGCATAAGCAAGCCATGGGACTGGTCCTAGCGAGGGGCATCCTGTTTTCTCCCCGTCCTGACCAGCATGGCTCAGCTCACAGGGAAACACCTCCTGGTAAACTGTATGCTGGAGTATCTTGTCCTTAGGAAGGCAATTCTGCAGTGGGCCATACACGGTATGATTTTCACTGAACATACAGTAGGCAGACAGTTGCATTTGCTCAGCAGCTCTGGGATGCCTGTAGAGGTAGATGTGCAGAGCACCTGAGATCACCTGAGCTTACAACTTGTTGGACAGATGGTTGGGCCTGTTCTGTCCAAAGTGGTGAAGGAGAAGGAGCACCAGGTGCTGTACATCAGCTGCAAACTGTCTGTGACAGAGATCAAGTGCAGCACCATAGAGAAGACCAGGTAGTTATCCTCACTCTCACATACTACCTGCTTGGGTGTACTTTCACCCTCTGTTTCGATCATTCCAGTGGCTCCACCACATGAAGGATACCAATGCATAGATCACTTGTTGGTATCCGGCACTTCAGCCTTATCACAGTTATATTGTCACTCAGTGGCATCAAAATGTAATCAAACTTTTTGTGATTTTTTTTATTTCATTCTTTTATTCATTGATTTCAAAGAATGAATTATCTTAATTATCTTAATTACTTTGTTTTGATGGGCAGTGTGTACATTTGTTTGAAGAATGAGGAAGACAGCCATCCACACAAAGGTGTACGATGTGTGCCTGATTAACTTAAGCATGATTGTAGACCCTGTCTTACTGGATATGATGGTCAGGAAAAAACAGGATGAAGATTGCTGCCAAATGCAGATAGAGTCACATTTAATCTGTAGTTAAAACATTTTGGAGTGAAAATGTGTGGTACTGTACATTACAGTTCTCTGCATATCGGTAATATTAATAACTACTGAGCCACAATTTATATGATGCAGCACTGAATTACATTATTTTTGTATTTGTTTCTATTTTTTTCCCTTTGTTTGTTATTTGCAAATCATCTCTTTCTTACAAATTTTTGAAAAAAATGTGTAGTAGTGCATTTGTCCTCTCCTGCCATAAGTTATTGTTTCCCTATAATAAATATCAGAACTTTTAAATGCATATGCATTTTATAAACTTGGTGTTGATGAAAGGTGTTTTAACAATCATTAATTACTAACTGTTAGTCACAGTGTGGGTGAGAGTAGGTTGGAGTCTGGTATGGGAAAGAGGAGAGAGCAACTGCCTGCATAAACTCACATTTAAAACCAATCATTGAAGCACTTTAAGCAAGAGAACGATTTTATTATGTCATCTTAAATAACATGTAGTCTCCTTAGTAATCACTTCTGAAGTGCCTCTGAACTTTCTATGTTGTTTTACTTACACTTGAGCACAAAGCTAACCAGCGTCTAACACAAGGCTGAATCCCAAATCCCTCTCTAACCCCTGATCAAGGGTACTACTTTGTGTGTGAGACAAGGGATTATGTACTATTTAGCGCAATAGCTTTCCATTTAACACTATTTGGGATTCGACCTCTGGAAGTTAACGGAGTTGCTTTTCTAAATCGGAATAAGTAGAAATATAAAGTAAATCTGGTAAGTTTCTGAGGACTGTCCACCACCTCCTTGGTTTATTCTCCTCACCTTTGGGATACATACAGTAGTACCAGGAAGAGTTTAAAACTACTTTCACCCCTGTTAATTACACTAACTGTCAGTCACCAGCTTCTCCAGTTAGTTTGGCTAGTCTTAGAAAGATATGGATTGGCGGAGCAAAATAACAAGTTAAATAAAGAAACAAATCATAATCTGTTGATAATACTGTAAATGGTATTTGTGGAACTGTCGGATAAAAGCAATATCGCACATGAGGTCGTGCTGTTGTGCTAAATATCAGTACAGCTGTGATATCTTCAGCACTCATGCTGCACCGCCATGCCTACAACCACATCACAGCCATGCTGATATTCAATACTGTACATAAGCACAACTTCAAGTATGATATTAAGTGATTGTACTGAAACAATTTACATTTTATTTTGACTCTGGCCGATAAAGTGATTGTGGGACTTGTTGGTGCCACTGACTAAAACAATGAGAAATTACTTGTGTTACTTTTGTGGTTCTGGCCGATAGTATCTGCCTGTTCAGAACTCCGCGGCAACTATTTTTACATCTACAGCTTACACCAATTTAATGTCATTACTCGTGAATAAATATTAATTATTTGCCTTTTATATTATTGTTGTTTGAAGCGAGACAGTATATCTCTGAAAAGGGCAATTTTTAAAAAAATTTTTAAAGTCATCTCTCCAAAATGGCTGAAGTTAGCAACTTGAAATTTTTAGGAAAACGAGATTCGTCACTTCAATGTTGCACAAACTTCAGAAGTATCTCCTTTGGCATACACATTTTCTGTTTTATACCTATAACATAAACAAATATAATCAGCACCAATACTTTGTTTTGGCTGATAGGAAATAATGTAAATGCAGATAATCCGTTCCAGCCACCCAAAAATATTACCAAGATTACCAATTTCCAACACTATGATTATATTTCTGTATATAAAAACAATCAAAAGTAAATAAAAAGTAAAATATGAAATAGACATTAAATCTCACTTAATCTTAATTTTTTAATTCCTCTTGGCACCCGCTAATTTAAAAGCGAATCTGAAAGAGGCTCAGTTTTATTATTGCTACAGTCCTTGATAACATTCTTAGGATCCATGGTGCTATGTCCTCACTAAATCTTGAACAAAATGCAAAAAAAAAGTGTGATAAAAGGCTTTCCATTGACGCAAACAAGTTTAATCAGGATGTGCGCGCAACACACTGTACACACAACCGGCTCAGTCACTCAGAAATGGCTTGCATACCGATGCAATTTTAGCTCTTAAGGTGAAAAAATTCTCAAACTGGACCATTTGTATGCCGAGGTACCACTGTAATAAAAATAAATTTATATATATAAAGAATATTTTGTGTATTCAAAAATGATAAAGAAAATAATAATTAGCTTAATAATTTTTTTTATAAATAGATAAAAGGCTTACTAGGTTTGTCATCATCAGATAATTCATCCAATTTTATTGTCCCTGTAAATCCAAAAGAAATGAATTAAAAGTTTAAATTTTTCTTACATATTTTCACATCAAAATAGCTGCATGAATACAAATTAGTTTTTCTTTTAATTTAATAATAAAATATAATGAATTGTTGATGATCCCTACTCCCCAAATAAGACAAATTCGAAAAAATGTTTACAGTATGTAATATACAGGCCTTCCTATACAAGTTAATGTAATTCATATTCATACAGTTTTTTAAATATATTCAGAATTAATTCATACTTACAAGACTGTGTTTCACCTAAAATGAGAAATAATAAGTTTAGAGAAATGTACATTTGTAATAGCTTGATATAAATTATAAGAAATAGATGACATTTATCTTCATAAATCATTGTGTATGTAAAAAAAAAAATTAAAAAAAAATAATAGAATGATGTAAATCTTGAGATTAGATTAGAATAGAATAAGAATAGAGTGTTCAGTTAGAGGGTTAATAATCCTTTCTTTGAGTTATTGTAAGCTTACTGTACATTAGGGACATTAAATAAACCTGCCTGATCCTTTCCTGTGTTGGATGTCAGTTTTACAGTGTCTGCATACTGTAACATGTAACAGTAAAAATTTGGTGACCTTACTTTTCATTATCAATAAAGTAATTGAAGCTTCCACTTTTTCATCTCTACACGTGACTTCACACTTGTAGTCTCCACTATCAGACCACTGAACATTCCTCAGCATCAGAGACACGTTTCCTTCCTCCAGCTTGTGGGTGAACAGACTCACTCTGCCCTCGTAGCCCTTCCCCTCTTTCACCTGCCCGTTCTGGTACAGACAAATACAGTCTGTCTCCTTAAACCACCTGATCATCATGGCCAAAGCACTCATTTTAGGAGAGAGGTAACAGGACAGGATGAAATCACGATCCTTCTCTGCAGCCACCAAGTGAGATGAATTATCAGATCCAGAGGGCTTTCCAACATCTTGAGAACTGTGGACCACCTTGAATTCTTAGAAGAAGAACAGATGCATCAGAGAAACACAAACAGGCAAGAGTGTGGTCAAATACAACTACCATATATGTGTGTGTACCAATTACAAACACACAGACACACACACATAAAGGATTTATTAATGTGCTACTTAATTTTATTTATCTCTCTCTCTCATATATATATATATATATATATATACAGACACATACACACTATGGCATTCCGTTTAGGAAAATATTCATGAGAGAACTTAATGAAAAGTCTGAATATTTTTAATGGATTCCGAATATATTGAATGAACCGTGAGAATATTGAATGGATTCTGAATATATTGATTGTAAACTCAATATATAAACAAATAATAAAAAACTATTAAACTGAATATTGAAAAAAGAATAATTATAATTATCAGCAATGATAGAGTGGATTATAGTACAATAGGTTTTAAATGTGTAATCCACATAACGAAAAAGCTATTGAAAATTCATATTTTTTAAATAAAAAATTAATTTAAAAAAACTATTAAACTGAATATTGCAAAGGGAAGGGTTGTAGTTATTAGCAATGATAGAGTGGGTGATAGTGCAGTTGGTTTTACATGTGAAATTTCAATAGCAAAAAAGTTATTGAATTTTGTTGATTTGTCATTTTTTGCAACTCAGTCTGTACCAAAGTGCATTCATTTTCATACATACCTTTACAATTATTATTATTATGTAAATAATTAAAAAAAAGACCCTGACTCTCATTTAACAAATTATCTGTTTTATTAGCACAAGAATTGTTTGTCATCATATTAATATCATTATTAATCAATTAAACAAACAAATAAACAAATAATCCATACTGTAGCCTAACAGTGTACTATGTTTGATGTCCTGTGAGGTCTTCCTCTGTAATCTTGTCTATTCTTCTGTAAACAAACGGTTGGGTCTTGGTTATGCACTTTTTAGACGGTCCCTTAGTGTCTCCATCTCTATAAAGCGCCGGTAAGCAGCGCTTCTGAAAGATTTAGCTCCAGCAGGCTGTAACAGGAGAAGATCTAGAAATAGATTTATTTGTAGTAGCTTCTCTGTCCACTCCAGATTAAGAAAATATGTGATTTGTCATTTCATGTTATTTCTCAAAATATTGAAGGAATAATCTTGAATGTGTGGCGATTGTCCAATATAAAACCAACTTCACCGCGGTCTGTGACCGGTCTTCCACGGTGAAATAGCGAATACATTTCTTCATCCGTAGTCTGATACTGAGTGCGGCTTGTGCCGTACACACACTCACCAATGTGTTGACCTTCTCTCCATTTCTCAGAATTGCAGCAACCAAGTTTCTCGCCGACTCACTCATCCTTCCTAAAGATGGCGCTGTGTTTCGATGACGTCATGTTTCATTCAATATATACTTAGTTTTCATTCAATATATTCAGACTTTTCATTCAGTTCTCTCATGAATATTTTCCTAAACGGCATGCCATAATATATATATATATATATATATATATATATATATATATATATATATATATATATATATATATATATATATATAGAAAGAGAGAGAGAGAGAGAGAGAGAGAGAGAGAAGTGGGGGATAAAATGAAGTAGCACATTAATAAACCCCATAGGAGTCTGAGGGTGTTTTGGGGCTCTAAGGAAGTTCTGACATGTCCTGACATTTGTGTATTTTTCAGTTACTTGTAAACATATAAATGTCTAAAGTCTGATTGATACAAGTTTGTATTTTTGAGAAATTTACAGTTGTGTGTGATTACTGAAAACAACAACAAGAAATCTCTGACTACAAACCACATTCATGACATTTGTGTACAGGACTTTTGTCACCTGGATCTTGTAGTCTAGAGTAGATGTGATAATCATCCTGTTCACTCATTCACAGAAAACAATATCTTCATTTACATTGTCTAAGCCACTTTTTGTATGCAGAAGCATGAATGATCATGAATAATGCTGTAAATCTCACCAGAGAATAAATGAAGACCTGAATAATGAGCTGCATAAATACCCCTTTTAGTCAGGTATGTGACAGAGAGGGAAGTGTTACAAGGAAATAATTTCAGGACAAACTATATTTTTTGGTGTGTAGTTTATTAAGAATACAGTTAACTAACAGCAAAATAAATCACTTTTACAACCTATACATAACCTACTCACTTACACAGTGCATAGAATCCATCCTGTCCAGGATTGAGTGGAGAGGGACACAGATGATCTCATACACAGAAGGCACATTTATGGCATAAATATGACCGTGCAAAAAAACAATGAAAAAAGCCCACTCTTACAGCCTGTACACAGACATAAATCTTTGTGTCAAAAAAGCAGTTCCTGTTCAACTGAAGGCATTTCCATGGTGTTTTTGGTGCTGTAACTCCTTTACAATGCACATAGACCCTGTGACCAGCAGTGGCAACACCCATCAAGTAATCCAGACGAATCCAGATCCCACTTGTGGTTCAGGTTCCCATGCAGGCAGGAATCTCAGAGTGTCATCATCAGTCTGTTTTTATCATGAAACAGCGATGGGCCGCCTGTATCTCACCTGCTTGTGTGCATTCGCTTTGTATCAAACAGGTGCTGATCATTTTGACTGTCACAACTATTTATTTAAAAAAAAAGAGAAAATTATATAAATGAGCATAATAACAATAAATAAACTACTGTATATTATCAACAACATCATCAATCACTAATCACTAATAGTGCATAAAGACAACACAAGCTGTGGTCATTAGCTTGATATCTACATGCTAATAAGACAATGTTTCATATAAGCTGGTCAAAGCAAGAAAAATAAAATAATATGGGTTTTATATGATCAGAATAAGGATTATATGAGATTTAATAACTCACCCCTGGTAACAGCTTGCTGGATTCTCCTCCTCTGTTCTCTGTCCGAGTCTCAGTGTAAGATAAAGATAATTTACTCTGTGTGTGTGTTTGTGTGTGCGTGCACGGTTGTTTGGGGGTGTGGCTTTGTATGTCATTTACCCCAACTGTTTTCCGTGTGAATAGCATGTGGGCGTGTCCTGTCTCAGGTCATTATCAGATAATGAAGTGAGACAGAAGGACTGTACCTCTCCTTGGATTCATACGGATTACATAAACTGAGAATATATATATATATATATATATATATATTTTATTTATTTAACTTGCTTAATTTAAAAGTAGACCCTTTAAGCTTTCTATATATATATATATATATATTTCTGCAGTATTTGCAGTTTCAGTTAATTTTAGCAACACGTTTCAGAGAGATATTCACGGAGAGCGCACCCTGTTAATTTTCTTTATTTTACAAAAGCACAATGTTTTGCCGATATTGTATGTGTATATCAACAAAAGTAGAGCCTTTACATATTCAAATGATGTACTACACTTACGTATACTATTAAAAATGACGGAGTGTTTTTAGTTCTTTTTAGGCTACCAGAAAAAAATGCAAGTCTTCCTGCCGGCGGGTCCACCGACACCTAAGGGTTTTAAAGGAATGGGAACAAGCGTTAATTGCAACAGCCTTAAAAATTGTGGGGGTGTTCCACAAAAATATTGAAAAGGTTCGATGCAGTTTGATTTCTTTTCCGTCTTTAAGTGCTAGAGAGACACAAACTGGCATAAGCTTAAATTAGGCAACAAATTGTTCATGGATGAGAGATTCATTTTTCATTTTCTATGCTAAAATAATTCATATTCACATATTCACTCACTCACTCATTGTCTATACTGCTTTATCCTGTATTCACTGTCGCGGCGGGGCCTTGAACCTATCCCAGTAGACTTAGGGCACGAGACGCCCTGGTCCCTGTTAGGCAACCCTGGTCAGGCATTGTAAATGATTACAGTAGTACCTAATATCAATCTAAAAAGGATTTAGATTTGATCAGAATCTGGCAATGCTGAGGGATTATTGAAGACCAAGTTGTTTTGATATCAGTCTTCAGCTCATCTGTCTTGTTGGTCGGGTATTCGTCTTTGTCCACGGGATAACAGGTCAGAGATTCTCTAGTGAGTTGGCTGGCCAAGCAAGCACAGTAATGTCATGGCCAAATCTGTAAGTGGTAGTTTTGGCACTGTTGGAAAGTCTTCCTGGGAAATTGAATCAGCATCTCCATAAAACTTGTCAACACATGGAAGCAGGAATTGCTCTACAATCTCCTGGTAGATAGCTGTGTTGACCTTGGACTTGTACTCTTTACTATCAGACTAACAGACTGAACATTCTGCAGCATCAGAGACACATTTCTGTTCTCCAGCTCGTGGGTGAACAGACTCACTCTGCCCTCGTAGCCCTTCCCTTTTTTCACCTGCCTGTTCTGGTACAGACAAATACAGTCAGTTCACTTAAACCACCTGATCTCCATGACAACAGCACTCTTTTTAGGAGAGAGGTAACAGGACAGAGTGATATCATCACCATCACAGCCATAAATGATGCAAGGTTTGGTGATGGATCTTTCAGTCATGCTGGATGTAAAGGAATCGTCTGGTTTGTGGATCAGTTTCAACTCTAGTAAGAAGAAGAAAGAGACATGCTTCCGTTGTTTAATAAATAACTACACTATGAACTTCACTGTACTGTTGTTGAAGGGATGCTGTGCATGGGGAAAGGTTTAGAACTAGAAAGGTGTTTTTCCTACAGAAAGTGCATAGTGATGGCAGAGTCAGAAGAATTCCCTGATGTCAAGGGCTGATACAGTACTATTCAAATGCTACTTAATAATGTGACACCACTCACTGTTCTATTCTGTTCTGTTTGGTTCTTTTTTGTTGTTCTGTTGTTTTCTATTCTTTATTAAAAGTCTTAATGGTTATGCTTATGCTATGCCTGCAATTTGTATCCTAACAATATATCATTTTTATTTTAGCATAATTTTCTTATCCTTTTTACCTGCAGCAATTTTTTGCCACTAGCTAAGAAACAAAGTATTTAAAAGTACAGTGGAGCCGGGCCTCCGAATGGCGCAGTGGTTAAAGCGCTCGCCCTATCATCCGGAGATCGCCACTTCATCCCGGGTGGTGCTGTAACCTCTCGCAGCCGGAGGTCTAGAGAGAGCTGATTGGCCGAGCTCTCTCAGAGGGGAGGGATGAGAGGTACTTAGTGTTCCCACATTAATCACGGCTCTACAGCCAGTCAGGGGCGTCTGTGAGCTCGCGCAACGGAGGGAGCGGATAGCGCTGTCCTCCGAGTGTGTTACGCCGCCCACAACGGTGCGCGAGCGAGCAGTTTGAAAAGATGCGGTCGGCTGGCGTCACGTGGTTCGGAGGAAACACGTGATAGTCTTCGGCCCTCCCGGCTGAGTGGTAGTAGTAGCCTTAATGTGGGAGCCCCCTAGTGACGGGGAGGAATTGGACACGACTAAATTAGGGAGAAAATCAGGGAAAAATTATAAAAAAAAAAAAAGTACAGTGGAGCCTTGGATTATGAAACATAAGAAATTATGGAAACTCAAATGATTTGTTCCACAGCCCAAAAAAATAAATACATAAAAATTATTATTATAAAATATAAAGTAAAAATAAAACAAATTAACATACACTTTACCTTTAAAAAAAAGTAAAAATAAATTCAGACAGAAAAGCGTTTTCGTTTGTGCAAGCTGGAGCTGTGTATATGTGTGTATGTATGTGTACCCCTCCCCTCTTCTCGTTTTACACAGTAACCCCCCCCCAACACACACACACATAACTATCAGAATCACTGCTGTAAAGTAAAAATAAAACAAATTAACCTGCACTTTACCTTTGTAAAGAATCGCAATATAGCAGTGTTCCTGTGTAGAGCAGAGTGTGTGTGTGTGTGTGTGTGTGTGCGTGTGTGTGTGTGTGTGTGTGTGTGTGTGTGTGTGTGTGTGTGTGTGTGTGTGTGTGTGTGTGAAAGTGCACGGTGTCAAATGATGCGCGCGCACCCAACCTGCACGCTGACACAGAGACAGAGAGAAAATGGATCTTTAATCTCTCTAATGAGACTTTATTTTGCTTTACATGCGCGCATGCACGTGTGTTATAATAAACAGTACACACGCACTGTACACACACACACACACACACACACACACGTGTGGTCACAGTGTTATAGTAAACAGTACATGCGCACACGGATGTTGATTATACCAATAAGAGACGAGCACTAAGACCGATGCAGGGGAGACAATTACTCACAATCCTGCAGCGCAAGAGAGAAAAAAACCATTGGCTCAGTTGTGATCATGCGACGCTTGGCATCAAAGAAGCGCATTCGTGATACATGATACTCGGCACTCCTAAACCAAGACTTGTTAGTTTTCCAAGTCACAATTGATTCAAAATCTTTGCTCGTCTTGCGGAACACTCGTAAACCGGGTTACTCGCAATCCGAGGTTCCAGTGTATGTAAATTCATCATGATATTGTAACAAATGTTATCCTGACAGCATTACTTCTTTAAGTATATACAGTACATGGATCATCATGTTTATGGTTGTTTATCAATAATTACCTGACATTTGTAGGTGCACTCCACTGTTTTCTACTTTGTACTCTTCATGAGTCACCTCACACTTGTACTCTCCACCATCAGACTCCTGAACATTCCTCAGCATTAGAGACACGTTTCCTTTCTCCAACTCATGAGTAAGCAGACTCGCTTTTCCCTCGTAGCCCTTCCCCTCTTTCACCTGCCCATGCTGGTACAGACAAATACAGTCTGTCCCCTTAAACCACTTGATCTCCATGGCAACAGCACTCTTTTTAGGAAAGAGGTAACAGGGCAGACTGACTTCATCACCATCACAGCCATAAATGATGTAAGGTTTGGCGATAGATGTTTCAGTAAAGGAATCGTCTGGTTTGGGGATTGGTTTCAACACTAGTAAGAGGAAGAAATATAGAAATGTTTTAGTTGTTTAATAATTAATTACACTGACACTGATATTTACTTTACTGTTGAAGGGATGCTGTGTATGGGGAAAATTATACAAGTAGAAAGGTGTATATCCTGAACAAAGTGCAGAGTGATTTCATTTTCTTTAATTGTATACATATTTCAATTATTTTCTTTTGATTTTGTGAATCTGCTTTGAGACAATGACTATTGTTAAAAGCGCTATATAAATAAAATTAAATGAATTGAATAAATTTCCCGGTTGATACTACTGAGATGCTGCTAAGTAATCAGATCAGTTCTGTTCTTTTTGGTTCTGTTCTGTTTGTTTTATAGTCTTTATTAAAAGTCTTAATGCATGTGTTTATGCCATTCCTGCAATTCATATTCTAACAATATCTAATAGTTATCTTCAGCATAATATTCTTAACCTTTTTTAAATACTACAGTCTGTTGCCACTAGCTCAGAGACAAATCATTGAAAAGTATCATAATTAATCATTAAATTAAAACAAATGTTATCCTGACAGTTTTTCATAGAGTATATCCTGTACACTTCATGCATTTTATGGTTGTTCATCAATAATTACCTGAATTTTCTAGGAAGACACTGTTTTCTACCTTGCATTCTTTATGAATCACTTCACACTTGTACTCTCCAACATCAGACTTCTGAACATTCCTCAGCATCAGAGACACGTTTCCTTCCTCCAGCTTGTGGGTGAACAGACTCACTCTGCCCTCGTAGCCCTTCCCCTCTTTCACCTGCCCGTTCTGGTACAGACAAATACAGTCTGTCCCCTTAAACCACCTGATCCTCAAGGCAACAGCATTCCTTTCAGGAGACAGGTAACAGGGCAGAGTGGCATCATCACTAGACCAGGCATAAATGGTGTATGATTTGCCAACAGATGTTTTAGGCATCCAGGATGTTGGTTTGTTGACCAGTTTCAACTCTAGTAAGAAGAAAAAAATAGAGAAAAGTTTCAGTTGTTTAATAAATAATTACACTGGTATTTACTCAATAGTACTGTTGTTAAAAGAATGCGGTGTGTGGGGAAAAATTAGACAACTAGAATAATACGTTTTCTGAAGAAAGTGCAGAGTATTGCACAATCAAAATAATTTTTTGCTACCTAGTAATGTGACACCACAATTTTAAAGATATATAGCAATATCCAGTATTAAAATATAGCAGTTATAGCAAATACTCTAAGACGTAGGGACAGTACGGTCCAGAATAGAAAATAGACTAAATGCATGTCTTCTTTGAAAGATAGTAGGACCAGTCAAGCAGTGGTGGAGGATCGGAGGGAAGGTAGTGTAGTGGGGAGTTTCGTTCCTTTCGTCCTTTGAGGTAAGTGGGTGCTGGGATGTTTTAGCTTTGTAGGTAATCATCAGTATTTTGAATTTGATGTGGGCAGCGACAGGAAGCCATTGAAGGGAGCAGAGCAGTGGGGTGGTGTGGGAGAACTTAGGAAGGTTGAAAACAAGTCACAGAAAACAAAACAGCCACAATCTTGATCAGCTGCAGAAGACAAATCCACAGTCCACTGCCTGTCAGCAGTGAGTTGGAATAGTCTAGTCTTAAAATAAAAAGTAGTTTGACAAGGAACTGAATGGCCTGGGCGGAGAGAAATGGACAAATTCCTCTGATGTTATAAAAAAAACTATTTGAAAAGAGCGGGTAAGATTACTCCACAGTAACCTTACAGCATTGTGTGCTGTGGTGTGTGGCACAGGGATGTTAGCAGCAGATCCTTTGGGTGCTGTGGGCTGTGGGTTGTGGAGTGGCCCCCCATGGATCAGACTTGTTTGGTGAGTGCTTGCTTGGATTAAAATATGAGGAAATTATATTCCAGATTAACAACCTTAAAATAATTCCATGTCTGACCCTGTGCATAGCAGGCTGTGGTGTGTAGTGTATTCTGGTGCAAGCAATGGCCTTATTCAGTCATTTGTGCTGCACTGGCTTTTGGATTGGAGCTGACTGGTTGGCCTTTGGACCCTGCGGGCATGATTGAGCGATGGGGGCCCATGATCCTGTCACCACCAATTTGCTGGTTCAAATGTTATGGCTAATTAGTGTATTATTGCCTGTTTACCTTATTATACACAATAAGTTTGATTCTACTGTACATGAAAAGAATATTAGACCCTGTGCCCAACTGCAATAGCTATGCCACATTTTCTTTGGTGAGGTATGATTCTGACATTTTGCATCAGCATTTGCATTTGCATTGACTCAGTCAAACATACACACGTGGACAAAATTGTTGGTACCCTTCAGTCAATGAAAGAAAAACTCACAATGGTCACAGAAATAACTTTAATCTGACAAAAGTAATAATAAATAAGAATTCTATGAATGTTAACCAATGAAAGTCAGACACTGCTTTTCAACCATGCTTCAACAGAATTATATAAAAAAAAATGAACTCATGGAACAGGCCTGGACAAAAATGATGGTACCCCTAACTTAATAGTTTGTTGCACAACCTTTTGAGGCAATCACTGCAATCAAACGATTCCTGTAACTGTCAATGAGACTTCTGCACCTCTCTGCAGGTATTTTGGCCCACTCCTCATGAGCAAGCTACTCCAGCTGTTTCCGGTTTGAAGGGTGCCTTTTCCAGACAGCATGTTTCAGCTCCTTCCAAAGATGCTCAATAGGATTGAGGTCAGGGCTCATAGAAGGCCACTTTAGAATAGTCCAATGTTTTCCTCTTAGCCATTCTTGGGTGTTTTTAGCTGTGTGTTTTGGCTCATTGTCCTGTTGCAAGACCCATGACCTGCGACTGAGACCCAGCTTTCTGACACTGGCCAGCACATTTCTCTCTAAAATCCCTTGATAGTCTTGAGATTTCATTGTACCCTGCACAGATTCAAGACACCCTGTGCCAGATGCAGCAAAGCAGCCCCAGAACAGAACAGAGCCTCCTCCATGTTTCACAGTAGGGACAGTGTTCTTTTCTTGATATGCTTCATTTTTCCGTCTGTGAACATAGAGCTGATGTGCCTTGGCAAAAAGTTCCATTTTTGTCTCATCTGTCCATAGGACATTCTCCCAGAAGCTTTGTGGCTTGTCAACATGTAGTTTGGCATATTCGAGTCTGGCTTTTTTATGATTTGTTTTCAACAATGGTGTCCTCCTTGGTCGTCTCCCATGTAGTCCACTTTGGCTCAAACAACGACGGATGGTGCGATCTGACACTGATGTTCCTTGAGCATGAAGTTCACCTTGGATCTCTTTAGAAGTCTTTCTGGGCTCTTTTGTTACCATTCGGATTATCCGTCTCTTTGATTTGTCATCAATTTTCCTCCTGCGGCCACTTTTGTCAATTTTGTCCAGGCCTGTTCCATGAGTTTATTTTTTTAAATAATTCTGTTGAAGCATGGTTGAAAAGTAATGTCTGACTTTCATTGGTTAACATTCATAGAATTTTTTTTTATTATTACTTTTGTCAGATTAAAGTTATTTCTGTGACCATTGTGAGTTTTTCTTTCGTTGACCGAAGGGTACCAACAATTTTGTCCACGTGTGTATACACCTGCAGTTAGCCTTGTTATTTCTATAGTGTTGTTTAAAGTGTATTTGTAAGTCTATCTTACATTGTTCTTTCAGGTGTTTAATGAAGAGTAACTTCAGTCTTCCCCTTTATAACTGCAAGCTGGCCAGGCTGTGATGCAGCAAAGCAGGCCCAACTCATGCCGTTTCTTCACCATACCTTTACAGTTGGGATCATTTTTTCATGATGATATCCAATGCTCTTTTTATGCCAGATGTAGTGCTGCATGTTCTTTCTAAATAGTTTAATCTTAGTTTCATTAGTACACAAAACATTTTGCCAATACCGCTGTGGAGTGTCAATGTGCTCATTTATAAACTTCAGGTATGCAGCAATGTTATTTTTAGTAAACAACGGCTTCCTCTGTGGTGGACACCCTACTTGTTCCATGGACACCCTACTTGTTCAATGTTTTATGTACTGTAGACTCGTGAACAGACATGTTGGATCAGATTTTTTGTGTTACTATTTTAGGCACTTTATATTTGTCAATATTTGTGACATGATCACATTTATGTGACCAGATCACATTTAGGACAGATTAAAGTTGACATACTTTTCATGCCACTGTAGCTAGGTATATGCTGAATTTAAGCTTTCATGCTTTAGGATTTGCTCACATTTGTGTAGCCAGTGAAGATCTAACCATTCAAAGAGGAGACAGGATTCTTGAAACTGGTCTTTATAGTGCTTTAGGATTATTCAAAATGGCAATGGGATCTGACCGGGAATGTAGCAGGTGTGTCCAATCTAGTCTATACTGTCTAATATATCTGGTTATCGCACACATTATCACAGTTCCACAGTCGCTTTCCTTGGAATGTTTTAAAAATGACCACAATATTTATGCTGGAATATTTGGATTATCACTAATAAAATAGGATTTTAGAGTTAGTAAACAGTTGTTATTATAGATTATGTGTCTGTGTGTAAAAATACTACCTGACACATTCAAACGATTTTCAGCATTTTCCACCTTGTCTCTTCCATGGGCAACTTTACACTTGTAGTCTCCACTATCAGTCACCAGAACATTCCTCAGCATCAGAGACACGTTTCCTTCCTCCAGCTCGTGGGTGAACAGACTCACTCGGCCCTCGTAACCCTTCCCCTCTTTCACCTGCCCGTTCTGGTACACACAAATACAGTCTGTCCCCTTAAACCACCTGATCTCCATGGCAACAGCACTCATCTTAGGAGTAAGGTGACAGGACAGAGTGACATCATCACCAGGAATCAGTTTGGACAGGCTATAATTATCAGACCTGGAGACCAGTTTAAACCCTAAGAGGAGGAACACAGAGTAAAGACAGAGCATTTCACAAAAGGAAACTGTCTCTAGATGTTGTCTAATTTTATTTTGCACAACACTTACCTTGAACATGCAAATAAATAATGGCAACTTCTTCTTCCCTCTCTCCATGAGCTTCACACCTGTACTGTCCAGAATCCATGACTTTAACATCTCTCAGTGTCAGAGAGACATATGTCCCATATCTTACACACATAATCCCCCTCACATGTGCCCCTCTCTTCTCATAGGCCTCCTGGTGAATACATTCTGTCCCCTTAAACCATCTGATCTCTCTGGTAACTTTACTGATTTTATTAGAGAGTTTACATCGTAGACTGACGGTGTCACCAACTGTAGATCGCACTGTAGAAAACTTGGTGCGTGAGGTTCTAGTTGAAGCAGACATGGAGCGCAGAGGATGATGTCTTCACTCAAAAACAGAAGGTGATTTCCACACGGATTCAGCTGAAGGAATGAAAAGACAAGCAATCGGTAATAACCATAAACACAGTGCTCTGTGAACCTTTTTGGTGAGCTACAAAAAGCAAAAATGTTCTTTCCTTTTATATCTGTATTTTTTATAAACTGAGATTTATTTTTACTGATTATGCGGTCAAGATTTTTTCATTTATTTATTTTAATTACACTAGAATTTAATGAATAGCTTGTGATTGACTACTGATGTGTGGTTTATAACTTTGGGAGAGAGAAAAAAAAAGGCTGCTGAGGGAACAACAGCTGATAGCTGTTATGATGTAAGTGAGAACAGGAACTAACTTGATTGATCACTATTTCATGGTGTGCTGCTTTTGTACTGGTAGCCCTTTTGTAAGGTAACAAGGACGCAGTCCAAGAGCAATGAAATTTGTAACATGTATAATCGGAAATGAAGGCATATTTCACAGAAAGTTGAGACAAATGCTGTCTCAGAAAGAAGGATAAAACAACATTGTCATGGTCTGTACACATACAGTATACTGTATATCCATACGAATTAAAAAACGGGTTTTATTTTTTACAACTTAAACTCAGAGTCGTCACTTAGGTTTCACTATATTGAGACTGTGTCTGTTCCGCAAGCTAAACAAAAATTTAGAAAGACCCAGAAAGTTTGTTTTGGTTATTTAATTAATATAGAGACCACAAATACAGTGTAAGATAAATAAACAGCCAGCATTACTGATCTGAAGCTAGGACTGTTAAATATTAGATCTCTTATATGTAAAGCGCTTACTGATAATGAAACTATCACAGGTCTGGAGTTTGATATATTATGTTTAACAGAAACCTGGATTAAACAGAACGAGTATGATACAGCTACATACACCAGCCTCGGCTAACTGGTAGAGGAGGTGGAGTCGCAGTTATTTACAATGATAATCTGTCTATCGTACAAAAACACGGACACAAATTTAATGCATTTAAAGTTCTCAATAGTAACATAACAAGTGTAGCTACAAATATTAAGTCAGCCCCGTCAATCCCGCTAATTATCATTTACAGACCCGCAGGGCCGTACTCGGAGTTTCTTTGTGAATTTGCAGATTTCCTCTCAAACCTGGTCGTTTCTGTAGACAAAGTGTTAATTGCTGGAGATTTTAATATTCATTTTGAGAATACAAAAGCCCCTTTGGGAACAGCTTTAAAGGAGTAAATCAGTGTGTAGTAGGACCCACTCATAAACAGTGTTGGGGGACATTATTTTTAAAGTAACTAATTACATTACAAAATTACTGTCTTCAAAAAGTAATCCTTTACATTACTGCGTTACTTTCTGATAAAAGTAACTAGTTAGAGTACTTTTCCCTCTGCTATTCTACCATCATCACTCAGTGAAGTTTGGCCCATAATCTGTTAACTACTAATACCCCTATCTCACCTACGCGGTTTCGCGCGGGGCCGTAAGTACGGTTCATCATGATTCCCCGCAAGTTTCAGCGCTGTGATTAGGTTTCCATCTTTCCACTCGTCGGTCCTCGCATAGTCAAACTGCATAGGTGAGATAGGAGTATAACAGCAGGAATAACAGAGGGGAAAGGGGTATCGGGGGCGGGGCTTGTAGGACGACTTCCTATCTCACACAAACACACACACACACACACACACACACACACACACACACTATTGGATTGGGAATGACTGCTGTCTGGCTCGTGGATTACATAAATTGTCTGAATAACGGATTACATTTTTGAAAAAGTAACTAAGTAACTGAGTACTTAAATGGCGGAGCGAACGCGTTACATTACTCGTTACATCAAAAAAGTAATCCAAGTACTCTAACTCAACACTTCTCATAAAGCAGGTCACACTTTAGATTTAATATTATCCTTCGGATTAAGTATAAAAATATATTGACAATTCTCAGATTCTCAGAAGTTATCTCAGATCCCTGTCTTGTCCCAATTAAAGTGTATCATAGTAGCAATGTATGCCCAGCGCAGCGCTACCACATTAAACGTACATTCACATCAAAGACCACACTGAGCGTTATCAATAATCTCCCAGAGTTATCAGCTTTGATTGGATCGCCATCTGACTCCACAGAACTTGATGAGGCGACCGACAACATTCCGTTATACCATAGATAATGTAGCTCCAGGTAAAAGGAGAGCATCCTGAACTATTTTTAAAAAGCTCTTAGTGTAGCTAGATCATTGTATTTCTCCACTCTTATAGAAACTAACAAAAATAATCCTAGATTTTTATTTAATACTGTAATAATTATACAGAATTAAGACCACTGCAGAAATCTCCACAACAACAACATACAGTAGCGAGGACTTCATTAACTTCTTTAATAACAAAATTGTAACCAAGTAGGCAAAAAATGTATGCAGATGATAAACTAACCACATCACATCAGAACCTAGAATACTTTACTCCCCTTGAAGAGAGTGAACTAATTTCACTCATCACTTCTGCAAAATCATCAACCTGTGTATTAGATCTTATACCGACAAATTTTCTCAAGCAGATAGAATCAGCAATAACAGAACCCCTGTTGAAAGTAATTCACTCTTCACTCAGTAGTGGGTATGTTCAGAAATCTTTAAAATTAGCTGATATTATACAGTGCCACTAATCAGTTATCAGTTTGTAGATTTAAATGGTGACTATTCTGCATGTTCGTAAATGGAGTTTGGTGTTCCACACAGCTCGGTTTTAGGCCCACTGCTATTTTCTCTTCACATGCTTCACATGCTTCAACATAATTCATAAGCGTGTTATTAGTTTTCACTGATATGCTGCAAAACCAGATCAGAAAAAAAAAACTTTGTTGAACAATGCGTGAGGGACATAAGAGACTGGATGCTAATTAACTTCCTTCTGCTTAATCCTGATAAGACAAAAGTTTTAGTCATAGGCCCACATGCAGTTAGAAGCAAGCTTTTTGATCACACAGAAACTCTGGATGGCCTTGTTTTCATCAAGTGCAACAGTAAAAGACCTTGGTGTGATTATAGATTCTAGTCTTTCATTTGAAGCTCATGTAGATAATATCACCAGGATAGCTTTCTTTCACCTTAGAAATATTGCCAAGATAAGGAATATATTGTCACTAAATGATGCAGAAAAACTAGTTCATGCTTTTATCACCTCTAGGTTGGACTATTGTAACTCCTTACTGTCTGGTTGTTCAACTAGGTGTATAAACAAGCTTCAGTTAGTACAGAATGCAGCAGCGAGAGTCCTCACTACAACCAGAAGATACGAGCACATCACCCCTATCTTATCTACACTGCATTGGCTCCCTGTGAAATTACGCATCGATTTTAAAATACTACTGTTAACCTTTAAATCACTAAATGGTCTTGCATCGAAATGCCTGAGTTAACTGCTAGTGCTCTGCTTTCTCTGCCTACATCTCACCACCTGCTCAGTGTTGCTGGTCTCACGTGCTCTGCACAAGCCTGTGCGCCTCTGCTGGCCTGCACCTGCTGAGGATCGACCCACAGACCCGCAAAATTCCCTGGGATGTATGAAGAGCCTGTGTTTTCACTGAACATGATGTTTTATTAATAATTTAACTATTCATTTAATTAATTAGAACGTGCTCTGTGCACACTAACGGAAACACTGCTCTGTCGTGATTCTTTACAGCAGTAATTCTGTTAGTGTGCACTCGAGTGTCATTAGAGAGGTTTCTTGTTTCCAGAGAGAGAAGAGAAAAGGGGGTGGGAGTCATTCCTCCGCTCGTCTTACTTTAGCTTCACGCACAAACGGAATCAGTGCTTTTTAAAAGAGACAGAAACATCTTTAACAAGGAGGATCTATACAAAACACAAACACAAAATAAAAGATTCTTTACACGCAGACATGTGGTCAAAGTGTTATAGTAAACAGTACACACACGCATGTGTGTTAACTATACGAGTGACGCGCACGCACTGAGGCTGAGCATGGGAGATGATTACTCTTAATTCCACTGCCCAAGAGAGAGAAAAAAAATTGCTCGTCTTGTGGAACGCTCGCAAACCGGGTTACTTGCAATCCGAGGTTCCACTGTACCAGACTGCTCACCTCCATTGCTGCAGTAATTCATGCAAAGGAAGCTCCAACCAAGTATTGAGATCCGTACACTTTCTCTTTTCAGTAGTCCGAGATTTAAAAAAAAAAATGGTCTTAAGTAATATTCAAATTTTCTGAGATACTGAATTTTGGGTTTTCATTAGCTGTAAGTCATAATCATCAAAATAAAAAAATAAAAAATAACACTTTAAATATACATCAGTCTGTGTGTAGTAAATGTATATAAGTTTCACTTTTTTAATTGAATTACTGAAATACATCAACTTTTCGATGATATTCTAATTTTGTGAGATGTATATACATTTATATAGTGTGAGTGTATATATATATATATATACTGTATCTGTTCCTTTTAGAAGAAATAAAACCTGCTTGTTCCACTAAAGATGTTGATTGCAAATAAGACATGCTGTGACATGCTGAAGGCAAAGATTTGACTTCAGTAATGCACTATGTACAGAAACTGACTTAGCACAATGTTTGGTAAAATGGAATCTAATAGGACAATTTCTTGAAGAAACTTTAATCTTTATCTTCAGATGGTAAATATATTGTGCAGCCTGATGTTTAAAATTAAAATTAAAATTGTATTTGTCACATGCAGTGAAATGCTTAGACGACTGCCCGTGACTTTAAAATAAAGACTATTATTAGGAAATAAATATGAAAAATATAAAATATAAGAAAAACCTAGCTGTACAATATAGTAAATATAGACTTGTGAAAATTTGTGTGGGAATGGAGTCGAACATAAATAGAATGGAATGTCCAGGGGCTGTGCAATTATGCTGTAAAGTGTCATATTTAAGGTGACTTGTGTGCATCTTTAAAAGGTAAATGTTGAGGTAAAGCTGTTTTTAATCTGTTTTTAATCTCCCACTTTTAACACATCTTCGTTAACTATTTTAGATATATTTTAGCAATATGCCTTCATCTTGTAACCCCTGAATTTCTGCATTAATATAAAAAATAATAATCATATTACCTTACAAATGTGTTGCTGAGAAAATCAAACCAGTTCTCTCTGATGTTAACGTTCCGACTCGACTGTTACAGTCACATCCCACATGCTTTCTTCTCCCTGTAAGGAGTGGCAATCTGTTTCCCCTTCCCCTCACCTGATTCTGTTTGTTCTACCAAAATAAAGATCAGGTCGTATCTAATTACACTTGATCTCCATAGCTTCAAGTGTCATTTAAAAGTTGAGCCAAAGTTTTTTAAACTATTAACAATCTCCACAACAAACATTCCGCAATCGTTTTTCTACAAATAACAATGATTAATTGTATATTCTTTCAACAGGACTGAATATTCTCATTCCAAAGCATGTGAGAATCTGTCACTCTTCATGTCATCACATGCTCGCAGGTCTATGCAGTTTCAAAATATGTATAAGCCCTACACTATTGAATTCCAAACTAAATATTATTATTTATACATATTTCCTTAAATCTTTCAAACTTTTTCCTTTTTTTTGTTCATTTTTATTATTTTATTTTGGGAAGCTGCAAAGTACTATATAAATTAAATTTAATTCTACATGCATACCATCGATACAGCCGCTTTAGGAAGCATTCACACCTTTTCCCTTTGTATGTTCTCTTATTTTAGTTTGTAAATAGAGTAGCGAGGTCATTCCAACATAAGTTATAGATATAATTTTACTATTTAACTGGCCTCCTTTTTCATATGTAGGGGCATTGGTGGCTCAATGTTTTCATGCAGAAAACCTGGGTTCAATTCCCACCCAGTGCCCAAATCCCAAATGCTGGATGTTAACCAATTTCCATCACTTTTGGTTAAAGCATGAGTGTGACGTTACACATATTACACAAAAATGCACAAAAACTTGTGCCATGGAAATAATCCATCCATCCATTTAGGAACCTCTACACACGTGGACAAAATTGTTGGTACCCTTCGGTCAATGAAAGAAAAACTCACAATGGTCACATAAATAACTTTAATCTGTCAAAAGTAATAATTTAAAGAAATTCTATGAATGTTAACCAATGAAAGTCAGACATTGCTTTTCAACCATGCTTCAACAGAATTATTTAAAAACATAAACTCATGGAACAGGCCTGGACAAAAATGATGGTACCCTTAGAAAATACTGAAAATAATGTGACCAAAGGGACATGTTAATTCAAAGTGTGTCCACTAATTAGCATCACAGGCGTCTACAATCTTGTAATCAGTCAGTGGGCCTATATATAGGGCTCCAGGTAGTCACTGTGTTGTTTGGTGACATGGTATGTACCACACTCAACATGGACCAGAGGAAGCGAAGGAAAGAGTTGTCTCAGGAGATTCGAAAGAAAATTATAGACAAGCATGTTAAAGGTAAAGGCTATAAGACTATTTCCAAGCAGCTACATGTTCCTGTGACTACAGTTGCACATATTATTCAGAAATTTAAGATGCATGGGACTGTAGCCAACCTCCCTGGACGTGGACGCAGGAGGAAAATTGATGACAAATCAAAGAGACGGATAATCCGAATGGTAACAAAAGAGCCCGGAAAGACTTCTAAAGAGATCCAAGGTGAACTTCATGCTCAAGGAACATCAGTGTCAGATCGCACCATCCGTCGTTGTTTGAGCCAAAGTGGACTACATGGGAGACGACCAAGGAGGACACCATTGTTGAAAACAAATCATAAAAAAGCCAGACTGGAATATGCCAAACTACATGTTGACAAGCCACAAAGCTTCTGGGAGAATGTCCTATGGACAGATGAGACAAAAATGGAACTTTTTGCCAAGGCACATCAGCTCTATGTTCACAGATGGAAAAATGAAGCATATGAAGAAAAGAACACTGTCCCTACTGTGAAACATGGAGGAGGCTCTGTTATGTTCTGGGGCTGCTTTGCTGCATCTGGCACAGGGTGTCTTGAATCTGTGCAGGGTACAATGAAATCTCAAGACTATCAAGGGATTCTAGAGAGACATGTGCTGGCCAGTGTCAGAAAGCTGGGTCTCAGCCGCAGGTCATGGGTCTTGCAACAGGACAATGACCCAAAACACACAGCTAAAAACACCCAAGAATGGCTAAGAGGAAAACATTGGACTATTCTAAAGTGGCCTTCTATGAGCCCTGACCTCAATCCTATTGAGCATCTTTGGAAGGAGCTGAAACATGCTGTCTGGAAAAGGCAGCCTTCAAACCGGAAACAACTGGAGCAGCTTGCTCATGAGGAGTGGGCCAAAATACCTGCAGAGAGGTGCAGAAGTCTCATTGACAGTTACAGGAATCGTTTGATTGCAGTGATTGCCTCAAAAGGTTGTGCAACAAACTATTAAATTAGGGGTACCATCATTTTTGTCCAGGCCTGTTCCATGAGTTCATTTTTTTTATAATTCCGTTGAAGCATGGTTGAAAAGCAATGTCTGACTTTCATTGGTTAACATTCATAAAATTCTTATTTATTATTACTTTTGTCAGATTAAAGTTATTTCTGTGACCATTGTGAGTTTTTCTTTCATTGACCAAAGGGTACCAACAATTTTGTCCACGTGTTGTATAGTTAAACTAGGGACTGTGGAGGCCAATGCTAGTTACCAATGTATCTATTCACATTTTTTATGACTGTGGTAGCACATCTGGTCAACATTCACATGCTCATTCACACACTCACTCAGTGGTTCCTCTGCCTATGCATTTAGTCCATTCTGGAGGCGAGTTCTTAAGGCGAAATTTAGGATTGCAAAACTAATTTTTCCATAGGAAATAATGTGAATGCAGATAATCCATTCCTGCCACCCTAAAATATTACCAGTACTAGTGTTAGTCCATGTCATTGACAGTTGTAAAAGTTTTTAGAAATAATTAAAAGATCAAAGATAATCTGATAAACTTGTAATCTAATCAGTGATATTATTATTTCAGGTTGAAGCCCCCGTACATGTCTGTCCACGGTTTTGGAACATATGAGTCGAACTGGTTTTAAAACTTCCCCTGGAAGAATAAACATTCATTGATCTGTCCATACATCTCTGAAGATTTAATTTTCAAAAGTTACATATCCATTTTTGGAGTAAGCCATGCTCTGCTGTGCATTAATTTGTGTTTCATGAGGATTTTGGCACTTTGTAGGGGCATTACGGTTGTTTCTGTGACTTTCGCATACACTATCACGTTGATTGGGTCTGTTGAGTGACATGTATAGCCACGCCCACCTCAATGGCTGTATTCATCAGAAAAAGTGATTGTTGCTGTGAGGTAATCTGGCACATAACTGCTCATAACGTGCCTTCTACTCAACATTTAGATTTAATTTATGCGGCATGTTTAACTTTAAACAAATACTGAAGAACTGGCGAAGTTTAATTAAATTTTGGTCGAGCCAGTTTTGAGTGATGCTGTGACAAAATCGGCTGAACAGACTTTCAGAGATTCTGACATACAGATAGACAGAATTTTTTCTGAGCTGTTTTCTGGTCCTCCAGTGTACGAAACCTGAAAATAATGAAAGAATATGAACGATATCGTTAAAAGAGCGAGTTCTGACCCATGTACAGACAAAACCTTTCTTTCTTTTCTCTCATTGCTAAAATTCTTAGCAACCATGTGCAATGTCTTCACTAAATCTTACACACACACAAAAAAGGTAAACCGGCTTTGCATGGCTTTCCGCCAACGCAAACACGTTTTGAACGGCTCCTGGACGTACGTGAAGCGTAGTCGCCGTTCGGCTTGGTTCAGCTCGATGCCCGTGTGTTAAAAATGCTTTGTTTGCCGAGGCAAGTATCTTACATAGTTTCAAGTCTTAAGGTGAAAATTCGAGTCAGGGCGTTCGTATGTTGAGGTACCACTGTTTGGGTGATTTGGCAAAGCTAATTAGCCCAATCTGCATGTCTTTGGACTGTGGGAGGAAACCAGAGTACCCAGAGGAAACCCACCAAACACGGGGAGAACAGAACCCGCACCCTGAAGGTGTGAGGCAACAGTGAAAATAATGCTCAGGATAATCATTATGAACTATTAGCATGATTCGTTGCATGAGAAGTAAAATGTAAAAAGGAAAAACAAGAAACAGACAGTTTTGTGAGGGGGGAGAAAATAATCGTTGTCAAAGAGAGTCAGAAACGGTTTATTTGGTTAAGTTTGATTTGATTTGAGACTTTTATTTTGAAGCCCGTTCCCCGCAGCTCCACACAGAGCCTCAGGTTGCCTCGGTAACCGGAAACGACGCCTGGTGTGAAGCCTGGAGAAAACCGCGAGCTCTGATTTACGGCGTTATTTATCGCTCATACGCGGCTTATACGCTTTGTAATCACACCAGAAACGACAGCTTGAAGGTAAACATCTAATAAACATTCACTCTGGTTTATAATTCTGTAGACGTGTTCATTTTAACTGCTGCTGTTTTCCTGAAGCAGGCCCGCTAAGGCTGTGTGTGTTCCAAATCGCGCGTTACACCCTAGTTACTGTAGGAGCCCTAGGTAGCTGTAAGTTAGGCGCGCTGTCCACCCTAGGTAGGGCACTAAATGAGTCATAGCGTGGTGATTTGGTACGGGTCCGTGCTTGTACGCACTAGCAGGGATGGATTAGCGAGGAAAGAGTTTATGGAAAGATAAAAACATGTGTAAAACTATTACTGCTTATTTTACCGGATTATCTAGATTTACCCATGAATACTCTATGAGCTGTATTTAGCTTTGTATTCGCTTGTTGTTCCGATAACATCGTCCTCCCTCTCTGCTTTGTGGTTGCGTTGTTGCGGGTAGTTAACGCGGATGGCTGTGTATTTTGATCACCGCATTGACGCGCTCGAGGCTTCAGGAGAACCGACTCTGATCACGTGGCACTCTGCTCAACCCTTATTGGCTGTCGGCTCCCTTAACCCCGCCTCCGGAGGGAGTGTGGACATTTACCTGCAACAGGTGAGTTTTTATATACAGTACAGTACAGTACAGTACAGTAGAGCCCGAAAGTATTCGCACCCCTGACAAATTCTGACTTAAAATGACTTTTATTCAACCAGCAAGTTTTATTTTGATTAATGACACCGGCGTCTCCCAGAAGATAATAAAACAATGTACTGTACAAGAGGCATCATTGTGGTGAAAAAAAAAAAATGTTACTCATCTTTTATTTACATTTGATCAAAAAGTGGCATGTACAAAATTATTCACACCTGTAATGTTCGGATAGATTATATAAAGAGGCGATACCAGCGTTCTCCAGTTTAGGGGTTTTATAATAATAATAATAAAACAAACATTGACACGAACTCACTCAGCACTCGTCCCACGGGCTCTCTAGCTAACACATTCTCATGAACACACTGTCATAATCACTGTACTATATGTGCATACTTCGGTATGTTACCATATACATGCTAACTGTATAACAGCTATCATTACAACACCCTTCTCAATAATAAATTTAAGCCAGAAGCCTTTCTTTAGTTATTATACCAATCAAACGCTTCCTATAATTTCTGAACAGCTTTCTGCACGTCTCCACTTGTATTTTTTATTTATTTATTTATTTTGCCCATTCATCTTTAGCGATGAGCTCCACCTCTGTCAGGTTGGAGGGTCTCCTTGATCTTTAGCTCCCTCCACAGATTCTCTCTTGGATTTACTGTAAGTCAGGACTCAAAACTGCAAAACGTTAATATTTTTGTCTGCTAACCGTTTCTTCACTCACTTTTGCTGCGTGTTTTGGGTCGTTGTCGTGTTGAAATGTCCACTGGTGCCCAAGGCCACGTTTCTCTGCAGACTGTCTAACATTGTTGTTGAGAATGTTGATGTATTGCTCCTTTTTCATGGTGCCGTTTACTGTGATTAGGTTTCTGGTCCACCGGCTGAAGAACACTCCCAAAACATTATGTTCCTATGGGGATGGTGTTCTTAGGGTTGAAGACTTTTCCTTTTTTCACACCAAATGAAGGCTACATTATTGTGGCCAAACAATTAAACTTTGGTTTCCTCTGAACATAAAACAGATGACCAAAAGTCTTCTACTTTGTCCAGATGAGCATTTGCAAAGGCCAAGCGAGCTTTTGTGTGGCTTATCTGGAGACGTGGTGTCCTCCTTGGTCTGCGTCAGTGGAACCCAGTGGTGTGCAGTGTCCATTGGACTGTCTGCCTTGAGGTGTTGCCACCAGCAGATACCAGATTCATCAGTATGGCCTTGGTGGTGATCCTTGTATTCTTTTTTTTTTTTTTTTTTTACCTCTCTCATATCCTCCTGGCCAGCACAGGTGTCACTTTTGGCTTCCGATCACATCCTCTGAGATTTTTCACAGTGCAGGACTCCTATTTTCACGGGTATTTTTGAATAATACTTTGCAGTGTAGCCACTGGAACTTCAAAACATTTACATGTGGTCTTACAGCCCTTTCCTGACTTGTGAGCAGCCACAAAGCGCAGCCGCAGGTCCTCAGTGAGCTCCTTTGTCTTAGCCATGACTGTCCACAAAGCAACAGCACAGAGCTTCTGTTTTTCACCCGTTGAGTTGATTAAAACAGCCGTTCCCAATGAATCTGGGTAATTCGGACGCTTTAGAACAGCTTGGACTATTTGGAACGGTATAGAACTTTTCCCCCATAGACTGTGACGGTTTGCAAAGGGTGTGAATAATTTTGGACATGCCACTTTTTCTTCAAATGTAATTAAAAGCTGTGAAATATTTTTTTTTTTTCCCACAATGATGCCTGTTGTACATCGTCTTGTTATCTTTTTGGGAGACGCCTGGTAGCCTGTGTCATTTCCGGTGGGGGGAAAAAAAAAAAAAAAAAACTTGCTGGTTGAATAAAAGTAACTTTTAAGTCGGAATTTGCCAGGGGTGTGAATAATTTCGGGCTTTACTGTGTGTATACCGTATATATAGGAGCCTAATAATAATCTGCAGATCTTTAATGTAATCAGCGATATCATTATTGTTTCAAGGTGAAGCCCACGTGCATGTAGCTTTACAGAGCAGAAGTAGCAGATACAGTACATCTCAATATCAACTGTCCATGTCTGTGTGTCTCTCTGTACAGCAGGACTCTCTGTCTCACTTATTAATACACAGAAATCACATCCTGTAAGGTCGAGTATCTGACGCTAAGTTGTACTTCTTTGGTGCTCAGACAAATACACTCCCTGTTCGGTAATCGGAGAGAGAATCACAGATGAGAAATGGAAAAAGTCGATCAGATAAAGATGAAGTTTCGTCTTAAAACGACTCCGGCGTGTTAAAATTCACTTCTACCACTTCAGCGCTGTTATTTCAGCCAAAGTGAGAATATGAACTAATCCCAGTCGAAATATTCACTTTATCTTTTCTCATTAATATCTATTGCTGCAGGTGTTTGTTTACATTGAGACAGTAGCGCATTAGTGGATTATTTTAAAGTAGATGATTAAATCCCACACATAACTGTTCATAACATCACTTTTACTCAACGTTTAGATTCACTGATGGTGCAGATTAAACTTCAGGCAGAAGATCTAAGTGCTGCAGAAGATTCAGTAAATTATAGAAAGACAGTTTTGTGTGAACATCCGGCCGGACAGACAGACAGGAATGTTTCTGGTCCTCCAGTGTGTGAAACATAAAGATATTATTGAAGGAGCGAGTGTACAGACAAAACCTGTCTTATGTTTCTATAGATATATAAAACAGACTAAACTTTCACCTGCAGGAATGTCAGGAAACTAGAACATGTGTGTGTGTGTGTGTGTGTGTGTGTGTGTGTGTGTGTGTGTGTGTGTGTGTGTGTGTGTGTGTGTGTGTGCGTGTGTGTGTGCGTGTGATTTCAGGGCGAACGTGTAGAGTCCTGTCATGTGGAGCGTGTGTGTGCACCGGCGCTGTTGCGATGGCATCCCACTAAACCGGTGCTGGCTCTGGGCTGGGAGACGGGAGAGACCCTGCTGCTCACACACCCTCACGGGGAACACACACCCCTGCCCGGGAACACACACACCGCCTGTGTCACACTGCTGGAGTGGAGCTGCAGTGGAGCCAGACTGGTCACGGGGGATCAGGTCAACACACACACACACACACACACAATGCCATGAAAAAGTATTTGCCCCTTCCTTTTTTTTTTCTTGCATCATGTATCACACTTGCAGAACATCAAACTAATTTTAATATCACGCAAAGTTAACCCATGTGAATAGAAAAAGTCTGTTTTTAAAATGAAGATTTCATTTTTTAAGGGAGAACAATCCTGAAAAAAACCTGACCCTATGTGAAAAAGTAATTGCCCCCTTGCTAAATTCTGAATGAACTGTGATTAGCCACATCGGTTAGAAAGCTCACCACACCCAGACCTGATCACTGCCAGAGCTGTTGAATCAAGAAATCACTTAAATAGAAGCTGTGTGACAAAGCGAAGCACACTAAAAGATCACCAGAAATTCAAGAAGATGAGAAACAGAAATTGAGGTTGATGTATCCGTCTGGGTTACCAAGACATTTCTAAGGCTCTGGGTCTCCAGTGAACCACGGTGAGAGCTGTTATCTACAAATGGAGGAAACAGCGGTGAACCTTCGTCTCATGCAGGAGCTCATAAAATAAACCCAGAAGAACATCTAAAGACCTGCAGGACTCACTCACCTCAGTTAGGATCAGCGTTCATGATTCAACAATAAGAAAGAGACTGGGGGACAAAAAGGCGTCCGTGGGAGAGTTCCAGAGTGAACGCCACCGCTGAGCAAAAAGAACATAAAGGTTTGTC
>CM059207.1:38981503-39074003 GCA_030347435.1 Clarias fuscus
ACACACACACACTGTCATCCCTACTTGATTGTGTCTCACACTCTATTCCCCTTTTCTTTTTTCACAGCGGTCCTTGCAGCAGGCACCAGTAGGGGGCGTGTCTCTATGTGGCAGATGGTGACTCTGACCAATCAGAAAGGAGACAGTAAAACTCACTGGAGGTTACAGACACCCACTGAACTGCAGGGAAACATTACACAGCTGCAGGTCCTGCTGGACTACATTACCCAGAATACACGTCACCTCATCACACAAACTGTAAAATAAACTCACTGTGTGTGTGTGTGTGTGTGTGTGTGTGTGTAGTGGGGCTCCAGTCTGCATCTCCTGGCAGTGTGTAACAGCACTACAGTGTTAATCCTGAGCAAGCATGTGATGAGTTCTCACTACAGCCAGCAGGGGGCAGCGGTGCAGGTCTCTCCCACACAGCTCAGCCTGACCTGCTTCAGCACGAACACACACCTCACACTGCGCACGGACACACACATCAGAGCCGTGCAGCTCACCAAGGTAACACACACACACACACACACCTCACACACAAACAAACATATACACACACACACACACACACACACACACACACACACACACACACACACACACACACACACACACCTCACACTGCGCACGGACACACACACAAACACACACACACACACACACCTCACACTGTGCACGGACACACATGTCAGAGCCGTGCAGCTCACCAAGGTAACACAAACACACACCTCACACACAAACACCATGCAGAGTAAACATCTCACACTGGACTCAGACACACACATTACATCAGTAACACACACCTCACAAGTAGTTACACAACCCATATCAGGCTACGTTAAATCATACCTGTGTGTGTGTGTGTGTGTGTGTGTGTGTGTGCGCGCAGGACACAGTAACTGTTTGGGACGGGAGGTGTGTAACTGTGTATGAGAAATCGGGCCAATCCTTACAGAGCACAGGTAATAGTCCACACACACACACACACACACACACACACACACAGGTATGATTTAACGTAGCCTGATATTGTATGTCAGGTGCGGGGGGTCAGTAGGTCGGGGGGGGGGAGGGGTCAGTAGGTCAGGCGGGGGGGGGGGGGGGGTGGGGGGGGCAGTAGGTCAGGGTCAGGTGGGGGGGGTCAGTAGGTCAGGCGGGGGGGGGGGGGGGGTCAGTAGGTCAGGGTCAGGTGGGGGGGGGTCAGTAGGTCAGCCGGGGGGGGAGGGTCAGTAGGTCAGTTCAATTAAATCACAACATTGTGTTACTGTGTTGTTCAGATGTACTTGTTGTTAGTTGTGTACATTACAGTTTCACACCTGTGGGAAACACACACACAGACACACACACATCTCTCTCTCTCTCTCTCTCTCTCTCTGTAGGTTCTTTTCAGTGTGACTCCGCCGCTCTTGCGGTTCATGAAGAGAATATCTACACTGTTGAGCCGAACCGAGTGCAGGTCCGCACACAGCAGGTCAGTTACAGAGAGCACACACACACACACACACACACACACACACACACACACACACACACACACACACACACACCAAAATGACATGTCTATACTATTAGGAGAAATTGATTTGGGTGTGTGTGTGTGTGTGTGTGTGTGTGTGTGTGTGTGTGTGTGCCAGGGCACTGTAAAGCAGCTGTTGGTGTTTACTGAGGCAGAGGGGAATCCTGTTTTGCTGAGTGTGTGTGGGTCGTACCTGGCTGTCGGGACTGACACCGCTCATGTCAGAGTGTTTGACCTCTCACGCAGGTGAGACCGCACACACACACACACACACACACACACACACACACACACACACACACACACACAAATTTAAATTCATGGCTTCAGGAGGATTAGTTCTGTTTAGATATGTGTAAGTTAGGCTGTACTGATTTGTGTGTGTGTATGTATGTGTGTATGTGTGTGTGTAGGGAGGCCAAGCCGCTGTGTAACGCTAAGAACATGGCTGAACTAATTCCTGACCTGGGAGCTCTAAAATCAGTCAAGTGCAATGCTAATGGTAGCCAAGTCAGCATCCTGGTCACACAGGTATATACACACACACACACACACACACACACACACACACACGCACACCTAACTGTATACTGTTCAAATAATTTTCTGTAAACATTGGCCATAACATGTGTTCATCTTTATATATGTGTGTGTGTGTGTGTGTGTGTGTGTGTGTGTGTTTAGGTAAATGGCCGTCCTGCTCACAGGGTGTACTTCTATGATGTGGAGATGGACACACTCTCTCACTTTGACTTCTTCACCGGTCGACCTCTCAGTGGCCTCTCACAGTCTGATGATAATCAGAGGTGTGTGTGCGTGTGTGTGTGTGTACTAGACTGTGTGTGTGTATATAAGTATGTTTGACTTTGTGTGTTTGTATGTATATGTAAGTTTGTGTACTAGACTGTAGACTAGACTGTGTGTGTGTGTGTGTGTGTGTGTGTGTGTGTATATAAGTATGTTTGACTTTGTGTGTTTGTATGTATATGTAAGTTTGTGTACTAGACTGTAGACTAGACTGTGTGTGTGTGTGTGTGTGTGCGTGTGTGTTGCAGTGCTCAGCGTGAGGAGACGGAGCTTGCAGGTCGTTGTCCAGTCTCTCAGTTCTGGGATGAGAGTGAGTCACGCCTCTTTGTGTGTGAGACGGTGCTGGTGAACTCTGAGTACCACATCACTGACCAATCACACAACACAGACAAGGTACAGTTCTCTATCTCTCTCTCTCTCTCACACACACACACAGACTGAGAGATAATAATTGAGTGTGTGTATTCAGACAGACAGAGGTATAGACATACAGACAAATGTCTGGTGAGACAGAGTGATAGACATAGTACATGGATATGATGATGTGATGTTCACTGACAGGTGGATGTGATGTGATGATGTGATGTGATGATGTGATGTGATGTAATGCTCTCTGACAGGTGGATGTGATGTGATGATGTGATGTGATGATGTGATGTGATGTAATGCTCTCTGACAGGTGGATGTGATGTGGTGATGTGGTGTGATGTTTTCTGACAGGTGGATGTGGTGATGTGGTGTGATGATGTTTTCTGACAGGTGGATATGGTGATGTGATGTGATGTTCTCTGACAGGTGGATGTGGTGATGTGATGATGTGATGTGATGTTCTCTGATAGGTGGATGTTTTGATGTGATGTTATGTGGTGATGATGTTATGATGTGATGTGATGTTCTCTGACAGGTGGATGAGGTGATGTGATGTGAACATGTGATGTGGTGTGATGATGTGATGTTCTCTGACAGGTGGATGTGATTATGTGATGTGGTGATGTGATTATGTGATGTGATCTCTGACAGATGGATGTGGTGATGATGTGATGATTTGATGTGATATGTGATTATGTTCTCTGACAGGTTGATGTGGTGATGTGGTGATGTGATCTCTGACAGGTGGATGATGTGATGTGGTGATGTGATGTGATTATGTTATGTGATCTCTGACAGGTGGATCTGGTGATGTGATGTGATTGTTATGTGATCTCTGACAGGTGGATGTGGTGATGTGATGATGTGATGTTTGATCTCTGACAGGTGGATGTGATGATGTGATGTGATGTGATGTGATTATGTTATGTGATCTCTGACAGGTGGATGTGATGATGTGATGTGGTGATGTGATTATGTGATGTGATCTCTGACAGGTGGATGTGGTGATGTGATGATGTGATGTTTGATCTCTGACAGGTGGATGTGATGATGTGATGTGATGTGATTATGTTATGTGATCTCTGACAGGTGGATGTGATGATGTGATGTGGTGATGTGATTATGTGATGTGATCTCTGACAGGTGGATGTGGTGATGTGATGATGTGATGTTTGATCTCTGACAGGTGGATGATGTGATGTGGTGATGTGATGTGATTATGTGATCTCTGACAGGTGGATGTGATGATGTGATGTGATTATGTGATGTGATCTCTGACAGGTGGATGTGGTGATGTGATGATGTGATGTTTGATCTCTGACAGGTGGATGTGGTGATGTGATGTGATGTGATGTGATTATGTTATGTGATCTCTGACAGGTGGATGTGATGATGTGATGTGGTGATGTGATTATGTGATGTGATCTCTGACAGGTGGATGTGGTGATGTGATGATGTGATGTTTGATCTCTGACAGGTGGATGATGTGATGTGATGTGGTGATGTGATGTGATGATGTGATGTGATCTCTGACAGGTGGATGTGATGATGTGATGATGTGATGTGATGATGTGATGTGATCTCTGACAGGTGGATGTGATGATGTGATGATGTGATGTTCTCTGACAGGTGGATGTTTTGGTGGTGACGTTCTTCGTGACTCAGGAGCACGGCCTACTCTTGCAGGATTCTCAGCCCAGACCAGCTGCTCTACAGGGATTGCTGGCGTTGGATACACCGTACTATTACTACACCTGCAAGGTATATAGACACACACACACACACTGCTACTATACTCCATCTTCTCCATTTTGTTCTTCTGTTTTTTTTTTTTTTTTTGTTCTCCATCAGCAGCATTTTTTTTCTCTCTTTGCTTGTTTTACTTTTTTCTTATTCTTTCTGCATTAACCTCCATCTGCTCTAACGATCAGCTCTTGTTTCGGAGAGGTGCAGTCTTTCTCCCGCATGTGAGTAAATCTGCTCTGTCGCTCGCTGTTGGTTTAGTTCAGTTCATTTGGTTAAATATTTTATGCCTAGCAGGCCATGTCATTCCAAATAATAGTCCTTTCTCTAAAACTTGCGAAGTAAACTCATTATTCAAAGCAGTTCTACAAGAAAAGCCAACAGGAAGCATCATCATCACTTTGTTTTTAAATCAAAGCCCGGGGAGCTTGACGCGACGTCTCCGGCCCCTGCCGCAGTTCCCTCCTCCGCCCACATGGTGGTGCGGCGAGCTCTGCGTGACTTCGTCGGCTTGGAGGGCTGTGAGAAGCAGACCAGAGACGCCATGCTGAACTTCAGCTTCTACCTCACCATCGGGGACATGGACGAGGCCTTCAGAGCCATCAAACTCATCAAGAGGTACACACACACACACACACACACACACACACACACCTTAACCTTTACTAATTTCCCACTTTCATATAACTGTATAATAAAATACCGTGCAGCTTCTATAACCTCAGCCATATGTCACTTCCATATTATTGCTATCTGTTGAGCAGAATCTCCAAGAAAGACACACACACACACACACACACACACACACACACACACACACACACACACACACACACAGCACTCTAGTATTTGTCTAAAATAAAAAGGACGGTGTGTTTAGTTAAAGCTACCACCACCATGCTTTACTGTGGGTGAATATCCAATGCACATAATCCCAATTAAGTCCACTTCTGAAGCTACAAACGTGGGACATGCCAAGGGGGGTGAATACTTATGTAACCCACTTTTCAAAAACACACACGTACTTGGCTGAAACCATGTCAGGGTGGCACTGATGCCATTGTCCTGCACTGAATAGCTGAATGTTTGAGGTTCTTCTCATTACCGTGTGTGTGTGTGTGTGTGTGTGTGTGTGTGAGTGAATGAGAAATAAAAGACGTGCACTTCCCTGCTCTGTACTGTAGACTGGAATAGCGCATTTCCTATGTTGCCTGTCAACAGCAGACGTGCAGATGGGCACATGCCTCACCACACACACACACACACACACACACACACACACACACAAACGGGTGGTGAGAGCTTGTGTGTGTGTGTGTGTGTGTGTGCGTGTGTGTGTGTGTGTGTGTGTGTGTGTGTGTGTGTGTGTGTGTGGTGGGGTGGAGTGACATTAGGAAATCTTATACATTGATGATCAGATAGACAGACCGGCGCCTCATTCTCTGACTGCTCAGTTCACACTGCTGGAAAAGGAAGGAATAAACAATTAATGATCATTAAACTTTACACTTTCAATCCTAAATATTTTAGTACATTGGCATTGGAATCATTCCGGGGTTAGAGGTCAGGTATGAATATTCTGATTGCTCGACAATTTAAGAAAAAAAGGGCAAAAATAAAAAAGGTTTTTAAAAAAAGGACCAAAAAAGTCCAGCAGTCAAAACGTCAGGTTTAAAATGTATTTGAGAAAAAGCAAAAAAAAAAAAAAAAATCAAGTGCAGTTGATATGAAAAGTTTATATACACCTGTGAAAATGTCAGGGTTTTGTGATGTAAAAATAAAAAATTAAGTAAAAATAAATCACATCTGCTGTTTCTCCACCTGTAGGCTTTAAAGCTCAGAGTATTTTATCCATTATTTATTTTTATGTTTTTGTAATATATATACAGTACAGACCAAAAGTTTGGACACGCCTTCTCATTCAAAGAGTTTGAATTTGTATTACGGCAAGAAAAAAGCAGCTAAGTAAAGAAAAACGAGCGGCCATCATTACTTTAAGAAATGAAGGTCAGTCAGTCGGAAAAATTGGGAAAACTTTGAAAGTGTCCCCAAGTGCAGTCACAAAAACCATCGAGCGCTACAAAGAAACCGGCTGACATGCGGACCGGCCCAGGAAAGGAAGACCAAGAGTCACCTCTGCTGCGGAGGAGAAGTTCATCCGAGTCACCGGCCTCAGAAATCACAGGTTAACAGCAGCTCAGATCAGAGAGCAGGTCAATGCCACACAGAGTTCTAGCAGCAGACACATCTCTAGAACAACTGTTAAGAGGAGACTGTGTGAATCAGGACTTCATGCTAGAATATCTGCTAGGAAACCACTGCTAAGGACAGACAACAAGCAGAAGAGACGCGTTTGGGTTAAGGAACACAAGAAAGAAAACTCGCTGAATGAGAAGGGGTGTCCAAACTTTTGCTCTGTACTGTGTCTAGGTCTTTGGATTGTACAGTATAGAGTATCGTATCCTCTTTTTATTTAGTACAAAATGGGCAATTTGATGAACTGATTTTTTGTTCGACTACCCAAACATGACTGAGCAAGAAATTTTAAACTGGGTCACACAGACAAAGAAACAGCACAGATACACACCGTCACATGTTTTTATTGTTGTTTCTGTGACCAAAAAATCATAATAATATGCTCATTTTCAGAATTTTACATTTTCCCGTCATCATTCCGAAATTCCAGTAGTGGTCAAATTTACACATTATAAATGTACCGATAACTCTTGTTCTACCTGACGTATCAAAATACACAAATACACAGTTTGAAGTCTGAAGCCTCATCATTAATACATCAGGAAGTCTTCTATATAAGCACACACACACACACACACACATAACCGCTTGGGCTTTAGGGTTAATTAATATGATATGGAAATGTGGTGACTTTGTTTAGAGAAAAGTAAAACTTTTATAAAGAAGAGGAGTTTGTGCATAAGAATGTGCAGTTACTAATAGTCTGAACAGTACAACCTCAAGACACATCACATCTCTTGTACACATCTGTATTATGTCATTCCACTGGATTTATAGGATTCTGAGCACGGCTGTTAGAAACTGGCGATTTTGCTCTTCTTAATCCGTTCCTTTGTTGACTTGCTGGTTTCATAGTATATTCATTTGCTTTGTGCAGTGCCTGAGTATTATTGTGTCCCCTCCCTCTCCCCCAGCTAGCCAGCTTTAACAGCAGTAATGTTGTTCAGTACCCTAGTAAACTTGTGTATTCAGACACTCTGATGGACTCTTGTAGGTGGCCATGTGCAATTAGTTGGTTTTCTAGTAGCCAAGAAAGAAGAGGAGTACATATGTGTCATCAACAACACAACACTTAAGAAAAAAAATGTAACGTCAGAAAACAAAATCAACCTTTCAAATTAATCAAATGAACTGGACTGTGGGGTTGAGCAGACTCGCGGTTGAGTCCAGGTCCCTGATGATGTGAAACGGCCCTAACACACTCCTGCAGGGATGTATGAGATGGCCATGAGTCTCTCTGTCTTGACTAGAGTCTCAGTCCGAGCTGAAGAGAAGCGGCTCCATGGCGTGGTGCTGACATCACCATGCTTCATCCTGGGTTCATTGCTGATACAGCCTGGTCCATAAATTTTGAAGCAAAGATGTGTGTGTGTGTTTTTTTTTTTTTTTTGGCTCTACACCAACCCATTGAAACTGAAATTAAACACTCGATGCAAGTGAAGTCAAGACTTTCAGCTTTGATTCAAGGTGTTTGACAAAAGTGTGGCATTATCCATTCACGACTCAGTCATTTTCATATACACATAAACAATGGCTCATAAATAATGGAACAAATGACAGACAAGCAGTTGCATGGCCAGGTGTGGCCCTTCTGCCTCATTACTAAATGACTAATCAAGCAGATAAAAGACCAGGAGGTGGTTCTGAGTGGTACATCTGCATGCAGTAGCTGTTCACTCGAACTCTCAACATGAGGTCCGAAGAGGTGTCTGTGCAAGTGAACACATCAGAGAAACTCGGCCAATACAATAGATTGGAAGTTTAACACTTTGACAACATCAAGAACACCCTGGAGGAGGTCGGCGTGTCATTATCGAAGTCTACAGTCAAGTGAGGTGCAAGACTTTTGGTAACACTCAAGAACAGAAAAGCCAGATTAGACTTTGCCAGATTCTTTGGACTGATGAAACCAAAATTAACTTAGTACAGTACCAGAAAGACGAGAGGAGAAACATATGAGAAAGGAAGGAGCAGCTCATGATCTAAAGCACCACATCATCTGTCAGAGGCGGTGTTATGGCATAAGAGGTGAACCGGGTCACTGGTGTTTACTGATGACCCGACTGTGGAATAAAAGGAGCAGGATGAATTCTGACGTGTACAGGGCTCCACACGCTGCTCAGATTCAGCCCAATGCTGTACGACTGATCGAACGCTGCTTCACATTGCAGATGGATAATGAACCAAAACAAAACATACAGTGAAAGTTACCCAGGAGTTTCTCAAGTCAAAGGAATGGAAAATTCTTCACCGGCCAAGTCAGTCACCTGCTCTCGACCCGACAGAGGGATTTGATCAGCATTTGATCAGGTCCATTTGTTCACTGCGCAGGATTTTCATCCAAGTATTAAAATGCAATGCTAATGTTAGAAATAATGTTAGTTTGTTCTATTAAACAAGCTGGGGGTTTGTGTTTGAAAGTGGCTGTAATTCCTGAATGGTTAAAGCAACACTTTTGTCAAAACCCCTTGAGTTAAAGCTGAAGGTATTGACTTCAATATGCTGGTGTACAGGAACAAAAAACAAACAAACAAAAAACAAACAAACAAACAAAAAACCGTTGTACTAGAATTTATTCCTTCATCAATATTTACCAATATTCATCAATAAAATGCCCCTCTGTGCTAATAATGTTGAACATATTGTGAAGTTTGTATATATTTACTTTTTAAAGTAGGCTATAACGATCATTCTTTTATCTTTATACTATAGAAATTTTAACAATTTCACTGTTTCATCTGCTTTGTTTGTCATTGTCAGTTCATAGTGTTTAATTAGTTTTGTGATTTTAATATGATAAAAAAATAGTTGACAATCTGATTCCACTATTCGCAGCTACGAACCATGAATGAAACATAAGCTCGAGGATGAAAGCAGCGTCGCAGTAACAATAGCCTTTTACCTATAAAACAACTCTCCTTTGATCTGTTACTCAACCGTCTCAACGCTGTAAGTTTTTCTTCCTTCCCGTTTCACCGTTTATTGTTTTCCTTCACTCAGCGAGCGGTACAGGGTGAGGTGCCGGTGAGGTCACGCCGGTGATTGGGTCACAGGAATATTATTGCGAGTTGTACAGTGATACCTGGCGACTCATTACATTGTGTGATGTGTTACTTTACTGAGCTCAGATGAGTCGTAAAGCCGAGCTGATACAATGTGTTCAATATCCGCTCGGTCACGTCTTCTGCTAAGCAGCGTTTCCCCCTCGAGTCCCTTTTATAGCCGTGTACCCAAAGCAACAACGTCACACTGCACCACTAAAATGGAACAAACATCACACATCATGTTTTTTCCTCATAGGTACTGTGTGTGTGTGTGTGTGTGTGTCAGAAGAAAGGGGGAAAAGAACAGGATTTAACACAGGTGATGACAGCTTTAGGGTGAGCAGCTATTGATGGCTATTTTCAGCATGTACACGCGCACACACACACACACACACACACACACACACACACTGGGAACTATTGTACTGGTTCCTGCGCAAGTGACACATAGCCGGTTGTATAACTGCTCATCGGAATCCTTCCTGGTCCTGACCTTCAACCTTTGACCCCTAATATACCCAAGAATACACACACAAACAAGTCTCAGACTGAAAGCAGTTGTAGTAAAGTTTTTATTATTATTTTCCTTATTTTTAATGATATGTCATTCTTTTTTTTATTTTTTATAATAATAATATAATAATAATTCTGATGAGGGTAAAAGTGACTGTTTGTATAGAGTGCTGGTGTGTACGTGGGATATTATATCTGGAATTAAATTCTATATTATACTCAGCACAACTCTATAGAGTTTAAATACAGGTACCTTAAGCGGACTAGTGACGAGACGCCTCGCCGGCTCTACGTTACTGAGCTACTGTAACGATCTACACTCTGTTAGTGATCGCCTACAGCGGGCGGGGGGAGGGGTGTAAGACCACAGCACTGACTTTATCATTTCTGTTTGGTACCAACTTATAAATTTACTGTCTTTATATATATATATTTAAAAATAGTCGTGAGTGTGGAGAGTAGATTAAAGTCAAGATCCAGCTTGATCCGCGGGAGAGTTAATGTGGACTCAGAGAGAGAGAGAGAGAGAGACAGATGGGCGTGGCAGGGGCGTGGCAGGGGCGGGGTTAATATACAGGACATCCATGAAGGAGCTCCGCTAACAGGATCACTTCAGTCCACACTGCCAGAAACACAGTCCATATTACAAGCAAGGTCCTCCCAATCAGTGTGTGTGTGTGTGTGTGTGTGTGTGTGTGTGTGTGTGTGACAGTGTGCTTTTTTTTTATTGTCCTCTAATCCTTGAAGCTTCTGTGTCCAGTAATAAGAATCTGTGTTGTCCAACATCTTTATAATTTATAAATATTATACATTGCATAAGTTATGTAAGTAATATACACTTTGTGTGTGTGTGTGTGTGTGTGTGTGTGTGTGTGTGTGTTATAGTAAAATACAAAGTGATGCTGTGGTGTGATGAAGCAAAGTTCCCGTTAACAGCCGTGTTGATTATTTTCCTGTAACAGAACCTCTCTAAGTGTTTTATTCCTCTCACGTCACACTTATTGTGTCTCTCATGAAGAACACACACACTGTTTGTACTTGTTTATAGTTAGTTCCAGTCGTTTCCTCACCACTTCTCTCTTTTCGCTCTTGTAACGTTACTGAGAAACGCGCTGTAGCTCAGACTCCTGACGAGGATGAAAACACAGAGCTCCAGCTGTTACAAAGCGCCGACGCTGGCGACTCCTTCATACACGGCAAAGGAAATGTGTACATTCACGCGCTGCGCTTTCACGCGCCCCTGTGAACGAGCCGTTACTATAGAAATAGACCTTATTAGAGCGAGTGCATTAATATAAACCTGCGCTACAGCCAGAGCCGCTGTTATAGAAAACTCATCAACACCTTCTGGCCAATCACAATCCAGAACTCCGAAGCGCTGCTGCTGTTATTAAATATTACTTTACAGTTAGCTAGCTAGTCATATATCTTAAATCCTTAAAACTATTTACTTTCAGTTTGTGTGTGTGTGTGTGTGTGTGTGTGTGTGTGTGTGTGTGTGTGGCTCCGTCGTAAGAGTTCCACGTTATCTCTGAAGTTCTCCCATTTTATTATGGAGACTTTGCATGTTGTGCATATATGTGTGTGTGTGTGTGTGTGTGTGTGTGTGTGTGTGTGTGTGTGTCAGCACGGCGACTCCACATATTCGTTTTCTATGCGCGGTGTGAAGTTCATGGCGAGCGAGCGCCTGATGACGATGACGGGCGGTCCCGTGCAGTCCTCTCGCCGGTGCAGAATGTTCCAGATCAGCATGGCGGCGGCCAGCGTGGCCAAGAGACACGCCGCGATGTTCACGTAGCACGAGTACGACAGGTTTGTGCGCGGCCCGATCCTGTAGAACGACACCAGACCGATCACCAGCATGAAACCTGCAACACACACACACACACACCGCATGAGTAAAGGTATCATTCTTGTAATATGATTAGCTTTTAGCTATTAGCAATAACTAGTTTTTAATAAATCAACAATATATTATTCCAGACAATGAACTGAACTGGTTGTTATAGTAACTAGAAATCAGTATAATGCTGAAAAGGCCATGTTTAAACCTTCTTACAGACTGAATGTCAGAGATAAATAGAAAGTAAAAGGAGGACAGTCAGAGAGACAGACAGACAGGTAGTGAGAGACTAATCATCAGAGAGACGAGAAGAGAGAGAGGGGGCGAGAAAGAACATTAGAGTGAGTGAGACAGTAAGACAGAGACATTAAGTGGGCGAAAAAAAACGGTCAGAGAGAGAGAGACAGAGAGACCTATAGGTGGCGCTGATGCATCTTACAGGATTCCAACCACTGGTGCAGAGCAGTACTGAGAAGGAACGTGTCGAGAAGAAAAGAACGTGTGGAAGCGCAAGATAAAAGCAGATGAAGAGTTCGAGACATTTTCTAAGGAAAGCTGGACTGGACAATCGGCTTTAAGAGGCGGTGATGAGGGAGAATACAGCTGGTGATCATGGAACCTACTGGATTTCAACCAACAAAGAAGTAGAAGATGGTCAGAGACAGAGGGAGAATATTTGAACGTCTGAGAGACAGCAAGTCAATGAAAACCATTCATACCAGTAAGGAGAGGGACAGTGAATGATGGTGAGAGAATCGTATTGTGATGAGAAAGATGAAGGCAGTCAGAGGGACGTTACTAGAGAGACTCGGAGAGACAGCAGTAGGGAGAAAGAGATGGTCTGTGAGAGACAGAAAGCGTGTCAGATTGTGTTCACAAGTGTCACATCATCTGTACGTGCAGAACTAAATGTCTTTCATTTTAAATACATTTATTTATATATATATTTATAATTATTCTTTTTATACTGTTCTGTCTCTTTTTTTTTATCTACTCTCCTTTTTATTTATTAATTAATTAATTAATTTATTTATTTATTTGAAACTCAAAGTAAAAGTGCTGCTTTACTTTACAGCATGCACAGAGTACAATACAAGTAGACAGTGAGAGACGATTCTTCGCCCGACATTCACACAGCAGCCGTATCTAATGGTGGACGTCCAGAATGCAGAGACCGGCTGAATGATAGAGCCCACGCAATGTCTCTTGAATAGTGTGTGGTAATGTCTGGAAATGTCCTAGTGCCTCATCCTAATCTCTAAATGAGCTGAGAGGCATCGCTGAGGAGGTCCGTGGTGTCTAGTGACGGGTGTACTGCAGGGTTGGAAGCTGGGAACATTGTTGCAGAATGTTTAGAAGTAATAATTCAGTGTGACAGCAGAAATGTTACAAAAGCCGTAATGATGAAGTGCTATGCTCTTCAAGACCATAACCAATCCATCATAGAAAAACACAAAAAAATCCCTCCCACGAAGATCACACACACACACACACACACACACACACACACACACAGAGTGAGACAGCTGGACAGAGACGTAACGAGAGAGAGACAGTGAGGGAGGAAGAGCCGGTCAGAGAGACAGTAAGAGAATGAGAGACATACAGATGTATCCTGTACACACGTGTGTGTGTGTGTGTGTGTGTGTGTGTGTGTGTGTGTGTGTGTGTGTGCTGATGAACAGTGAACCTGATCTGTAACTGAAAGTTAAAGTCTGAGGTCACATCAAAGAAACACGTTTCTGTTCTATTCAGTTTTCTGTTCTATAAACTTTTATTCTCTTCTATTTTCAGTTCTGTCCAGTGTGTTATTTTTTTTATTTATTGTTTTGTTGTTTTCAATATTGCTCTGTCCATTCCACTTCTCTGTTCATTAATCTCTCTCTCACTGTGTGTGTGCGTGTGTGTGATTTCAGCATGGCTGTATAAAAAAAAAAAAAAAAAACTTCCTCTTGAACAACTTTTCATATCCTGACTTATTTTTATCCCGCGTTCTTAATCATACCAGCGTCCCATTAAGTGGAAGCAGTTAGAAAGAATCTGATTGGCTGAGTGGAGTTGATTGACTTTACAGTGAGAGCTTTGACCCCACCCCCTTCCTCACAGTAAGGGGAAGTATGTTATTAATAATCCTTGTTCCCAGAAACCCAGTGACGCCCCTTACACAGTGTGTTTGTTCCAACATAAACATCTGTCTCCTTTTCTGTGTCTCTCTCTCTCTCTCTCTCTCTCTCTGTTTCTCTGTCTTTTTTTGGTGTGCTGTAATCTCACCGGTTTCCTTCCACTCTCTTCCATTCATCCTTCCTTCCTTCCTTCCACCCCTCCCATGCAGCTTAACCTCCCTCTCTCTCTCTCTCTCTCTCTCTCTCTCTCTCTCTCAGGCCATTCTCTGCATTTCTTCTCACACATTTAATTTCCATGGAATTTGCGTTTAATTCTCAGTGGCATGAAAAGGCCGTGAACTTTAGCTCTGTGTGTGTGTGTGTGTGTGTGTGTGTGTGTGTGTGTGTGTGTGTGTGTGTGTGTGTGTGTGTGTGTGTGTGAAAGAGAGAGAGAGAGAGAGAGATCATGTCACTCTCAATGTATACAGATTAGCACACAGATCAGTTTAAACTTCATTATAACCTCTTCCTGTAGGGGGTGTGGATGCAGTCATTAGTAGGTCACATGACCATAACGTGTGTGTAGTCTGTACTTGTGCTGGGAACCCGTGAACTGTAACCATCATCATACCTGTGTATTAATATAACCAGGAGATACAGTGTGCTGGTCATTAGGGGCGTAACGGATAATCACACGACTCACAGATCGGAGCGGCTCATTTTTTTGGATGAGAACAAAACTAGGAAATATACGTTTGGGTTTCATTTATTACTTGTGGAAGTTAAAAAAAAAATTTGGAAGGAACTTTGGCTGAAAATTCTAAGATAAAACAGAATAATCAATTAAAATGTTTTTAACATGTTTTAACGCCCCTCCCTCCCACAGAGCCGAAAACAGTTAATTAAATAATACTACTAATAATAATAATAATAATAATACTTTGATAATAAATAATTTGTCAAATGACTGTATAAACGAGCCAAAATACAAGTTCTAGTACTGATATATTATTCTCCCAGGTTTTTATCTGAGTGAGTAAGGTTTCAGCATGGCTTTGGGGGATTTTATTGGTGTGACCTGGCAACCCATAATGAGCACAGTGAGAAAGACAGCGTTTGATCAAGTGAAAATATAATTTGTGTGCATGCTAATAAAATAAATAAATAAATAAATAAATAAATAAATACGTTTCATGCTCTGAAATGGAGGCAAATATACACACCACCACACCATAGTGTTAAGCCTTCTGCTGTAATTAGTGCCTGGTTATGAAGCTGGGTGAGCGACAGCACATGGATCGACTCTGGTCCATTATAACACTATTGTTCAAGGTGAAACACGCTGCCAACTTTATGAACCAGATGCTTGAAATTCCATTTAATAAAAAATGAATGGCACGACGGGTTCAGACTAAACTCCCAGAGATAAGCGCATAAGTACACACTTCCTCCCAGGAAAGCTGATCCCCGCTGAGTGTATGAGCGTAGGGACTAAAGTTCATCTTGAATTCAGCATTAGTTTAGGATATTTTCAATGTTTAGCCTTTTGGTATCATCCCTTTAGTTTAGACATGTATCTCAAAAGCTTGGCTGTTCAATTCTGTTAGAAGCGACCTGGGATTGTCACAACTACACGGCCTCACCCTGTCATCAGAAGATAAAGGGTTTGGATCTGAGAAATTCCAGGGAAAGCACCATTGTCCTGCTCTTCCTCGAAATGGGGACATTTAACTTTGAATTTCTCCATTGGAATTTTAATGACACTGTTATTCATGTCAACTGCACAGGCCACAAGGTTAGAGCTACAGATAGCATTAATATGTTCTGAGTAATTTTAGCACCAGGAGGCGTCACACATCGACATGTCGCTTTAGATACGAAACAAATTTCAACATCAGCTGGAAAAACTAACAAATGACCAACAACAGAGATAAAAATGAATATAGACACAGAGTAGAACATTACATCACACAGCAGTGTAACATGTGGTGGAGACTCGGTGTGAAATACACTAAACATCCTAACATTAATAACTATAGATTATTGAGCTGTGTGTGTGTGTGTGTGTGTGTCATGTTTCGATCGTGTCAGTCGATTCCAGATAAACTAACACACGTATATACAGAGTCTAGAGACGAGAGTGAACTTAAATTCAGCTATTATTAGATATGTGTGTGTGTGTGTGTGTGTGTGTGTGTGTGCTGTGACTTTCTGTAAACACAGACTGTAAGGAGGACAGTTAATCAGACGACTGTTACCCCACCCTTTGTACACACACACACACACACACACACACACACACACACACACACACACACACACACACAAAGGGTTTTGGAGCCTTGTAGTCTTGTCTTGGTTAAACATCCTCTCGCATCCGTATCTACATTACAGCCTGTCTCCTGTGCACACACACACACACACATATGTATATATATACACACACACACACACACACACACACTTATCCTCCTATCTTTGTTAAAACCTTCCATTGACATACTGATAAGGTCAAAAGTTTCCATCCACCAGGGCTCCAGTCACTTCATAATACCTTATATTTCCTTTGCAGAGTCAATCAGCGCCTCGACTTTGTTTAGATCCGGGCTCCATTTAAAACAATCGATCAGAGATCAGACTGTGTTCAGATTTAATTCATTATACACTGACTGGCCAAAACTGACCCTGAACCATGCATGGAGATCACTTAAACACTTTATGAAGTTGCATGGCAAAAAACGGACTTCCAGGACTGAAATACCAAGTGTGAAAAAGTGGTTCTGGTAGCACGAGGAATCATTTTCCCACATCACCATGACAACACCTTGTGTTCTGTAATCAAAACTAAAAAATGAAGCGACATTCCAGGGGTCACAATTTTACACGCATCGATCTGACTGCATCGTTAAACAGCCTGGCGGATTCCAGAAGTGGATTTAATGACTTTTAGAAGCATCAGAGCTTCTCATGGCTGATCATAAGTAGAGGTTAATTACGAGTGATGTTACACCGGTAGTGTCGGTGCCTGTTCGACTTTTACACCATTAGAAATTCCAAACAACACGAGCAAGACCTTGGATAAAAATTATGGCACTCCACAAGACCAGTTCCTCTGTAGAAACATCTTCAGGTACATTAATTTAAGTACAAATTCTCCAGAAGCAATTTTCATCATTCAGGATGAAAACAACTTCAGCCGAACCCCAAGAACACAACAGAAGAACTGGTGAAGGTGTCGGTGGCATCATGAACCGAAAAGGAGTTCTGCATTACCATGGACTGAAAGGCTGCACAACTCAGGACGAAGCGGCTACTGTACATGTCCAAGAGTGAAATGAAGAAAGACCGTAGTGAGCGGATGATTTGTTACAAAATGGAAGTAACAGAGTGACCGTCACACAGACCTGAATCCCAGAGCACGCTGGAGGACTGACGTGAAGCAGTGTGTGTGTATGAGACGGCTTTTAAATAACATGAGCACAACACACCTTCACATTCACACAACTACACACACACACTCAACACACTCGTACACAACTACACACATACTCATACACAACTACACACACACACTCATACTCGTACACAACTACACACATACACTCATACTCGTACACAACTACACACATACTCATACACACTCGTACACGACTACACACATACTCATACACAACTACACACATACTCATACACACTCGTACACGACTACACACATACTCATACACAACTACACACATACTCATACACACTTGTACACAACTACACACATACTCATACACAACTACACACATACTCATACACACTTGTACACAACTACACACATACTCATACACAACTACACACACACACTCATACTCGTACACAACTACACACATACTCATACACACTCGTACACGACTACACACATACTCATACACAACTACACACATACTCATACACACTTGTACACAACTACACACATACTCATACACAACTACACACACACACTCATACACACTTGTACACAACTACACACATACTCATACACAACTACACACACACACTCATACTCGTACACAACTACACACATACTCATACACAACTACACACACACACTCATACTCGTACACAACTACACACATACTCATACACAACTACACACACACACTCATACACACTTGTACACAACTACACACATACTCATACACAACTACACACACACACTCATACTCGTACACAACTACACACATACTCATACACACTCGTACACGACTACACACATACTCATACACAACTACACACATACTCATACACACTTGTACACAACTACACACATACTCATACACAACTACACACATACTCATACACACTTGTACACAACTACACACATACTCATACACAACTACACACACACACTCATACTCGTACACAACTACACTCATACTCGTACACATACTCGTACACAAATACACAACTACACACATATACTCGTACACAACTACACACACACTCGTACACGACTACACACACACTCGTACACGACTACACACACACATACTCGTACACGACTACACACACACACACTCGTACACGACTACACACACACATACTCATACACGACTAAACACACTCGTACACTCTACAAACAAACATACTCGTACACGACTACACACACACATATTCGTACACAACCACACACACTCGTACACGACTACACACACACATACTCGTACACGACTACACACACACACACTCGTACACGACTACACACACACTCGTACACGACTACACACACACATACTCGTACACGATTAAACACACACACACTCGTACACGACTACACACACACTCGTACACGACTACACACACACATACTCGTACACGATTAAACACACACACACTCGTACACGATTAAACACACACACACTCGTACACGACTACACACACACTCGTACACGACTACACACACACATACTCGTACACGATTAAACACACACTCGTACACGACTACACACACACTCGTACACGACTACACACACACTCGTACACGACTACACACACACTCGTACACGACTACACACACACACTCGTACACTCTACAAACAAACATACTCGTACACGACTACACACACACATATTCGTACACAACCACACATATTCGTACACAACCACACACACTCGTACACGACTACACACACACATACTCGTACACGACGACACATACTCGTACACGACTACACACACGTACACTCTACACACAAACATACTCGTACACGACTACACACACACACATATTCGTACACAACCACACACACACACATATTCGTACACAACCACACACACTCGTACACGACTACACACACACACACACACGTACACACGTACACGACTACACACACACACACACACACACACACACACACACACTCGTACACGACTACACTCTCATACTAATGCACAGATAATATACTCAGATTAACACAAACACATTAATACACTCAAATATGAAGGATAAACACACAGCGCATACACACACACACACACACACACACACACACACACACACACACACACACACACACACACAGGTTAGGTCCTAATCATTTCTGGCTGCACTGTATGTGTGTGTGTGTGTGTGTGTGTGTGTGTGTGTGTGTGTGTGTGTGTGTGTGTGTGTGTGTGTGTGCGCTGTGTCTCCTTCCTCTGTGCTGTACATAACAGGTAGTGGCAGGCATTTCCCCCAGAAGAACAGGGATATCCTGGCGCCTGCCTGACGCTAACACACACTCGCCACAGCTAAATATAACACACACATACACACACACAATAATAGAGCAATACATTGCCACTCTATTGAAAGTCCCACAATAAACAACCAAACTCAACAAAGGATTTGGCTATTAATGAAGTGCTGCAGGAACACAACTGTAAACATGCAATTCAGAGGCTTTTATAACACACACACACACACACACACACACACACACACACACACACTGTTGTTCCCTTACCAGTCTTCATTTTTCCCTCTTTTGTTAATTTTATTAATAATACAAAAAACAAACAAGGCTGAGAAACCACAAAGTAGTGTAAACCTGTAACCGTCTCCGTCCTGAAGGTTTGTTGAAATCTACAGCTCTGACTGTTCCTGAGCGCTGACACTGGAGACTCCTTCCACGAGTGATCCACAAACATCTCCTTACTGAAAAACTTCACCTCGATCAACAGTCCATTTATGCAGCTCCTGCTCTGTACACGTCCCTATGAGTGAGCTGTTACTATGGAAACGATAACATGTCAGATACGAGCTGCTGTTACAGAGAATTAATCAGCGCCTGTTGACCAGAGCATAACGGCACGGGGAAATTGTATTTATGTATTCTGTAACCAGCTACATTCATCAGAAGACACTTGCAAGAAATAATCAGAATTTATTTGAATTGAAATAGCTATTTAATTTCTTTAAGGTTTCTCGTTATGATATTATTTATTAAACAAATTTCTGGGATTTCCAGAATATCATGAAATAGTCTTAAAATCTCTCATCTATCTCTCTATGAGTGTGAGTCAAAAATGATCTGCACTCTGGTTGTAGAATTTGTTGTAACAATTTTTAGAAAAGTCAAATACAAAATTTTTCAACATAATCTCTTTGCCGTTCAATAGACTTTGTCCATCTGTTAACAAGCTTTCAAATCCCCTCATGAAAAAGGGTTTCAGTCTGAGCTGTGAGCCACGACACCGCTGTCTTCACACCTCATCAGAAGTGAATTTCATCCTCGTAGGTCTGCCGATCAGAACTATAGAGAGGAAGCTTTAACACCTCAGTAAGAAGGTTTTGCCTTTTTGAAGTGTCGACGGTGTGGGCAGAAGTGCTCCGCCTTGATGGCTAACACTTACGACCTTACTTGAATTTCTCAATCCGTTCATACACACTTCTTCGCAACAAAACACTCCATACTGAAAATAAGCACCAGATACACCCTCAGAGAACTCTCCTGGGATTTAAACTCACAACCTCCTCAAATAGACTTTGAGCAGGACGCTGAATAACAAGCGCACTAGCCCTGCTCAGTTTGTTGTTTTATCAGTTTTATCGTAGCTTCCATGTTGCGCCCATGAGGCCTTTGATAAATCAGTGTGAGATCGGTGCTGATGGTGAAACGTCTCTCTCGAAGAATGCAAGGTCTGATGTGATGACCTTGAGCTTGTCTCCTGCAGTGATCTCTTCCTCTCTCTCCACTTCCTGTCTGAGATGTGTGTGTGTGTGTGTGTGTGTGTGAGAGGGAAAGAACTTCCTGCTCTCTAATTCTTACAGATCCTCAAAGCACATGATCAGACGCCACTGTGTGTGTGTTCTAGTCCCGGGTTTCGACTACTGGATGAGATGTGATGAGATGTGAATCGGTCTTCAGGTTAAGTTTTTCCTTTCGTTCGTACGTTACAGCTCTTTATACTTGATATATTTGAGTTGGGTATCAGATACATTTTTTTTTGCAGCAGCAGCTGAGCAACTGTTTGAATCTCTCACTTGGCAACGCTTAGCACAGCGAGCGAAATAAAACCACCAGTGTCCGAGCCAGGTTCCTCCAGCTCCAGTTATTCACGTCCCAAACTACGAAAAGTGACACTCAGTCATGCTTTCAGAATAGCTAGCATGCTAACTCACTGGTTTTTAAGTTTTTTATCTTGATAATTACATGACGTCACGTAGCATGCTAACACATAACGTTAAATATCATTTGAAACAGATCCGCCCGTTATAGACTGTAACTTGAGCAGTGCATTGTGGGTAGACAATGTACAATGACGCCGACTGGTGCTAAAGTTCTGATGGAACAGGCTTTGAGATATCTGGAGGGAAAGGAAAGGGACGAGGTTGTGATGCAGCACGGTTATCTTTGATGAGTCTGTGTACTCACTGGCCAGCTGAAACAGGGCGGCGATGGCCTCCTCCCACCAAGGAGAATCCTGGGTAATGCACTTTATCTTCAGGATCCCCAGCAGGAAGATGAGCTGACCCAGAGTGAGCGCCACCGTGGCCATCAGGTTACACGCCCGCATCATGTCGAACTGAACTGAGAGCAGAAACACCAAGCGTTCAGTACAAACACACAGCAACCAGATCAACTTTAATTCACCAGAGAATGTAGAATTCATATAAAGACATATTAAACGATTTGCTTAAGCAGCCTGAAGTTGGTTATTTTCCTAAAAACAGCAAATCCCCGTTTATTTATTTGTATTATTACTGAATGATCTATCATTCTGTTTACAGTTCAGTTTAATCTTATGGAAACTCATCGTAAGTTACTTCCTGGTGACACTTGTTTCCTGCTGGAAACAGACATTCCCTCATCGTCTACTCTTTTTTTTTTTCCTTTCTTAAAATTAAGAAGACCAAAATCACATCTCATCATGTTATTGAGAAACCACGCAGAGGCGTAAACTCCTCAGTCCTTTAGGTGTTTAAATAACAGCTCTGACACTGGAGACTCATTCCGTACATGCTGTAAATGCGTCTTTATGAAATTTCAGCAACTACACACTTTTTAATTTTATGGAGCATCTGCCCTACAACTTCCTCTGTATACGTTGTTACTATAGAAACAATAGCATGATGTTTAGATTTCAAAGCTGATGTTATAGGGAATAAGTTCTAAACAATCATAACCCAGAATTTAGCGGTGCAGAACCTGCCTTAAAAAAGAAATACTAAAAAGTAAAACAAATAAGAAACCAAGTAAATATTTAGCAATTATTGCTTTATAATCTAATAAAGTAAACTTGATATTATATATATATATATATATATATATATATATATATATATATATATATATATATATATAAAATGAATTTAAACAAAAGCCAAAGCCAGCTTGTCTGAATTTCTTTTAACGTTATAAAAGCAGAATCTTTAAGCTCGACCTCGTAATTTAAAGTGCTTGTAATTGATAGTGTGAGTTTCTGAAGCATGATGAGTGTGAGATTAAGTTAAAATAAAGTTAACGCTGTACTGAAAATATTAGATCTTGGCATGTGAGAATATCGTAAAATGAAGCTAGTATTTTATTTAACGTTTTGAAATAGTGTTCTGTTGGAAGATCATTTAGCTGATTTTACAAAAACACTTAATTGTAGAAAGAAGCAAAAATGCGCACAAATAGAAAGATATAAAAATACAGTTTAGAGACTTTTTTGAAACAGTTTTGAAATTAGTTTGAAAAAATTCAGAGAAAGTTGCTATGTTAGAAAGTACTAGATAATTTTGATATTTCATATTTAAATATTTTGATTTGCTAAGATGTCGGCTTTTGCGATGTGAATGAGTCCTGCATTGAAGTCATAACTCACTTGTGAGCAGAAATATTTATAGGATTCAACACAATGAGATCTGAGAACTAGCCATTAAAGTATTTCAGGAATGTGAGCGGATCTTATTGTCTCTTTGTGAGGAGACGATCTTTTCCATGCAGGTGGATTTGGGAATGATGGGAACATTTATTATCTTTACTTTGGAAAAAAAACTATTGAAAATAAACAGAAATGATTTTTCTTTAATTACTATTCTGGGCTTAATGATCGTGCAGGGATATTTTGTGTGTGTGTGTGTGTGTGTCTCCATGCATGTTTAAAGGATCTGAGTCACAGGATCCTGAGATGTCCTCAGTCAGGTGTGTGTGTGTGTGTGTGTGTGTGTGTGTGTGTGTGAGAGCGGATCCTAAGGCAGATGTGTCGTCCTACACACAGCTGTACCATGTGAGCATCACGTCCTGTCAGCCACAGTCCTCTGCGCTGTCCTTCCTTTTCCCGTGTCTAAATTTGCACGGACACACGGATGTACCAGGTTATGGGAGACTCATGAGTGTGTGCTCTATTTTCACACCAGACCACATGCTCACAAACACACACTTGTGTTACTAATTCCACAATGATGGAGTGTCCAGGCAGAATTCTGGCTGATGGTGTGTGTTATTATGTAATTGAATTAGGCAGAGAGTTTAGTTACATGGTTACATCACAAGGCTGCTGAGTTTATTAGTTTTTTATAACAGCAGTAATCATTCTAATACCTAATGGTTTCCATAGTAACAGGTCTTTCACTGTGATACAGTGAACACCATAACACATGTGTCTTCATTGTTGTTGTGATGAAGCTTTCTGTAAAGAGATGTTTCTGTAACGTGTGTAAGGAGTCTCCAGTGTCAGTGCTTTGTAAAAGTCAGGGGTAAAACTGATTTAAAAGGTTTCACGCGGTCATTGTTGAGCTAATTATGCTTATTACAGTGTTAAAATGTATCCTGAGCTGTACAGTAGCTAAACATGACATTATTTATATTCATCAGGACCTATAGAACAAATGTACATACAAAATAAATTTGTAAATATCTCTTTATACTATCTCTCTTTAAACCGAATATGGAGCTCGGTGCCATCGTAACCCAACTCTGAATACGAGCAACTTTCCTGCGTATATATTCATTAACCTTCACACTCATGTCGCCGACTCTGAATACTGTTTTAAGGTATGAACAGTATGGAGGTGGAGGTGGAGGGAGGCAGGTTCACTACTGACAACAAGTGCTTAGGAAACCTCTGTTTGCTGCGATCATGAATTATTATTCATTACATTTTATTTTATTTTATACAGTGTAATTACAGTGGACTAGAAAATAAAGTGTATAGTATAAAGTGTAGTAAAAGGCAAGTGTGAAAGTACACACACACACACACACACACACACACACACACAACTGACTGAATTTGGATTTTTAGTTATTGACAAAAAACACCTTTATGTTACTTCTGGTTACAACCGTACATCATTGTGTGTGAGTTAAAGGGAAAAATGTAAGCAAAAATAAAACATACATTATATAATATAATATTTTAAAGCAAATATTATGGACTCTAAACTATATGGACTGTATAGTATTTCTTCAAACCTTTGAAGTATTTGAATTCAGGTGTTTCAATCCGGCCCCTTATCTCCAATGGAGGGAAATCTTAATGCTTCAGCATACGACGATATCCTGGACAATGCTATGCTTCAAACTTTGTGCCAACAGTTTGATGAAGGCCCTTTCCAGCTCCAACATGACCGTGCCCCACGGTCATGTTGCACAAAGCAAGGACTATAAAGACATGATTGTGGAAGAACTCGAGCGGCCCTAACACAGAGCCCTGATCTCAACCCCGTCGAGCACCTTTGTGATGAACTGGAACGGAGATTGTCAGCCGGACCTTCTCGTCCAACATCAGTGTCTGACCTCATAAACGCTCTACAGAATGAATGAATGAACACAAATTCCCACAGAAACACTCCAACATCTTGTGAACAGCCTTCCAAGAAGAGTGGAAGCTGGTAGAGCTGCAAAAGGGGGACCGACTCCATCCTGAAGTGCATGAATTTGGATACAGTGTCACTGCAGGTTTGGCCAAAGACTTTTGTCCATATTACAGTGTTAAAATGTGTCCTGCGCTTTAGCTAAACATGAAATTCTTTATTCATCTACTATATTCATCAGGACCTATAGAACAAATGTGTATACCAAATAAATACGTAAATATCTCTTTATACTTTATGCATTTTTCATCTTTCAGCAGTAGATTATATATGAACTTTTAGCTCATAGTATATAACATTTCTTCCCTAAGACATTTCTTATCATATTTACTGTCTCTAAGTGTAAAGGTGAGTGTTTGTGGTTAAAGATAGTTTTCTAGATGATTTTGTACAAAACTCCCCGCGTGAAATCAACACTGGTGTTGTTTTTATGAAACTGAGTATGGAGCTGGAACAGAGGTTTACTAAGCACTTGTCAGTTGTCACATAGTGTATCATATAGACAATAGAGTGATGTTCTGTGTGTGAAGCTTGTGCCTTTAACTTTATATTGCAGCTGCAATGCTTTTCTTTTCACTAATATAGTATTGTGGTGTTTTTATATATTTGCATTAATACTTTTATTATCTTTTATTATATTTTGAAGTGTACTTGTTTAAATTAGGGTTAGTCGTTGTTTGTCTTCAGACTTTAAGCTACGCCGCTACCTGTGTCTGAATATTTTACATATGAACAATTAATACACCATGTTAAACTGGAGGCTACGTGCTTCCATCGCAAGGCTTTACAACACTTTATTTTTTTAATAACAATCTTCAGACTCGGCAGTTCGATTGTGTTCTGGGGAACGGAATGTTTCTGGAATGTTGAACAGCCCCACAGTCATGGCTTTAGTTAATACTGTTAATACACACACACACACACACACACACACACACTCACGTTTGACAGTGTTGTGTGACTCCATCTTTCCCGCGAGGTCGGCTCCCCAGCCGAGGGTCTGGCAGGGCGCGCTGGTGGCGAGGCCTTGTGACTGCGCGTGTGTATCCGTGTCGTGCACACACATCCTCCAGAGCCCCACGCTGCGCTTGCGTCCCCCGTCCAGCTCCTGCAGAGTCCAGCCCGAGCCCAGTGCCGCCACCACGTTCAGCACCAGTGACACCAGCGCCACGGCAACGGCCACCAGCACCAGTCTGCCCGCGGCCATGCGCTCCAGCACACACACACTCATACACACACACGTGCGTGAATTTAGAAACGGAGACTTGTACGATGTGAAAGAGTTCAGCTAGAGAACATCTCCGCTCATTATGATTAGCGCGCGTAACCGTAGTGCAGCGTGGTGTCGGGGATTTCGGGATCCTCAGCCTTCCTCTTCGGTCTTCGGGGCTTCACACACACTCAGGCTCGTCCCGATCAGCTCCACGGCCATCACACACATGCATACAGATCCACAAGAACACACTTCAGTCTCCGGCTCAAAACCTCCACTCCCAGATTCTCTTTAACTCCATTTCTGCACAGATATTGATTGCTTTCCTGATCAGATCTCTCTCTCTCTCAGTCTGTGTTCAGTTCTCACCTCCTCTCTCCCTCTCAGTGTTCAGTTCTCTCTCTCTGTTTGTTCAAATCTCTCTCTCTGTATTTAGATCTCTCTCCCGCTCTCTCTCCCTCTCTCTCTCTCTCTGTGTGTTCAGATCTCCTCCTCTGTGCTTGTACAGCTGTGTGTTGGGGTTTGCCTGAGGGGTTGGGGGCGTTTTTTCTTTTCCTCTTTCCTCTTTATTTCCCAGAGACATAGGACAGTCCCTCTCTTCCCCTCCCTCCCCCCTCGCTTTCCTTTTCTTTCACTTGAAATATGAATGCACCTCAATTTATCTGCCAACAAATCTCTCTCTCTCTCTCTCTCTCTCTCTCTCTCTCGCTGTGTGACAAACATGTAACTCCAGCAACAGGATGCGTTTCCTGAGAGGAAAACAGGCACAGTAAAGAATACAACGCCCCTTCTGTCTGTCTCTCTGTATTTCTGTCTCTCTCTCTCTGTTAATGGTTGAGTTTTATATGCAGTACAGTACATTTGGAGACTTTCTGCCCCTGAATGCTGTGCACACTTTTCTTCCTTCTTCAGCTCAGGGCCCCCAAATATTCCGGGAATTTCCTGTTGCCCAACTTTAATAAACAGCCCACATCTGTATCTACTAAAAGAGAGAGAGCGAGAGAGAGAGAGAGAGATTGAGAGCAGGGGGATTCAGGGATAAATGAAGACCAGATGGGTGTGGAATTTGGGGAATTTGGGGTCGGAGAAAGTATTGGTGATATGTCAAGCGATAGAGATAAATAAATGCAAGGGCAAGACTCAAGAGAACCTGCAGGCGATGTCGCCTACAGAACATTCAACAAAGTCTAACCTCAAAGTTATTTCGCCAAGTACGTCAGTTCCTGCATACGCTAAACTCTCAGAGTGTGGGGGTGACACAATAGATTAGTGGTAAATTAGTCATAATGTACGTAATTAAAGGTCACATCAAGTATTTGGTTCATGGGAATCATGGGAAATACGGACTGGTTTGTAGAAAACTGCGGAAGTTCCGGTCGTTTATTTTACCGTCAACTATGGATGAATGTACTGGGAACATTATATGTCTTATCTGGTTCATCCCCAGAGTGTTACCACAAAGTTGTACAGAGCAGCTTTGTCTTTGTACCAGCACTATAATTTCCTTTCAGTGGAAAGCTTTCCCAGAAGAGTGGAGCTTATTACAACAACAACAGAGCAGGACTAAATCTGGAACGATAACTTCAATAAATACATACTGTGTGGGTGTGATGGTCAGGGGTGCGCAAACATTTCCCATATATATACGTGTATAGTGTGTGTGTGTGTGTGTGTGGACTTTTTGTTCCACATTGTGTAGCAGTTCTGAGCCAAACCAGCTTATTAGGAAATGCAGCACCTTTAGGATGAGAGCGTGTGTGTGTCAGGGTGTTGAGCAGCACATGGAGAAGATCATCAGATGGGTGGTGGTGCAGAAGAATGCAGGACTCCACCCATACGGAGTGGGTACGAGGTGTCACTACTGGAAAACCCACATGAGCTCCTTCTACAGCTTGGTTTCCCTTATTTATTTTTTATCATGATGATAAGTTGATGGACGAATGATCAAGAAATGATCTTCCTGAAGTTCCACACCAACACCCAGAGCCTGCCTAAATGTGAAAGTCAGTCAAATTATACTCGACAGTCATAAAAACACTGATTAAAAATTCAGCAGAGTCTGCAGTGGGGAAGGTCGGTGGTGAAATCTGCACATTCTTAAGAATCTCACCAGCTATTGTTGGCCTTTTTGGGAAAGCAAAATATGTTTCCCCTGTAAATGTTGAGCTCTTGGATGCATTTACTGTAGGCGTTTCTTTCAAGCCAAATCACTGAGTTCCTGCCAGTGGGACAGTGAAAAAAGGAAGCAGCTTTTTAGGATGAGATGAGATATGAGAAATTCATCTAAAATAAGTGAGTCAGTTTTAAAATTATGATTTATTTATTTATTAAGGGGGGAAAAAGCGGTCGAAGCCTGTCTGACCGTGTGAAAGTGTAACTGATGAATCATGAATGAACTGTGATTTTTGGAAAGCTGAGTTTTACTTGCCACACCCAGGCCTGATTACTGCCAGATCTGCCGGATCAAAAAAATCACTTGAGTAGAACCTGGCTGAAAAAGTGAAGCAGGCTAAAAGATCTCAAACAGCAACGCGATCTAAAGCGATTCAAAAACGGATAAGAAATTTGGCTTGAAAGAAAGTCATTGACGTGTCTCAGTCTGGGAAAGGTTAGGAAGTCATTTATAAGGCAAATACTTTTTGTTTGATCACCAAACCATTCCCATCCATGGTAGACTTTATAATAACTCTGCTCAGTGGCAGGACAGAGAGCTCCTCCTCTGATATCAACATAAATACATCATATACGTTCATTTTTTATTGCACTGATATGATTGTCTTTTCATTCTCTATATCAATGTGGTGCACCTTACAGTATGTACAGTTACTTAAGTTCCCACCTTTATGTACTGTACCATCATGTACATTAGATATAGTGTATTCTTATTATTTACACCCTTTTTTACCCCATTAATGCATCTTAAATTGTAAATAGTGTATCTTAGTATTTTCCCTTAATTTGACCCTTTTCTCACTGTGATTTTTGCTTGTCACTTACTTGTTGTATAATCTGTGATCGTTTTGCTGTTACAGTACAATTTTGCTTTGCGATTACTAAAATACTCTATCTATCTATTTATCTGTCTATCTATCTATCTATAAAAGCAGGTGATGGCGATGAAGCCAGTTCAAAGCACATTGTTTAGTCCATGTTGTATGGTTTAAACCTGCTCAATATGACACTTTCTTGTTAAGGTTTTATTAGTTTGTCTTGATCCACAAGGATGAATAAAGAGTGGTTCCAATTGTTTTAAAAAAAAAAAGAAAAACTGAATTATTATGTTATAAAAGATACAGCAGCCAAACAAACCCACAATCATGGGGTAAAACATCCCAAACCGCTGAGCTGCTGGTTGTATCTTACATGGCAAAATGCTACGACACCACAAATGCTGCTCGTTATTAAATCATTTTCTTCCGGCCTGCCAGGGGATTTACTGAACAATGATTCCAACATGACACAAACCTCAGCGTCCTCATAAAACATGTCTTTTGTTTGTTCTTCTGTGTGTTTGTGGTTCAGCGAGGCCGTGTGGGAGAACATGGCTCGGATGTGTGTGAAGACTCGGCGTCTGGATGTGGCGCGCGTGTGTCTGGGTAACATGGGGAACGCCCGAGCAGCTCGCGCACTCAGAGAGGCGGAGAAGGAGCCGGAGCTGGAGGCACGAGTCGCAGTGCTGGCTACACAGCTCGGCATGCTGGTGAGACACACACACACACACACACACGTGCACTGTTAATACACCCTGAATCATCACTTTATCAGCCGGGTTATCAGGTCCATCTGCTTTATTCCAGATATTACACTTCCTATTATTCTGTTCTGTGTTTAATTAGAAAGTGATCATCTTGTTCCTCACACAGCGGTGTGTTCTATTAAAGATCTAAAGATTAGCATCCCGTTCACTCTTTAATCTCACCAGGACACTGCAGATAAGCAGCGCTCATGCGAGAACTCTTATTCACAAACGATGACTTTGGTTCACTGGAGGTTTGTATCTTCATCTGTATTTTTGTGAAGCTGCTTCCAGTACCTATTACATATGCAGTATAATATTACATACATATTATATATTATATAATATATATATACAGGGTGGGCCATTTATATGGATACACCTTAATAAAATGAGAATGGTTGGTGATATTAACATCCTTTTTGTGGCACATTAGTATATGTGAGGGTGCAAACTTTTCAAGATGGGTGGTGACTATGGTGGCCATTTGGAAGTCGGCCATCTTGGATCCAACTTTAGTTTTTTCAGTAGGAAGAGGGTCATGTGACACATCAAACTTATTGGGAATTTCACAAGAAAAACAATTGTGTGCTTGGTTTTAACGTAACTTTATTCTTTCATGAGTTATTTATAAGTTTCTGACCACTTATAAAATGTGTTCAATGTGCTGCCCATTGTGATGGATTGTCAATGCAACCCTCTTCTCAAACTCTTCACACACTGATAGCAACACCGCAGGAGAAATGCCAGCATAGGCTTCCAGTATCCATAGTTTCAGGTGCTGCACATCTCGTATCTTCACACCATAGACAATTGCCTTCAGATGACCCCAAAGATAAAAGTCTAAGGGGGTCAGATCGGGAGACCTTGGGGGGCCATTCAACTGGTCTGACACTAACCCACATTGGATAGATCCCTCCAAGACTGTTGGAACAAAAAAAAGTGATGGTATGGTGTGGTATATGGGGTACAAAGATAGTGGGGCTATTCTTCATCAATGGAAACCTTAAGGCCACTGGATATTTGAAATTGCTACATGATGATGTGTTTCCCTCTTTATGCACTGAAGCTGGCACGTTCCCTGAGTTTTTCCAGCAAGATGGTGCACCACCACATTATGGGTGTTCCCCATAATGAAAGAATAAAGCACTATAACTAACTCTCACTTACCGGCTGTGTTCCCGTTCCATTGATTGATGGCGTAGGAGGGGGTAAATACTTTAGTGTTATAATGTGTGTGTATGTACCGTATGAAGGATGAAGCTGAGGCTCTGTATCGTTCCTGTGGGAGGTTCGACCTGTTGAATAAGTTTTATCAGGCGCGTGGTGATTGGCAGAAAGCCATCGAGACGGCCGAGAGTCACGACCGCATCCACCTGCGCAGCACCTACTACAGCTACGCACAGCACCTGGAGAACACGGGGGACAAGACCCTGGCCCTCAGCTAGTGAGCACACACACACACACACACACACACGTTATCTGTTCACTGAATCTGTGACTCTAACATGGCTTTTATTACGTATTAATGCTCCTGTGTTCGTCTCTCAGTTACGAGCGTTCTGATACACACCGGTTCGAGGTTCCCCGCATGCTGATGGAGGACAGTGTGTCCCTGGAGCTCTACATCAACAAGATGAAGGACAAGTGAGTGCTGAGCTCTGATTGGTTCTGAGCTGTATAACAAGCCTGCATATAACCTAGCTGATCTGTCTGTGACCCGTCTGACCCGGACAGGTGTCTGTATAAGTGGTGGGGTCATTATCTGGAGAGCCAATCAGAGATGGAGTCCGCACTGCGTTACTATGACTACGCTCAGGATTACCTGTCTCAAGTGCGCGTGCACTGCTACCTGGGGAACATCCAGAAGGTAACACAGTGTGACTGAATCAAAAGACAGGCTGGTGCTGATTCCATAATGTCATGTTTAGAATAAGCCCCGCCTCTTGAAGTGCAGAATGAGAGAAATGTTTCCTGGGCACTTTCAGGCGAGCGAGATTGCCAACGAGACGGGCAACCGAGCGGCGTCCTATCACGTGGCGCGGCAGTACGAGAGCCAGGATCAGATCAGCCAGTCGGTGCACTTCTACACGCGCGCTCAGGCGTACAACAACGCCATCCGACTGTGTAAGGAGAACCACATGGCCGAGCAGCTGATGAACCTGGCACTGCTCAGCAACCCAGAGGACATGATGGACACGGCTGCCTACTACGAGGAGAGGGGCGAGCACATGGACCGAGCCGTCATGCTGTATCACAAGGTCCCGGCACACACACACACACACACACACACACGCACACACAATCAGTGCCAGACCACAATACACAAAATAACTGTGTATGCAATTACTGATCTCTCCACTAGAGGGCATTAATATCACTACAGTAATTTATTGTCTGTTTCTCCCGATCTTTCTCTGCATCTCTCTCTCTCCTTGTTTCTGCCACTATGTCTCTCTCTCCGTCTGTCGTTGTGTGTCTCTCTCTCTGTCGCTGTCTGTCTCTCTCTGTGTCTGTCGTTGTCTCTCTCTCTCTCTCTCCGTGTCTGTCGTTGTGTGTCTCTCTCTGTCTGTCGTTGTGTTTGTCTCTCTGTGTCTGTCATTGTGTCTCTCTGTCTGTCGCTGTCTGTCTCTCTCTGTGTTTGTCGTTGTGTCTGTCTCTCTCTGTGTCTGTCGTTGTGTCTGTCGTTGTGTCTGTCTCTCTGTGTCTGTCACTCTCTGTGTCTGTCGTTGACTGTCACTCTCTGTGTCGTTGTGTCTGTCTCTCTGTGTGTCTGTCTCTCTGTGTGTCTGTCTCTCTCTGTGTCTGTCACTCTCTGTGTCTGTCGTTGACTGTCACTCTCTGTGTTGTTGTGTCTGTCTCTCTGTGTGTCTGTCTCTCTCTGTGTCTGTCACTCTCTGTGTCTGTCGTTGACTGTCACTCTCTGTGTTGTTGTGTCTGTCTCTCTGTGTGTCTGTCTCTCTGTGTGTCTGTCTCTCTCTGTGTCTGTCGTTGTGTCTGTCTCTCTCTGTGTCTGTCGTTGCGTCTGTCTCGCTCGGTGTCTGTCGTTGTGTCTGTCTCTCTTAGGCAGGTCGTGTGTCTAAAGCTCTGGAGCTGGCGTTCAGCACGGAGCAGTTTGGAGCACTGCAGCTGATTGCAGAGGAACTGAACGAGAACAGCGACCCAGCCGTGCTCACACGCTGTTCAGACTTCTTCATCAAACACTCACACTATCACAAAGCAGTGCAGCTGCTGGTGGCTGCCAAGAAGGTCTACATACAACACACACACACACACACACACACACACACACACATAAACATATAAAGTAAATACACATTCATAAAATAAAATTGCTTTTGTGCTATTGTTTGTGTGTGTGTGTGTGTGTGTGTGTGTGTGTGCAGTATCATGAGGCGCTGCAGTTGTGTTTGGACCAGAACCTGACCATCACGGAGGATCTGGCCGAGAGCATGACCGTGTCCCAAAGCTCCGCCCACCTGTCGGAGGAGGAGCGTAAGGAGCTGCTGGAGCGAATCGCAGACTGCTGCATGCGCCAGGGCAACTATCACCTAGCAACCAAGAAATACACACAAGCTGGGAAAAAGATCAAGGTTTGCGACTCACAGTCTTGTTAGAATAATAAACCTGTAAATGTGTAGAATAAATAAATGTGTTCACCAGACATGTTTATTCAGAGCAACGTACAGAAGTGCTTTGTTGCTATCAAAAACACACATATACTTGATAGTTCATAGACTATAATCCACCGTATCCACCAAGAGCTGCTGCGTGACCGGAGCTGAGTGCTGGCACTTTAATCAGCGCTTGTGATACCACCAGGTGTGACACAGAAGAGGATAAAACAAAAACACACTGAGTAAGAGTTTGTTGGTTTGGTCACTATGTTGTGTCCGACTCTTCGAGACGTCATGAACCACAGCACGCCAGGCCTCCCGAGATGCTTGGGGTCCATAAGGTTTCCTTGGCAAGGACACTGGAGCGGGTTGCGATTCCCTTCTCCAGAGGAACAACTGTGGACAATTTGGGAAGGTCAGTTATCCTAATCAACATGTTTTTAAACTGTGGGAGGAAAACAGAGAACCCAGTGGAAACCCACCAAGCACAGAGAACATGCAAACTCCACGCACACAGACCCGACATGGGAATGGAACCCACGACCTGGAGTGCCCACATGAGTAAGAGTACTGTTGCTCTAAAAAACCTATTTGAAGTTTATTCACCTCCTGGGTCAAGGACTGAGAGACACCTTAATCTGTATCCTGCTTGTACCCTGAGAGATGGTGGGTCGAGAACTTGGGACCAAGTCATGCAGCTGCATGCTAATGAAACCAGCATAACCGGGTCACTTCAGCATCAGGAGGTTAAAGGGTTGTTTTAGGCTGAGGACCGGGCGTGAGGACCAGGGACCGGGTGCAGTGCAGGATGGTCTGATGTGGAGATCTGATCAGAACACTGTGGCTGTGATTTCATTCTAGCTGGTGAAGTAATAATACTATAATATTTTATATGTTATGTGATAGTGTTCCTTTTAATCCCACTTACATATATGTTTTTGTGTGTGTGTGTGTGTGTGTGTGTGTATTCTCTCCAGGCGATGCGAGCACTGTTGAAGTCGGGTGACACGGAGAAGATCGTGTTCTTTGCCGGCGTGTCTCGGCAGAAGGAGATCTACGTGATGGCGGGGAATTACCTGCAGTCTCTGGACTGGCGGAAGGATCCGGAAATCATGAAGAACATCATCAGCTTCTACACCAAAGGACGTGCGCTGGAGCTGCTCGCCGGCTTCTACCAGGCCTGTGCACAGGTACAGTGTGTGAAAGTGTCTCACACACCACTGTCCACTATGGACACGTTCCAAACCGCACACCAGACCTAGTCCGGACATGTTGTGTGTGTGTGTGTGTGTGTGTGTGTGTGTGTGCAGGTGGAGATTGATGACTATCAGGACTATGAGAAGGCGTACGGTGCTCTCACTGAAGCCCATAAGTGTCTGTCAAAAGCCAAAAGTCGCCATGGAGACGAGACAGATGAGCGACTCTCACAACTTACACACCATCTCACACTCATCAAGAGATTCATACAGGCACGCAGGTAACACACACACATCACACACACACACACATTACACACACACACACAGAGCCAACACATGCCCATAGTTAATCCCATACAGATTTGTATGTGTGTGTGTGTGTGTGTGTGTGTGTGTGTGTGTGTGTGTTCAGGCTGTATGAGCAGGACCCTGCGGCGGCTCTATCAGAGTGTGAGTGTCTGTTAGAGGAGAGCGATCTGGACCCTGCAGTCAGAGTAGGAGACGTCTTCGGCTTCATCATCGAGCATCACTGTCAACAGGCCAGCTACCAGAAGGTCAGAGGTCACACACACCGCTCTGCTGTTTACACAAACAAACCACATACTCATTACTCTCTCTATTACATACTTATTAAATCTAGTATTTAATTAAAAAATTATAAAAATTATTAGGTTCATTTGGCAAATATTTTATTTACACATGACTGAGCTTTGAAAGCCATTTTACTTCAAACTATTGCTTACAATAAATAAATACCAAGTAAAATCTATCTGCACCTTATTAATAAAAAAAAATCCTACAATCAGACTGAATTAGGCTAATTAGCCATATTCTTTTCGTGTGCGTGTGTGTGGTGTGTGTGTCCATTGCCACTTCCTTTACTCCCTTCACAGAGAGGGGTTTACACTACCACGTCCCCACAAAGTCTTTTACTCGTTTATTATTTCCTGATGCTAACGGCTGGGTTAAGAGCGTTTGGGTCGTGAAGGTTTTGCCGTTGCACTGTTGTTCGCTTCAGAGTGAAAAAAAAACATGATGACATCACAAATTAATAAAATTTGTTAGCAACTAATTCGTTCGTCGATTTTAGGTACACAGAGAGACCAGAGACTGTTGCGGAGCCAGCAGCATGTCTCTGACTACACTAGAGACATGGTTATTAACTTGAGGAGAGCACAGGACAGCTACTCTCCACTTAGGAATTTCTCTTTACGTCCTCAGCACATTTGTCAGAGAGACGATCAGGGAGCTGTAGGACTGTCTGATCTCCGATGTGAAGACCCTGCGCTCTGTATAGTGAAGAAAGCTAAGGAGATAGTTTGGGGTCTTTGCTTCCTTTGTCATAGACATGTTCAAATCTCTGCAAAGCCCCCTGCGTTGTAGACACACCCCACACACCCCACACACCCCTTACACAAAGTCCTCACTAATCCACACATCTGGAAAAATGTACCCAAGCACCCAAGCATCATTCTGTTTTAGGCAAAGTCTCATAAGCGAAATGACGAAATACATGTTTAATGTGCTTACAGAGGGCTTTTTACATTTTTTGTCAGCATGAATCTTGAACATGGACTGATGTTGCTGGAATCGCCGCTCCTGAGGAAGTCGGGCAGCTGTTGCGAAGGCTGGATAATAAATCCCTTCTGTAACTGTGTGCTCATGACATGTGTTTCACTGATATAAAGTCCACTGTGTTGATGTTACTAACGGTTTACTGAGACTTGGGTACAAAACTATACGTGGCAGATTCAGTCCGTAAACCAGCTGAGCGTTCGCAGTCATAAGCACTCAGGGTTTAACTGTCCATATCAATGGAATCCAAGCCATGTTCAGGGTTATTAAGTCAAACTGTCCTCACTTTACACTTCACTCGATAAGCAGACCGTATGATTCCATCCCCATATGCCCAGCCGTCAATACTCTATATATAAAGAGAGTGTAACTTCTGGATAGTATGAAATTAAGGAGGGTGTACTTATTGTTATACTTTATTACACTTTTTTAAAGAAACAAATACCGACATGTTTTGATGAGAATTTGATGAGAGATTATCTGCTTGTTTAATAATAAAAACCTAGAATTACATGAGGGTGAAATGTGTTTCTCCTGTGACTGTGAGACAGTATAATAGTTTTAAATCACGCAGTATTGCACAGTGCTTTGTTCGTTATAAAGGTAAGAATGTGCCACGAGGTCAAAGGTCACATGTGTGTTGTATTGTGGTCACAGGCGTGGACAAAGCTGGAGGAGCTGAGACGTTTACATCCCTCGGTGAACGTGAGCATGTACGTCAGCGCTCGCGGTCTGGACGCTCTGCAGAACGCCATCGGAGTGAGACTCAACCATGGAGACACTAAACACACCAACACACACCGAGAGGCAGACAACACACACACACACAGTGATGGAGAGGACGAGGATGAAGTGGAGGAGGATGAGAGCCTTAATTACTGAGAAACTCACACACACACACACACACACACACACACACACACAGCTTCAGAATGTGTGTGTATGGTGAATCCTGAGCTTTAAACTCAGTGGCTTATGTTTGTCAGTTATTTTATGTTCTTATGTCTATTTTATATATTTACAGACTATTTATACGACACACTCTCTGTAATGTTTTGTATTATTCCCTGTATAGAATGTTTCTCTATTTTAATAAACGTTTTTCAGCTTCTGATCTAATTCTATTCCTAGGCAGTATATTTACGTTTACTCACTTGTACACAATTTTAATTTAGCATTTTATCTTGATATATTGAAGTTTTCTCTCTTGAAGTTTCTAAGCCAGAAAGGCAGCTTGTCCAACTGCTACAGTATGTACAGGGTTTGTTGGTTCGTCACAAATGAACAACCTCAACCTCATAATCACCGGGAATACATTTACAACCAACATAGATTCTACAGCAAACACCTAGCTGCATTATAACAACCACCTATAAACACCCTTACAACCGCTTGGGATTTTATAGCAACTGCTCTACTACATTCTAGCAACCAACTGGTATAATTTAGTGAACCACCTACTGTAGCAGTTGATGTGTTCTGTGCATTCAGTCTGATCTGTGTGCTGGAATGCTCAGACCAGGGTCTCTCTCTCTCTCTCTCTCTCTCTCTCTCTTTCACCTGTCAAAAACCTGTTCGCACAACTCCCTCCACTAGAATGAATTTGGTCCCCCCTTTTTTGTGAGGTCACAAATTCAAATAATTCAGGAACTAGCTCACCCTTTTTTGTTTTGGTATTATGTCTCGGCAGGCTGCAAGGACACACCTACTAGTGACCCAAGTGGAAACCCAGATACCATAGTACCACGTACCCAATTGCAAACTTCCTTGGGTTCACTGTGAGCCCTGTATACCTCAGGGATCTCAGAACAGCCCTGAGCTGTTGGATGTGCTGCTATAATATTACTTATTATGTTGTCTAAACCCAAATGTAACGATTTTAAACGGGCAGCTGGTCCATGAGAGGACCCAGGCAGATCCATGATAAGTCCCTGTCTGCCCCATCCTTGGGACGTGAACCTCTTCAATGACGCAGTGAATTTAACCCCACCCAATTAATGCTCACTTCTGCTGTGCTAGGAATACCGGTTGCAATGCTGCATATTTCCACCAGAGGGAGCAGTAACTGCTTCAGTTAACTGGAGTATCAGGGTCTGAGTAACAGCCATGTAATGATGCTTTAATCTTAAGGCCTTTGACACATCGTGCCACTGGAACTTACTGCATTGTCTACATATTTTTATCATTAAATCAAGATTGTCAGTCTGAACGCTTTTGTTCTCAGGCTCGATCACTCTCACATGGTTCCAAAATTAACCGCACACAAATTACTTTTTGACAGATGACTTTTCCTCATTTTATCATCAATATGATCTAAAAATGTACACTGTGCTGTCATAAAATTGCACAATGGACAAAACAGGTACAGTTTTTTTTAATTCACTTTCAGTTTTTTACCTTGAACTTTGTGGCACACATTCTAGATTATGAACCAGATCATCACTGTACATTACTGTACATCCACTTTCTTTAAAAAAAAAAGAAGAAAAACAGAAAACTACAGGAACATACTGTCTACTACACATTCAAGATTATCGTTTCTGATTTTAAAGAAATAAACACACAAAAATGACAAAATACTTACTATCCTCTTACTCTGGAGAGACAGAGAACAAATACAGTTGCATATACTTGTATTTTTTTAGCTGGAGCTAATCTTTCAGAAACACTGGTCATTTGTGCTTTATAGTGATGGAGTCACTTACTGACCATCTAATAAGAGAATGACGTAGACAACCATTTAAGATTCTACCTTGATTACAGAGGCTCACTTCACAGCCTTTTAATAAATAAATAAATGTAAAAGATTTATGTTTTTTCATTTTCGATTGTAAATATATGCATAAAGTCAAATGCACTTTGATACAGTTTGTTAGGAGAAGTATGACATAATTAAATTTTACCTAACATAAATAAATCAAACGTCACTCATTTGCCATGGCATTGTTGCGATAAGCTTATTCAATGTCCCAACATCTGTTTCATTTCCATCCAGAGTTTTGATGACAGGAGAGTCAGACCGCTGTGTAAAGCCTTCTCCAGCACATCCCAAACATTCTCAATAGGGAATCTCATGCTCCCTGAACCACTCTTTCACAATTTGAGCACAATGTTCAAATCAGCTATAAAGTATAATTTAAATATAATTAAAATAAATCAATTTCACATCTGTTGTCACACAAAGCTAATATACATGAAGTCTTAGAAAATGTAGTTGTGTTGTTTTTATTTGCCCAGCAAACCATTTATTACCAGTGATTTAAAACCTCTGTTATCTTAAAAATACAGAAAAAGAGAAAAGGTATTCGATTTGAATCTATTTTGTGTAGATTATTTGTTTAATTAAAAAGATTGAAGAAGTTATTTAATTATGTCACACTTTGCACCCATAATAGACTATTATAATTCATAGATTAATATACAGTATGCCTAATGATTTGTTATTTTTTATTTGTTAGTTTGTTTACTATAATCAGAGCTTGTTCGCCCACAAGATGACATTATTATCCGAATCAGTGTGCGACCAGGGAACACTGGGGAAACAGTATTTCCCGGGAACACATGAAATCTGAATATGTGAATATAAAGCCCCATTTACACTGCAGGTCTCGATGCCCAATTTTGATTTGTTGCCTAGATCTGATTTTTTTGACTGTCTGTACACATTCTTTCAACTATGACCCATATCCGATTCAAGTGTTTACACTTGCCATACCATCTGAAACTTCGCGAAATATGCTTGATGCTAGCTCTGTGATATATGCAAAGGTCGCGAAACGGAGAAGGAGGAAAAGGGACATCATTGCAGCCTGTGCATATGCTTCATTTACTGTGTCCTCAACCATTCAGAGGAATGTCTGGGTGCGAGACGTTTCGGGTCGCTCTCTGGTGGCTTGCAACAGGTGCGGGCTACCGCACACTGGCGCATCTGTTTGGGATGAGCGGCGCCTCGGTGTGCCTGATTACGTCATTAAACCGCGAAGAAGTTGCAGTTTTAATGACGTACAGAACGCAATGCCTCAGAAAATCTGATCTGTCTGTTTACACGACAGTCACATTAGCACATATCTGATTTATATCTGATTTATTTCCACATATGAAGGAGGCCTGAAACCGATCTCGAAATATCGGAATGCATGCGTTTTTTTCCATAGATATGTATCACATATGAGCAAAAAAATCGGAATTGGGTCACATTTAACTGACAGTGTAAACGTAGCTTAAGACTAAGAGATAATAAACTGGCTGTGACAGTGAAGTGTTGTGCGGGTCTCTCACACTCTGTCAACTAAAAAAAACTATAAAAACACACACAAGTGAAAATAATGAGTAATGAGGCACATGTGTAAAGTTAACTGCTGGTGTCACCTTCTGCTCTCTGCCCACAGGTGGCGCTTGACTGCCTTTAACTATAAATAATGAAAATATTTCTTTATTTTTATAAAGATGGGGAGCAGCGCGTCTACAGGAGAGAAACACAGTGAGTATCTAAATCTAAAGCTAAACCTCATTAATCAGCTATTAGTAAGTGGAATTGTGATAAATAAGACGATAATAAATGTTGGCTTACAGTGGTATTTGTTGAGACAACAGGTAACATGTGTTCTTGAAAACTTTGGAAACACAGACTGAATAAACTAAAAAAATAAAGTTGTGCCAGCAATTTACCTTCACTGAGATGAAATCACATGATGTTATAAACCCCCACCTCCCTCCCCCCGCCAGACTGACAATATCAAACTGCACTAAAAAGGAGAAGATGGCTGTTTTTGGACTCTTTATTCTTTTTGGTGAGTTTTTATTGAGAATTTGTTCATTTTTTAAAAAATAAAATATGTTTCAGTTAGCTTACCGGTATTTTAGACAGTTAGCATTTTATACCTGAGGCCAGTGTGTTTTCGCTTATTGTTATACCGAGAAACCCTGACATGAGGTGAGCTTAGCTAACCTTTATCCACCCAGAATACACGGCTGCGCGAGCGCTCAGCTAATAAATGTTAGAGAAAACCCTGAAGTGTTTAACAGTTAAGGAGTAGCGGCGCTTCAGTACATGGTAAGTTAAGGGATATAAAAATGTTAGTTTGGCTTCAGAGTCACTAATGCTAATCTACGAGTGTTATATCACTTAAATTATCTGTATGAAAACTGAATTGAGTAAATACCCGGGTACTAAAACATCACTCCAAACCTGTAGCTACTCCTGAAAACATATCATTGAACCTTGAACAAATCAAACCCTTTTAAATATGGAACAATACATAGCTTTAACCCATCATTAGAATTCTATAAACAGTCTTTTACACTCTCTGGTGGTATATAGCCTCATTAATATATCAATTTATCATAACTAACTATTTAGTGAAATTCATCATCTTTGTTTTTACAAGACTTCTTTTGTTTCTTTAACCAGAGCTCTGCTGTGGAGGATTGAGGTCAGAGGGGTGACGGCTGGCCTTTGGAGCTACAGGAGGAGCCTGGACAAGCTGTTGGATGGGACTGTAGTCTTTGTGGGTCTGGGTGAGCTTTAGGAGTGATGTTTGGCCAGATCTGTGCTCTGAACATTGAATTACAAAAGGACTGTACTGACACCTATGAAGCCATCTGAAAGATTATTATTGGACTTGTTGCCATAGAGACTCTTTTTTTGTGTCTGACACATTGGGGGGAAAAGTCTTCAAAGGTCAAAACTTTGCTAGTTTTTAAAAATGGTTATGTAATATCAGAGAAACAGTAGGATACTGATGAGCATCTGATGGTCTCCAGGTAATTTATTGACCTTTAAGCAAAAGCAAAACTCATATTTTGTATTCAGGGTCACGGGGGTCCTGGAGCCTATCCCAGGATATAAGGGCACAAGGCGGAGTACACCCTGGGCAGGGTGCCATTTCATCGCAGGACACACACATACACACTCATTCACACACTATGGGCAATTTGGAAACGCCAATTAGCCTAACCTACATGTCTTTGGACTGTGAGAGGAAACCGGAGTACCCGGAGGAAACCCACCAAGTACGGGGAGAACATGCAAACTCCATGCACACAGAGACGGGAATCGAACCCGGACCCTGGCGGTGCAAGGCGACAGTGCTAACCACTACACCACCATGCCGTTAGGCCAACCAGTTTTTATAGGAAAACAATCACTTTAACAAACTACATCAATGGGAGAAAACTTACCTTTTTGGGTAGATGGAAAGTTGGGCTAAGTCAACCCTAGAGAAATATAATTGAGCCCACAACCAATACTACTTGAGCTGACTTAAATATTTTAATTATAAGTTGAGTCAACTTGTGATTTTGAACTGGGTACACAATATGTCAACTAAACAGCAATGTGAAATATTTAGTTTGGCCAGCATATTTCTCTAAAAGTTAGGCAAACCTAAAAAAGCTGGGCAACTTGTTACTTTGAGGCAGCTTTTTTATTTTTATTTTTATTTTTTTGTATGTTTATATGTTCATGTTCTAAGTACAGGTGTTCCCACATCTGTGAAACTGTTACTGCTCACTTGTTTACACAACAAATGTCAATTAGCTAAGTTTCATCATTCTGAATGTGTTCATTATAGCAGCAAAAATCCTGAGTGCTAGAATTCATGCTGTCAGATTATGTTTCCCCTCTGCTTTTCAGGTACAGATGTGTCCACAGCTGTCAAAATCACTATTGAAAAATGCTTCTTAGTTTAATTATTCAGTTTTGCTACAGAACAGTAATAATGATACAGTGGTTGTGTGTGTTTAGTCTGATTCAGGGTAAGAGATCAGACTCACCTGAACCCAGCTGTGTGTCCATGAAGAGTGACGCGTCAATGGATCGTCATATAACCTTTAGAGACACAGACTGTGCTACTGATCTGAGGTGAGTACAGTTTAATGTGCAGTGTTTTATCACTCACACTCTTATATAATCAAACATCTCTCAGATCAGTGTAGTTTTATGGAAGCAAATTAGCATCATAATTACTTGAATTATATCAGCCTTTGAAAAATACATTTTGAAATTGAATCACTGTTGAATTGTTAATTCTGAAATTTAATTTGAATTAATTAAACTGAAATATTTGACTTTAAAAAGCAACATCTTTGAATTTAAGTGCTCTGAATGTCACAAGAGATTTTCAAAAATCCATTTCAACTGTGAAATTCAACACAAAATTCAAGCACAAATTCAATACAGGAAAAGCAATCGAGCCAGAACGGAATCCGTTCGTCAGTCACGTGACCCAGGGAAGCGGCCGTCTCGATACCGGCTCCCAGTGAGTCTCGCTACATGGCGGAGGGCAGCGGCTCGGTAAGGGCACCTGCAGTGTGTTACACTCATTATATATTATCAGATGTTTTAGTCATTTTACTGTGATAAAGGAATTTAGTCAAAGTTTAGTTAAAGTTGGGCTAGTGAGCACGAGACACACACGCGCGCGCACGAGAGAGAGAGAGAGAGAGAGAGAGAGAGAGATACACAGTGGTGGCCAAAAGTATTAAGACAGCACGTGCCATGTATTAGTTCTCTCTGTGTACAGAACAGGTGACGTCACCAGTTTTCCATTACTGTAATTAGTTGTATATATTTATTTGTAATGTGCTACTTTGTAATATATAACCCCACACTGCCTGCATTTGTAAAAAAAAAAAATATATATATATATCCTCTTGAAATGAGATTGAAAGTACGTGTAGTAAATATACAGATTATATATGGGAAGAATGTAGACCTACAGTGGTTAGGTATGGTTAAAATATTGCATATTCATACAGTATTTGGGAGCAATAGTTCATTCAAGCACTGATCAGAGGTGCTAGAACATTAAACATTTTTTCACCACAAAACCTTTTTCAACTCTGTATTGTAGACACATGTCCATTCACATACTAGTTAAAACAAACGAGTGGGTGACAACTCAGTGGCATACTTGTTCAACCAAAGCTAATGCTAAGAGCACACCTCTTCTGCGCTTCACGTGTCCAACAAGTTTGCTCTCCTCAGTGATGCTGAAAAACCTGAAAGAGCTCTGGTTATAGGAGACTCTATACTCAGGCACGTGAAATTAGCTAGGCCTTTAGGGGCGCCAGCGGCAGTGGTCAGGTGTATCCCGGGAGCCAGAGCACCGGACATAGCAGGTAATCTTAGGGCTCTAGGACAGCACAAAAAAAAAAGTACTGTTATGTGTTACATTGTTGTGTCTGTCATGTACCTCTTTGTTTGCACATTTGCAGTGCACTTTGTCTATTGTGTATTTTTGTACAGAAATTTGATAGTTCTTTTAGATTAACTTAAAAATGTAAGAATTTGTGTTGTAAATTTATGTCGTTGCATGTATGTAGCACCCTGGTCCTGGAGGAACGTGGTTTCGTTTCACTGTGTACTAACTGTATATGGTTGGAATGACAATAAAAGCCTACTTGACTTGACTTGACTTGACACCAAGATAGTGGTCCATGCTGGAGCTAACGTTAGTAAGAGTAACTTTACAGAGGTGTTTAAAATAGCGAAGGCGATGTCCGAAGAAGTAGTTTGCTCTGGTCGCATCCCAATGAGACGTGGCGACATAGCTTACAGCAGGTTATGGTCGCTGAACCGCTGGATGTCCAGGTGGTGCTCTGAAGGTACCGTTGGCTTTATTTAACTGGGGGCGTTTTCACACTGGTAACGATCTGTTCCGTTCTGTACCCGAGCACGATTTCACCCCCTCCCCAATCCCCCTGCAGGTCTGCGTTCACACTGTAATAGTGATTGTGATCCCGGGGACACTTGCGTATTTACACAACCGGAAACAGTAGGTGGCGGAAGAGAGGTAGTTGGTAAACTAAAAAAACTAAGAAAGAAGAAGAAACACTGCTTGGGTCATGAACTGTGAGACACCTGTTAATGCTCCGTGTGAATGTTTTAATTTTTATGACAAAAACAACGGCACTGTAGACAACATGCCTACTGACACATCTGTCGCACGGACACAGCACGAGGCACTGAGGAATGACTTTACATCTCTACTCTGTAAGGTGAGGAATCAGGTGTGTCCACATTCTCTACTGATTCCCAGTCAAATAGAAATAAAGTGCTCATTAAGCATTACCTTCTTTAGTCATAGCACATTTAAAATTTTTACTTTTTTATCATAAAAATAGTGTTTATGTACACTGTAAATTAATCACAGATGTAAACAATGAATAAATGCTACAAATAAATATAATGCCTGCTAGAATAAAGTTCAATAAATAGCATAGATACATATTTATCATTTATTATATCTAATCATGCATTTTTCTGTTCTCCTCAGGATCATCTGGGTTTAGAGAGCGGTGGTGTGTGATGGCAGGATGTCCCTGTGACCAGGAATGGCTACTAAATACTCCTATTAAGAAGACAACAGTCCTACAAGAGAGATGCTTGTGCTCTTTTTTTCTTACCTTGCTATGTATAGATTTTCAAACTTCGCCGAGATGCTGAAACTTAATTTAAAACCTCACCATGCATCAATGTTTAGTGTTGAACATGTTTTGTGTGCCGTGTGTTTATATTGTATTTCTGTAAATGTAAAAATAAATGTATACTGTAAAATCCTAGATGAGTGTGGGGGATTTGGAATAGAGACAAAGTACTGGATAGAGCGCAAAAGGTTTTATTAAACATTATTAAATAAAAAAATTATAAAAGTACATTTTGTAACAAAAGTAGCTGTCAAATAGGACAAAAAATATAAACATTAAAATGTAGCATATTTAGTCAGAAGGGTTCCGACTCGATCACACCGGATGGTTTTTATCCTATTGTTTATCTTTTCCTCACTTCAGTATCGCAGTGGGCGCTATGTGCTGCACGAGCCGCAGTGTGTTTAACTCCGCGCGGCATCGCTCAGTGCTGCTGTACGCGCGCGCGTCTAAATACTTACAGATACTTCCGTAAATATCGGAGTTTTTATGTGTAGTGTCCGATTATCTCCGGATATTTTCGTCTGTCTAAATTTCTAGCAAATGCTATACTTCGGCATTACTTCACAGAGATTCTTCAGTAGCCACGTTTGTTTGTGTACGGAGTCGAACTGGAATTACGTCACTTCCTCTTTTGAGCACGAGCGCGTACTTATGTCCCGCCTTCCGTTCCCGGGAAGGTGTGAATCGTTCCCGAAACCACCTCTGCAATCGGTCCAGGGACTCGTTCCCGAGCGCGGAACGATTCGGAACGATTACATTCTCACAGACAAAAATCAACTGGTCCCGGGGCCAAGTGTACTCGGAAACAGATCCGGGACCGCAGTGTGAAAACGCCCTGGAAGACCTTTGAGGGCAAAACTGGCCTGTTAGGGCGGGACGGTGTCCATCCCACTCGGGAAGGTGCTGCTCTCATTTCTTGCAGTATAGCACATAGTCTCAGAAGAGGCCTAGTTAATCGGTGACAATCCAGAGCCCAGGCCAGGGAGCAGACAGACAGGCTAAACCAACCGTCTGCTAGCTGCAGAGTCGTCACTCAGGGTTCATCATATTGAGACTGTGTCTGTTCCCCGAGCTAAACATAAATTTAGAAAGACTCAGAAAGTCTGTTTTAGTCATTTAATTAACATAGATACCACAAACTCAGATCACACTGAATGCGCAGCCAGCACCTCTGATCTGAAGCTAGGACTGTTAAATATTAGATCTCTCGCATCTAAAGCAGTTATTGTTAATGAAATTATCACAGATCAGGAGTTTGATATATTATGTTTAACAGAAACCTGGATTAAACAGGACGAGTATGTAGCTCTAAATGAAGCTAGTCGTCCTCGATACAGCTACATACACCAGCCTCGGCTAACTGGTAGAGGAGGAGGAGTCGCAGTTATTTATAACGATAATCTGACTATCGTACAAAAACACAGATTTAAATTTAATGCATTTGAAGTTCTCTATAGTAACATAAAGTCAGCTCAGTCGATCCCGCTAATCATCATTTACAGACCCCCAGGGCCGTACTCGGAGTTTCTCTGTGAATTTGCAGATTTCCTCTCAAACCTTGTTGTTTCTGTAGTCAAAGCGTTAATTGCTGGAGACTTTAATATTCATTTTGAGAATCCAGAAGACCCTCTGAGAACAGCATTCTTGTCCATACTGGACTCAGTAGGAGTAAATCAGTGTGTAGTAGGACCCACTCATTAAGCAGGTCACACTTTAGATTTAATATTATTCTTCGGATTAAGTATAAGAAATATAACTACTACTCCACAGTCTGAAGTTATCTCAGATCACTATCTTGTCTGAATTAAAGTGAGTCTTAGTAATAATGTATGCACAGCACCGCAATTCCACCTTAAACGTACATTTACATCAAATACCACACAGAGCTTTATCAATAATCTCCCATAGTTACCAACTCTGATTGGATCGCCATCTGACTTCACAGAACTCGAACAGGCGAATTAATATTTAGAGTCGACATTCCGTTATACCTTAGATAATGTAGCACCAGTTAAAAGAAAAATTATCATTGGTAAGAAACCTGGTATAATGATCACACACACACTTTAAAACAGACTGCTGGGAAGTTAGAACGTAAATGGCATCAAACTAAATTGTTAGTATTCCAAATAGCATGGAAGGAGAGCATCCTGAACTATAGAAAAGCTCTTAGTGTAGGTAGATCAACGTATCTCTCCACTCTTATAGAAAATAACAAAAATAATCCTAGATTCTTATTTAATACCGTAGCCAAATTTACCAGAAATAAGACCACTGCAGAATCTGCACAACAACATTGTGCAGTAGCGAGAACTTTTTTAATAATAAAATTGTAAATATTAGGCAAAAAATTGAGGCTTTGAAAACGGACAGTGTAATTGATGCAGATGTTAAAATAACCATGTCAGATTGGAACTTAGAATACGTTACTTCCCTTGAAGAGAATTAACTAATTTCACTCATCTCTTCTGCAAATTCATCAACCTGTATATTAGATCCCATACCGACACATTTTCTCAAACAGATAGGGCCAGAAATAACAGAACCCCTGTTGAAAATAATCAATTCTTCACTCAGCATTGGGTATGTTCCCAAATCTTTTAAATTAGCAGTTATTCAACCGATAATTAAGAATTCTGACCTCGACCCCGGTCAGCTGTCCAATTACAGGCCGATATCAAACCTCCCCTTTATCGCAGAGATACATGAACTGTATCACTCAGGATTTAGCAATCATCACAGCACAGAGACAGCACTCATTAAAGTAATAAATGACTCCCTCCTGGCCTCTGATCAGGGCTGCGTAACTACGCTTGTGTCAGCTTTTGACACCATTGATCATAGTATTCTTCTTCAAAGATTAGAAAATGTAGTAGGAATTAAGGGAACAACCCTCTCCTGGCTCAGATCCTATTTGACTGATCATTATCAGTATGTCGATTTAAATAGTAATTATTCTGCATGTTCTCTAGTGGAGTTTAGTGTTCCAAAGGGTTCGGTTTTAGGCCCACTGCTTTTTCCCTTTACATGCTTCCTTTGGGCAACATAATCCATAAGCATGATAGTATTTTTCATTGTTATGCTGATGACACACAGTTATACGTCTCAGCAAAACCAGATGAGAAAAACCAGCTTGCTAAAGTTGAGCAATGTGTAATGGATAAAAGAGACTGGATGCTAATTAACTTCCTTCTGCTTAATCCTGATAAGACAGAAGTTCTAGTCATAGGACTGCAAGATTTTACATCACACTTTAACTTTAGATGACCTTTCTGTTCTATCTAGTGCAACAGTAAAAGACCTTGGTGTGATTATAGATTCTAGTCTTTCATTTGAAGCACATGTAGGTAATATGACCAGGATAGCTTTCTTTCACCTTAGAAATATTGCCAAGATAAGAAACATATTGTCACTAAACGATGCAGAAAAAATTGTTCATGGTTGGACTATTGTAACACTTTACTATCTGGTTGTTCAACTAGGTGCATAAACAAGCTTCAGTTAGTACAGAATGCAGCAGCGAGAGTCCTCACTAGAACCAGAAGATACGAGCACATCACCCCTATCTTATCTACACTGCATTGGCTCCCTGTGAAATTTCGCATTGATTTTGAAATACTACTTTCGACATATAAAGCATTAAATGGTCTCGCGCCGCAGTATCAGATTGAACTGCTAGTGTCTTACGATCCGCCACGCCTACTTCGATCAAATGATGCAGGTTGCTTGTCAGTACCGCATATTATGAAAACTAAAGCGGGGGCGGAGCTTTTTCTTACAAAGTCCCAAAGTTATAGAATAGCTTCCAAATAGTGTTCAGGACTCAGACACAGTCTCAGTGTTTAAGTCTAGGCTATACAATTTAATTGATACAGATGATAAACTAACCACATAACATCAGAACCTAGAATACTTTACTACTTTTGAAGAGAATGAACTAATTTCACTCGTCTCTTTTTCAAAATTGTCAAAATGTGAATTACATTCTATATTGACACATTTTCTTAAGCAGATAGTACCAGCAATAACAGAACATATTACTTGTTTAAAATAATTACCCCTGTTGAAAATAATTAACTCTTCACTCAGCAGTGGGTATGTTCCAAAGTCCTTTAAAGTAGCAGTTATTAAACCACTAATTAAGAAACCTGACCTTGACCCTTGTCAGCTGTCAAATTACAGGCCGATATCAAACCTCCCCTTAATCTCTAAGATTCTAAAAAAAAAAAAGGTAATAGTGCAGCAGCTATGTTCATATCTATATAGAAATAGCAGAAACGAACTGTATCAGTCAGAATTTAGGCCTCATTAAAGTTGTAAATTGCCTCCAATTGGCCTCTGTTCAGGGTTGTGTCACTGTACAGATTTGGCCATTAAGAATGCACACTTTTTCACGTGAAATGCTGCAATTCGGCGCACAGCATGCCGCGAAATCCCACAAGCAACATTCGGAAACTTAATATCCACCAGATGGCGCATGGAAGGACTTTATCTAAAAGCCAGACCAAGTAAAACGAAGAATTGTGTATAATTAGTTAGCCTAAAACAATATTGTTTTCAATGCTGCAGCAAACTTGAGTTTTATTTTGTTTTATAATAGATCTTTCATGATGAATGTGTGTATATGTGCTTCATTTTATTTTCATAATGACGAAATGAGATTCCCAAAATTGTGCTTTAAAATTCATAAAAAATGTCTTACATAGTTTTTGTAATGTCTTAACAGGGACAAAACAATGAAAGACATTGCAATGCCTCAGTTTAAATGGTCAAAATTTAAACTAATTAATTTCATTAATTTAATTTCCTGATAATAGGCTATCTGATAGTGTTAATTATGTGAATGTCCTGATTCGTGAATATGCCAACATATCTTCTTGTTGTGTCTGCTGCACCTTGATACACTTATCAGTCCAGGCCCGGGAGAGACAAACACACACACACACAAGAAGGGCATGATGTCTGAAGATCTCTGTTTATTCTCAGCAAGAAGAGCACATTTAAACAGTGCTACGCCCTGAACATCAAAATAACCAGTCATTAAGATGTCAGTCATAGAGAGACCCGGAGACAGACAGGAGAGAGGAAATACATTTGCATATTCCTGATTAAACAAAAGCAGATGAGAGCCATTTGGATGTAAACTCGTCTGGGTACAGGATATAGAAGGTGTTACCACCAAAGGCGTAAGGAAGCACAGTGAGGGGTCTGTTCTCAGGGCACAGGAATCTTCTTATTAGATTGGAATGTCTTATAATATTATAAAACCTTACACTAACCCTACAAGGGAAACAAACACACACAAGGCTAACCCTACTAGTGGCTAAACCTACTAGCGGCTACTAATGTGGCTAAACATATAAGGAACTAAACACGAGGCAAACAAACACTGGAGACACACAGAATAGTACTTACAAAAGACACAAGACAAACTATTACATTTAACAAAAGCACAAACAGGGGTCCATTCTTCGTATGTTGCTTGAAACATCCGAGATGAATAGACAGATCTAAGATGAGATCATTGTGCTAATTACGATGCGGCTAATTCGGTTCTTCGACACATCTGTTGTTGATGATTAGTATCGCTGGATTGAGTTGTCTAGGATTATTGCTCGTTCGTGCGTTTGTTTAAAAGGCGATATGCATCGACAGTAGAAACACTGATCACAACCCCTGCGATTGGTTGACGAAATGGCAAAAGAACAGCTCCATTTTTTTTCTCAAGCGGAGCAAGAGCTTTTATTAGAGGGTTATGAAGAATTTCAAACTTGAATAAAGATAATTAAAAATAAAATTAATTATTAAATACGTGAGTGCTGCCCGTGTTACATGTTAAAAGTGTGTGTGTGTGTGTGTGTGTGTGTGTGTGTGTGTGTATATTCAAATCCTATTTATATTCATTTAAAATTAGCTGAACAAATTTGATATTTTAAGTAATCATAAGTACGTAAGTAACAGAAAGTGTCACCTCAAAGTTCTACCAGTTTAAATCTAAAGAGCTCTGGTGGCTCAGTGGGAGGTGTCTCGCCTGCCATGTGAAAGACCCGGGTTCGATTCCCGCGCTGGACTGAATTTACTTTATTTGCAACAAATTCAAATATTGATAGTTCTGTTTACTTAAAATTGGAAAGATCATTACTTAAAAAAAATTTAATAAACTCAAATATTTTGAGTTTTGCCAACTTAATCGGGTTTACAGTGTAAAAGTGAAGTAGAAGAACAAGTATAGTAAGAAGTATATTGTCATGCTGTGCTAAAGGATCCTGTCTATCACGCAATACACCAGGAATTAGAAAAACTCTGCATATAATCCTGAAACCTTCAGTAACCGGTTGCTCTCTCATAAACGGACAAGATGTGGCTGCGACAGATTTGAGAAAATTACCTCCACTTATATAGACGCAATCGGGGGATATTACATTCAGTGGATTGTTACATATTATTAGACACACACGGAGATTAACACACGAATGATGACCACAGACACACACACGTATACATATACTGTATTTATGTTTAAATACATCCATCCATATATTCATGCAAGATACTTTTCTTTTCCCACGTGGGTCAGTCCGCATCAGTCATGCTCTTTAACCAATCAGATGTGACCTCACCATTTCAACCAGTCATAACCCGCCAGAAGCGCAGCCTAAATCCTGTTTACATGAAATAAGCTTACGGACATGTTGCTATGACAGCAAGTGCGAGATTCGCTTCGAAAAATGAAACAATCCAAGATTAGGACAAATCCACAACAATCAAATCCAGCTAACTGAGTTAGCGAAGTACGAAGAACGGACCCCAGCTCCACAACACCAAAGCCAAATTAACATAAACATAACAAAAATAGAGCCTTTCTAAATGGAGGTTACATAACATAACAAACAAAAACAAACCAAATACAAACCAAAATAAATGCCCACTTGACATTTCTAATGTTCGACCCAGTTTTCAATAACAAACAGCTATTTATAGAGGATTTAATGAGCTACCTCGGTTCAGGTGAGTTTCCTCATCACCTGACTGAGATGCCTTCTGGGAAATTGAGTCTACAAACAAAACTACACAAACTACACATACAAACTTATCAGACACACAGTGCCCTCTAGGGGTGGTCCCTTACAGTTAAAACGTAAAAATTTGTTGACATTAGCACCATCAGAAAACATGAGGAAAATAAGTAAATATTCTTATATGAACACAAAGTGCTTCAGGCTTTTTATAAATTCAAATTTTATTTGTCACATACACAGTCATACACAATATGATATGCAGTGAAATGCTTAATCATCATGTTTTTTGCTGTTTGTGTCCAGCATTGAATAATTATTTAATCCATTATTTGATCACGACTGGAAATAATAGCTGGAATGTGATTGTGAATTTAGGACTGAAATAAAGCTGTTCTTGGCTCTGTGGAAACCCGTGGCTTGTACTTTCACTTTTCAAAAGGCAGCATTTTGATCAAAAAGCTGATAAACACAGGGTGATTTTTCGATAAAAATGCACACCTACTCCCCGAGAAATGCAACAAACGCAAATATATAGGCTACTCACTAGATAAATGCTGGCTTTTCCAACATGACAGCGTGCTCCTATGTGCTCCTATGCTCCCATTTATTCACGTAATAATACACTACTCAAAAAAATAAAGGGAACTGTAAGCATATTTTAATTAAATGTACTTGTGTAATCCTTGTGCACTGAGCATCCAAAAGTACCTGATGTCCCTATACATGATGTAATGTCCGCTGATATCATGTAGCCCCAGACATGATATAATCTCAGACATGGGGTGATCTTAACTGTGATGTCAAATTAAAGGAACACAGAGAAATAACCAAAAGACACACACTCAGCTTAATGAATAGTAAGTGCATCTACATAGTGAGTAATATAAAATACAAAGTATATAAAATACATAAAAGTACAGTAAAATAAGGGGCCTGGGTAAGCATCAAATAACAGAATAAATCAAGTGTTAGACCTTCTTTGAGGCAGAACAACACCAAAAGTAAGATCAGTGAGAGGAATAAAACTAGAAGCGCCATGATTTAGGGTTGGCTCAGGCGCTGAAGGAAAATCCGTTTGGCTACCAACAGACACATTAGAATCAGTCTGAGCACCAACACTTCGTTGACCAACAGGCCTTGAGATAGACTGGGCTGGAGTACTAGACTCTGGTCGCACAGGCCTAAAAGCAGGAGAAGGAGGGCTATTTGACTCCGGACGCGATCTCTTATAAGGACTGGGTCCGGAGTCATCCTTCCTGACATAAGTAAGACCGTACTTATGTAGAAATTGTGTCAATGATCCATCAGACTAATTTTGGCAAAAACTCACTGGGGCCTGGTCCGCGACAGGTTCAGTAGGTGTGTAATCCTCAAAGAGGTTATGTTCTGGGCTGTCCTGGTTGTCCGGTTCAGATGTATTCAGCACTTGAGCAGTTGTGCTTATTGGACTTATGAAGTATTAGGAGATCTCCATAAGTTTTATTTTGTTTTGTAATTTTTTGTTGTATATTTTCTTTATTATTTTATATGTTGTGTGATAAGTGAGGTAACGCCACTTTGTTGGGTCAAGGCCTGATGAGGAAACTTGCCAACCAGTGGGGCTGGACCCACGAAAACGTCCTGCAATACACTAAGTAGGAGCTGCGGCTCCAGACGTGGTAGGTGGAAAATTCAGAGTCCGCTGTTAGGCACAGAACATATAGGTGATTCACCGTTCTGAGACGCGAGTGCAGCCAGGTGTTGAGTAACACGTCCTGTAGGTGTTTGTGCAGTAATCTCGAGTCCTAGGCCTAGAACCCACTTGTGTGAGGTATTGCTAGGGACAGTACTGCAATCACGTTTCCAAGGGCTAAAACCCATGAAAATGAGGTATCGCTAGGGAACGGAAGTTGATTGCTGTTTGAAAATTCCTACAGGTGGTATTGATGTTTTCTGGGCCCAGATTGTGTGATAAAATGTTTTATTGTTGAAATTGTTTCGAGTACTCAAATTTTTGTAAAAAGTGCTTGTGTCGTGTGTTGTTTGTATGTCTTGTATGTGTGTCTTTTAAATGTGTGTGTGTGTGTGTGTAAAAAGTCTTTTATTGAATTTATGTATGTGTGTAAGAATATATAATGCCTAGTTAAGAGTGATATGGTATTAGAAATAGTGTAATACGTAGATAGAAGATTTTCTGATTTGCTATAAATTAATAATAAATATAAATAATAGAGTATAAGAAAATAGCATATAAGTGATATGTATAATATTCATAGTATTAAAGGATTCGTGTGATTATGGTACAAGCCACTAGACACAGAGCTTACTGTGACATACATCTTGTCTGTGACACAAACTGTGATGCGCTACTGGACATAAAACTCACTGTGACATAGGCTTCTTCTGTGACATGAGAGCGGTACAGGTGCTGAATGTGCCAGAATAAGTAGTTTTATAAAACTAGAAAGGTACATTTCCTGAGGAAAATGTGAGTGGTGCTTGCCATGATGTCATAGAGCTTCCTGATATCATAGCTGATGTTGGTCTCAATGTTAAGTCTATGGGTCTTTTTGGAGCAGTTGCAGGAGCAATTAACCGCCCACCCCCTAGAAAAGTCATAGCACCCCATTCCCGACCAGGCCGCATGATTTGACACCTCATTCATGGGTCAACGACAAACGGTGCGGGACTAGTTACGCACCAAACTTTCACACAGAAAAAAATTAATAAAAATAATAAGCCTGTGAGATTATAATAGTAGTGCTTCTCTTCGCAAGCACCACTAATAATTATTTCTTTGGATTATTGTACAGTAGGTAGACGAGGGGAATGTGTATTATCGCCGCGCTCACCGCCGCGACAAAACGATAGTGGCCAAAATAAATCAGTCGCATTTCAAAGCAATTCGTGAAATGACCGCCAGGTGCGGAAAGTGACATTTTCTGTTGTCTTGTTTTTAAAATATAATTAAATGGTAAAATATGCTGCATCGATGAAATACTACAGTGATGGTAATTTCCACATCTGTGTATTTTATACAACAAGCATGAAAAATCTGAATCAGAGCTATTGATATTTGCTGTATAGTGATGAGTAAAAAAAACATTGAAGTTGAACATTGAAACAAGTTCAGTAGCACTCAAAAAAGACTCTCTAAAAACTCACTAGCTAGGCCGGCCTCTCTGGCTAATGTGGCCAAATCAATATCGCTCCTCGCTCACTAGCTAGGCGGCCTCTCCTTCTGCTGGTGCGTGAAGGAGCAGGGAAGCGGAATTAGGCACGGCTGGTGAGCTATCGCCGCTAATGATCCCGGGCTTCTCCCCACACTATAAAATACAGCGGGGAGTGTAACTCGGGGTCTGTTGGGAGACTGGACTTCTCTACGTAAGCTAATCAGCGCTCAGCCGCACGCATAAAGTTACAGAATGTGTCGGGGAAAAAACAGCAAGTAGACTGACTCTGGCCATTTTAATAATTCATTGATAAATTAGTGATTTCTTTGGTTTCAGTTGTACACTGTAAACCTGATTAAGTTGGCAAAACTTAAAATATTTGAGGTAATCAGTTACATCAAAACTTTTAAGTAATGATGTTTCCAATTTTAAGTAAACAGAACTATAAATTTTTGAGTTTGTTGAACTTTTGCAAATCAAATAAATTGTTGCAGAAAATCCAGCCCAGGAATCGAATCCGGGCCTTTTGCATGGCTGGCGAAACACCTCCCACTGAGCCACTCAGGAACTTTAAGGTGACAGTTACTGTTTTTTTGTTCAGCTAACTTAAAAAATGTAATTTCTACAAACTCATAAATGGCAAAAAGTTCATGAATACTCAAAAAGGTCTATTAATTTAACCTAATTGCAATTATTTAAGTTAACAGTACTCAATGTGTTTAATTACATTGAGCATTAAGGTTTACAGTGTATAATCATGTTTGTGTTACTGTGTCTGCTTTACAATGTTAAGCAACATTCAAATGCAAATAATTTACCCCTCCCCAGGTGTGAATCAGCGGTTCTCACCAATACATTCAGAGAAACATAAATGCACCCCTCCCCACTTTAAGACCCTCTTGGATCTGAGGCTTTTCTGAAGACCTGCAGTGCTTCAGGCCTCGTTTTAAATTTGTATAAATTTCATCTTCCGGATTCCAGATTCTAAAATTCACATTGTTACCGTTTTTAATCCCTGGAATGGAAGACATTGAGATTTTTCTTATCATAACATGAATTGTTTTAATCACTCTATACACAACTTTTCATTGGTATTTTTTTTTTAAATAAAAATATTAAAATTTTATATTTTATAAAAAATGAAAATGAAAAAACAAAAGAATAGACCATTTGTATTTTTTATTTGTAAAATAGCATAAAAAAATCACAGTTTGTGTATAGAGTGATTAAAAACAATACAAGGCATGTTATGATGAGGAAACTTTCCATCTCTTCCACACTGACTGACTGATGTGCTTAGCTTTTGTCAGCAGAGCCTCTGTTTCACTCTCTGTTAAGCATTTACTTACATCTGAACTGAGTCGTTTACATAAATCACCAATCAATAGCTCATTATATCAGTTTCATCATGATGTACCTGTTTTACATGGAAATTTACATTGTTAACTAATTTAAAAATTAACATTGTTACTGAATGATTTACTCTGATAAAGAGCCATGAGAACAGTGACAGCTGGCACACCGAAAATAAATGCAGGATTATTATTTATAATCTAAATAAAAATGCTTTTCTAAACGCTTTTCTAAAACAACAAGGAGACTGACTCTGACCATCTTAATAATTCATTGATAAATTTGTGATTTCTTTGGTTTCGGCTTTAGTGATGAAGGTGATCATGTCATCTCGTCATCTCCGCAGCCGAGGATGCACTTATAATTCACTTTTCAAATTACAAATTACATAGTCTAAAACCGTTTTCCATTAGTTTACATAAAACTAATGGAAAGTCTTTATGTAAACTTCTTATAAATATATATTTTTTACACATGATATAATCTAAAGGTTGCACGGGCAGCACCATTAAACACGGACACGAGGCGAGGTCTTATGGGGAAAAGGGTAATTTATTTAGGAAAAATGGGGAAGGATAGGGTTAAAGGAGGGAGGATGGAAAGAAAGGGAAAGGAATGAAAGTGCATGTGCTGGTCTGGTTGGCAATGCCCCGCTGGCATGCGGGCACAGCCTGGTGAGCGGTGATAAGCAAAGGTGCCACGGGAGCTTGAGCAGCTTGTTCACACGCTGTCCTCTCGCGGAGATCAAAGGGCGGCATTCCCCTTTTTAAAGTCTCTGGGGCGCGTCACATTGCCCCGCTCGCGTGCCACTCTCCTTAGTAAACTCCACCGCGCTCTGCTTTTTAAAGTCCAGTTTCCCCAACAGACCCCGAGATACACTCCCCGCTGCGTTTTATAGCGCAGAGAGAAGTTCAGGATCATTAGCGCTGATAGCCCACCAGTCGTGCCTAGTTAGGCGGCCCCGGTCCTTCTCACATCTGCAGAAGGGGAGGCCACCTACCAAGTGAGCTTCGGAGTGAGTGAGGGTCGATATTGATTTGGGCGCATGCCTATCACAGGCACACGCCATGACGCACGCTCATTAATCCTTGAGAGAATGAACTAAGGCCTGAGGCGTCGGTCTATAGTTATATAGCGCCACTCAGTTGTAAAAGCCAGCAAACGCATACCGTCGCCGTGAGGTGCGCCGACAAAACTAGAATAAAGTAAAGTAAAGTAATGTAAAGTTATAAATGCACCTAGGTTACACATAAAACAAATATTAAATATAATAAATAGAAACAAATGATAAGCGGATTTAGAGAGATTAACTGGGATGAGTTTCAAATAAGTGCGAATGAGATTAGAGTGAAACAAATAGATGGTTGTTGAATAATCCAGGAAATAATTTACTTCTAGAAAAAGAGTGTGACAAGGGAGAGTGGTCGCTTAGGCTTTCACTAATACCTGAGGTATTACACCTTATTTGTAACACACACACCTTAATACTTACAACATATTTTAGAAATTTACTGTCTCCAGAATCACCCCAACATTCTTAACTTGATTTTTAGTTGTTGGACCCCCAAGAGTGAAGGTATCCATTCACCTTCAGAACTTCATCTTTGTTTCCAAATGCAATTACTTCAGTTTTCTCCTTGTTTAACTGAAGAAAATTTTGGCACATCCAACTGTTAATTTCATCAATGCATTTGGAGATAAGGCTAGGTAAAGCCGGGTATCATCAGCATAGTGGTGATAGGCAATTTGGTTCTTTCTCATTATCTGACTTAGTGGGAGCATATACAGGCTAAACAGGAGCGGTGCAAGAATTGAGCCTTGTGGGACTCCGCATGTCATGGACGTCCACTTAGACTTACACACGTGGACAAAATTGTTGGTACCCTTCGGTCAATGAAAGAAAAACTCACAATGGTCACATAAATAACTTTAATCTGACAAAAGTAATAATTAAAAAAAAATTATATGATTGTTAACCAATGAAAGTCAGACATTGCTTTTCAACGATGCTTCAACAGAATTATTTTAAAAAATAAACTCATGGAACAGGCCTGGACAAAAATGATGGTGCCCCTAGAAAATACTGAAAATAATGTGACCAAAGGGACATGTTAATTCAAGCTGTGTCCACTAATTAGCATCACAGGTGTCTACAATCTTGTAATCAGTCAGTGGGCCTATATATAGGGCTCCAGGTAGTCACTGTGTTGTTTGGTGACATGGTATGTACCACACTCAACATGGACCAGAGGAAGCGAAGGAAAGAGTTGTCTCAGGAGATTCGAAAGAAAATTATAGACAAGCATGTTAAAGGTAAAGGCTATAAGACCATTTCCAAGCAGCTAGATGTTCCTGTGACTACAGTTGCACATATTATTCAGAAATTTAAGCTCCATGGGACTGTAGCCAACCTCCCTGGACGTGGCCGCAGGAGGAAAATTGATGACAAATCAAAGAGACGGATAATCCGAATGGTAACAAAAGAGCCCAGAAAGACTTCTAAAGAGATCCAAGGTGAACTTCATGCTCAAGGAACATCAGTGTCAGATCGCACCATCCGCCGTTGTTTGAGCCAAAGTGGACTACATGGGAGACGACCAAGGAGGACACCATTGTTGAAAACAAATCATAAAAATATGCCAAACTACATGTTGACAAGCCACAAAGCTTCTGGGAGAATTTCCTATGGACAGATGAGACAAAAATGAAACTTTTTGCCAAGGCACATCAGCTCTATGTTCACAGACGGAAAAATGAAATATCAAGAAAAGAACACTGTCCCTACTGTGAAACATGGAGGAGGCTCTGTTATGTTCTGGGGCTGCTTTGCTGCATCTGGCACAGGGTACAATGAAATCTCAAGAATATCAAGGGATTCTAGAGAGAAATGTGCTGGCCAGTGTCAGAAAGCCGGGTCTCAGTCGCAGGTCATGGGTCTTGCAACAGGACAATGACCCAAAACACACAGCTAAAAACACCCAAGAATGGCTAAGAGGAAAACATTGGACTATTCTAAAGTGGCCTTCTATGAGCCCTGACCTCAATCCTATTGAGCATCTTTAGAAGGAGCTGAAACATGCTGTCTGGGAAAGGCACCCTTCAAACCGGAAACAACTGGAGCAGCTTGCTCATGAGGAGTGGGCCAAAATACCTGCAGAGAGGTGCAGAAGTCTCATTGACAGTTACAGGAATCGTTTGATTGCAGTGATTGCCTCAAAAGGTTGTGCAACAAACTATTAAGTTAGGGGTACCATCATTTTTGTCCAGGCCTGTTCCATGAGTTTATTTATTTTTTTAATAATTCTGTTGAAGCATGGTTGAAAAGCAATGTCTGACTTTCATTGGTTAACATTCATAGAATTTTTTAAAATGATTACTTTTGTCAGATTAAAGTTATTTTTGTGACCATTGTGAGTTTTTCTTTCATTGACCGAAGCGTACCAACAATTTTGTCCACGTGTGTATGCTCTCATATACTAACATAATAACCTCTCTCTTCTAAGTATGACCTGAACCATTTGAGTACCATCCCAGAACGCCTGACCCAGTTTTCCAGTCTTTCTATTAGTATGTTATGATCGACCGTGTCAAACGCAGCGCTAAGATCTAGCAGTTCCAACACTGATATTTTGCCAGAGTCAGAATTTAGACGAATATCATTTATTATCTTTATGAGCGCTGTCTCTGGACTGTGATGAGCTCGGAAGCCAGATTGAAAACTGTCCAAATATCCATTTGAGTTTAAGTGCTTGTTCACCTGATAAAAAACAACCTTTTCTATAATCTTGCCTATAAAAGGAAGGTTTGATATTGGTCTGTAGTTATTTAATATGGAATTATCAAGATTATTCTTTTTCAGAAGTGGCTTAAAAACTGCAGTTTTCAGAGAGTTCGGAAAAGTCCCAGAAAGAATTGAGGTGTTCACCACTTCTAAAAGATCTGTTTCCAAATAGTCAAAAACACTTTTGAAAAAAGATGTGGGAAGTGTGTCAAGGTCGCAGGTTGACGATTTGAGGTGCTGATTTTGCTATAAATTGCTTGAAAGACAGACAGAGTAACTGTTTGAGATTGTGTTTGAGTTTTTCTGATCTCTGCACAACTTGATGTGTTAGTAGCCCTTCTAATATTACTGATTTTCTCAGAGAAAAAGGAAGCAAACTCATTGCATTTGTTGTCGGAGAGAATTTCAATGGGGGAAAAAAGTCAAAAGTCAAAGTCAAGTAGTCAAGTCGGCTTTTATTGTCATTTCAACCATATACAGTTCAGTACACAGTGAAACGAAACAACGTTCCTCCAAGTGCTACATACATGCAACGACATAAATTAACAACACAACATAAATTTACAACGCAGATTTTTTACATTTTTAAGTTAACCTAAAAAACTATCAATTTCTATACAAAAAATACACAATAGACAACAGACAACAGACAACAAAGTGCACGTGCAAATGTGCAAACGAAGAGCTACATGACAACACAACAACGTAACACAACAACTTAACATGTTACATTTAAGAAATACCTTTTTAGTCAGTTTAGTAGTTGAGGTAGTGGAGAGAGCAGCAAGTAAACAATTGACATTGTGTTCAAAAATATTTTGTGCAAATAGCAAAGTGAGATGAAATATTGTGCAAATATTGCAAAGAGCAGTTCAGATAGGTGGGTATGAACAAATTAAGGTGGTTGTAGATCAGTGTGATTGTGCATATGTGTGTTTATCAGTTCAGTCTGGATGTTATTTAGTTCGTCTGTTTTAGTGATTTGTGTGTGTGTGTGTGTGTGTGTGTGTGTGTGTGCGCGTGTGTGTTTATCAGTCCAGTCTCTTTGTGTTGAGGAGACGGATGGCTTGTGGGTAAAAACTGTTACATAGTCTGGATGTGAGGCCCGAATGCTTCGGTATCTTTTTCCAGATGGCAGGAGGGTGAAGAGTGTGTGTGATGGGTGTGTCCGGTCAGCCACAATGCTGGTGGCTTTGCGGATGGAGCGTGTGGTGTAGATGTCTTCGATAGAGGGGAGAGAGACCCCGATGATCTTCTCAGCTGTCCTCACTATCCGCTGTAGGGTCTTGCGGTCTGATATGGAACAATTTCCAAACCAGACAGTGATGCAGCTGCTCAGGATGCTCTCGATGGTTCCTCTATAGAAGGTAGTGAGGATCGGTGGTGGAAGCTGTGTCTTTCTCAGACTTCTCAAAAGAGTGTGAGTATTGTTTAAGTTGCTATTTATAATGTTTGAGAAGAAGGTCTGTCTAGCTGTGGCGAGTTCCACATTGAAAGCAGAAGGCTGTCTTTATAGATGCTATAGTGAATTTCATGTTTTGTCTTCCTGCTACATCTGCTCAGCTTTTCGGCATTGTCTTTTCATATTCTGAACTGCTGTTGATTTTCTCCATGGCGATTTCTGTCTGCCCGTCTTTCTGAACTTTTCCGGAGCAATATCATCAATAACATTCTTAACTTTTGAGTTAAAGGAATCAAGGAGAAGTGTTACGACCCAGTCTAGGGTTGGGCCGCACAGCGATATTAAGGGTGAATAATTGTAAGCTGGGGAAAGAGAGGAACTTAAGGAACTCAAGAAAAGATGCACACTAGAGTGTAAATTATATTTGAAGGAAGCAATATTTACAATGTAACCGGTGTAACTTCAGGGTGGGCCAAGACCAAAACAACAAACAGAAAACTCTAGAAAAAAAAAAGCTCTAACTTCCCTGTAAAGGAAAACAGAAATAAAACACAATTTGCTCCCCTAAGTCCCTATCCATAAACAGTGAAGAAAAAACCCTCCCACACACAACAAAACAAAATGGCAGCCACACCCCTACAACCAGTGGGAAAAAAGAAATATATACATTAAACACTAACACCTTACACAGAGCTAGACAGTTACATTTACAAGTTTCCCAAGATAACTAAGCCCCAAGGGCAGACCCATAGACCAAATAAATTGACCCAAAATCAAACAATCAACTATCAGAAACAGTAAACACAACAGACAAAGAATATGCTGAGTAGCCAAAAGCCACCCCCAGCACTGGCTTCTGGAGTGGTTAAATACTGTCGAACAATGATGACGTCATCGGGGCGGAGACAATCACACAAGCCGGTGGAGAGACACGGGAGAGTTGCAAGTCCTGGATTGGAATCAGGAATGGACTGACCTGCACACATGGAATACATATATACACACACAACAACAAACAACCTGCCCCCAGCAGGTTGTAACAGAAGATCAACAGAGTCTCCAGAAATGATTGGTGTTAAGGATGTAGCCTTCATAAATAGGGCAACTGTGTTCTCATTAATGCATCTTTTTCTGACAGACACGGATCTAGATTCAGTGGTAATACAGAAGTGATCAGACAGCGCTACGTCCTTTATAACACTGAATGAGATGTTTAGACCCTTACTGAAGACTAAGTCTAGAGTGTGTCCACGATTATGTGTGGGCCCGTGCACATGCTGAATCAGGTCAAAAGTGTTTAAAACACTTATCATTTCTTTTGTAATATTGATTTCTGCATTATCAATGTGAATATTAAAGTCCCATGCTATGGCAAAACAATCGAACTCTGAGGAAATCATTAATATCGGTTCTGTGAATTCTTCAATAAAGTCTGGAGTATTTTGGAGGTCTGTAAATAATGATGAACAGAATGCGTGGAGCAGCTTTCAGCAAAATACCTAGATATTCAAAAGACAAAAACTGACCAAATGAGACTTGCTTGCATTGATAGACATCTTTAAATAGAGCAGCTCCACCTCTCCTAACAGTTCTGCAGACACTCATGAAAGTAAAGTTAGGAGGGGCTGTTTCATTTAGGACTGTTGCACCGCAGCTATCGTCTAACCAAGTTTCATTAAAAAAAACATAAAATCCAATTTGTTTGTGGTGACCAGATCATTGATTACAATTTTTTTTTTTTTAGTGAGCGAATATTTAAAAATGCTGACTTGATGGCATTACTTTTTGTCCCCACAGTAATCTTAGTTTGATGCATAATAACTCGGAGATTAGATGGGTCAGTCGTGCGGCTTAAAAAGGCCTTGGGCTTTCTATCATGTGATAAAACATAGATAGAGAAAGCTACAGGCACATTGGGTTCCCACTTGTTCTGTAAACATTTGTGAACGTTACTGCTATCATAGCGGGGACCCGACACACATCACTGAGAGCTGCTATCTGTTTGTTTTAATTCACCTAAAACAGATGTAGGAGGGGGGTTTAAGCCCTGGCGCTGTGGCAGCGGTCTGAGAGCTCTCATAGACCTGCTAGATTCACGAGACTCACCGGCTGTATGCTGAGGGGGTCCATGATGATGATCTGCTGAGTATTCTGCCTATTTTGGAAGTCCAGCAAGTAACTTTGTTTCAAGAACTGCAATCCTTTGTAGAAGTGTATGGAAGGTCATGCAGCAAGTAGATTCCACAAGAGGCATTTTCTATCTCGTCTGTTTGAAGTAGGCAGCTGTGTTTTCCCGTCTCTGGAATTTAAGCTGCTGGCAGTGGGAGGAAAAGTCCCTTTTCGTCCAATCACAAAAAGTTTAAAATTTTAGTGTTTGTGCAAAAATGTTTTGTTTGAGCACTGTGCTGATCTGCTGAAGTAAAAATCTTAGAGAAATCAGAGAAAAGTGCAGATATAGAGAGCAAAGCGCAGAGCAGTAAGCAGACTTGAACGTCCAAACGGTAGCGAAGCCAGAAGAGCAGTCACGTGATGGGGAAGTTATTCTGTCGTGGAAAAACGCATGGCCAAAGCCTGCAACACCTGTAGACATAATTATAGCTAAACATAAGGAAGATGAAAAATATATTAGAAAATGCATGATAAAATGGCATGACAGGACATCAGGAGAATTGCAATGGCCTAAAGAGGGAATCTTTAAAGAAGAGTATTGTAAAGAAGTAAAGGAGATGCTCAGACACACCACTAAAGAGAAGCGTACTAAGGGAAGGATTAAATTTGAACAAAAGATAGAATAAAATTCTAGAATGGTTTTAAAATGAAGGAAAGTAGGGAGAGAGACAAACTGAAGAAGAAAAACAAGAAACAAAGTCAGGAAAGAAGGATCAAAAGTTAGAAGGGAGTAAAGACAGGAAAGAAAAAACCCAGAAGAGATGAAAAGAGAAAATAAACTTAGAATTAGAGAGACCACCACCATACACTGAGGAACACGTACAACAGAAGGGTAGAGGAATGTACCCACTGCAGGAGCTGCATGAACAAGATAAAGGAACATGGGGATTTGAAGGACATGTACAGATCTGGCCCTTAAGAACGCACGTTTCTTGAAAAGGGATCTCGCACGCTTCTGCGGCAGCTCGCGGGAAGCTGTGAAAATGCCGTTCATTACCTGTAGGGGGCAGTCGTGTTTTTTGTGTGTCTACTAAAGCCAAACGTGTGTTCTCTCTCTAACCCTAACCTATGCGCCCATTGATAACCAGCGACAGAGCTCATAAACGTGTCGAGCTCAAACTTTAAATACTGATATGTATTTATTCTTCACTTTCTTCTCAATGATGATTCTTCTTTGACTGTGTTTTCTCCATTCAGTATCATTAGTAGTAGTAGTGAAAACTACCGCTGATTAACTATTAAAATAGCGGATTAATTTCAATTGGGGTATTTCTAATAGGCAATCTACTAAATAATAATAAATAGATAAAATAACCCAGTACTTTAACATTTAACCCAGCAGTTTTAAGAGTGTAACATAAAATAGCATAGGTGAAATCATAGGTTGTGTAAAAACAATACAACAAAGCTTATGGTAAATAAATTCTCAAACTCTTCCACTACAGGTATTAAAAAACAGTAACTGTCAATTTTGGAATCCGTAGAAGCTCACTGAGCTGCTTCTACGAATTCCAAAATTGACATGCCCACCCCCGTGAAAATGGTGAATTCACCATTTTCACGACGGTGGGCATCTCGGTTTATTCATACAGATGTAGAGTACCTATTTACAGTATATGGAATTTTACGGGGTTGTCACTGAACGATTTACCCTGACAAAGAGCAATATAAGAATAGTGCCAGCTGGCACACCTTAAAAAATAATTCGGCATCTATTTAGAGTCTATTTTATTTCTAAACGTGCTACTGTTGTTTACTTACAATATTTGTTAATTTTTTTATTTATTTAAATGAGGCTTGGGCTCCAGGATTTGAGCCTATTTCCTCCTGTACGTAGTCGAGCGCACTACCGCCCGTTCGAGTGTAATTCATAAATTATGTTTATAATAATGAAATGAGATGCCCTAAATCGTGCTTTAAAATTAATCTACAATTAATTTCAAAACCACGGATCGCAGTTTCACTTTACAAAAGGCAGCGTTTTGATCAAGAGGTGATAAATGCATGCGATTTATCGATTAAAATGCAGACATACTGCATTGATGGATGGATGTTGTTGATAAATATTTAAAATGATAATTAAATAAATAGCTGTCCATCTTTTTTTGTGTTTGTCTTTTCAGTTTATTATACACTTCTGCACCACTTATTATAATAAATAGTTTTAAATGGTAGTAAAGGTACCATTTGGTCATGTTCACCCATGGGTTAAACATATGTGTCATTTAATAGCATTCGCTAGTTATCAAGTTGATATACAGGTCAATCTGTATCAAACTGAATCGCTCTGAGTAAGTAAGCATAATAATAAATAATGAATCATTATATTGTCAGCCCATGGGTGAACATGACCAAATTACTGCATAAACACTGGAACACGAGGATTTAATAATTTAATTAAACACGAATATCCTTAATGTGTTAAAATGTTGGATTTTTATTTAAAAGCCATGTATGTATGTGTGTGTGTGTGTGTGTGTGTGTGTGTGTGTGTGTGTGTGTGTGTGTGTGTGTGATATGGCATTTTAATTACAATCCAACATTTTAATGGTGGTTTGTGATCGGTGCATGGGCGTCAACTCGCATGTTCTGTAATATTCCATTGTCATTCATATAGCCGCTGTTTTAGAGCCTTTTGTTAAAGCTTTCGCTAGTTATCAGGTTGATATACAGGTCAATCTGCATTTTAAAATAATCAGTAAATTCGTGAATTACACTCAAAGTATCAACTCCAACTATGAAGTCTTATTTCATTTGCTGGGGAAATAAAATTTAGGCAGAGACGTCCGCACTGTCTTGTTAATTCTTCTAAAACCCCCTACAGTATTTGCCAACAGCGAACCCAGTTCGATAAATTCACACCTATCGTGAATGAAAGGTGAGAAGAGATTCAGCTGAATCTTCTGACACAGTGCTTGCTCTGAAGGACTATATTCGACAAGAATATAGAGAATAAGAATTGTATTTCAAGTAAGATAAATAATTAAATAATAAAATTATATCAAATAATGTCTTTATCTAAAAGCCAGACCAAATTTCTCATTCACTGCTGAAGTAGTTAAATATGCTTATACTGTAGATACGTAGGTTATATTTTAAAAGTACAATTGCAAGTAAATTACAAACTGCATGTAATGTTGTAAAATATGAATAAAACAGTATTAGACACACATATATGATATGGGGGTATATACAATGAAAACGCTATTTACACGAGTGCTCAAAGCAAACGCAATTATTAATTCATTGTGTATATTTAACCTAATTCAGTGTTACATGTGTTTCATTAAGTTACATAAAAAAACAACGTGCCTACCAGCCCATTATTATTTTCTGTTCGAATTTAAAGATGCACACGCGTGTGCAAAAAAACGAAGTACAACAAAGAATCCAAAAGTGTATAATTTTTTATAAAGTTAGCCTAAAACAATATTGTCTCCAAAGCTGAAGCAAACATTATTTTGCTTGCTTCAGCATTGGAGACAGTTACTGTAATCCCTCTTCTCACCTTTCATTCACAATAGGTGTGAAGTTATCAAACCGGTTTCGCTGATGGGGGAATTGGCAAAATTGAGGGGTTTAAAAAGAATGAACAAGACCGAGCAGACGTCTCTGCCTAAAATGTATTTCGCCATCACAATGTACTGGAGCTCAGCACGTCTTATTTCCTTGTTTTAATCTTGTGAAATAATAAGTGAAATGTATTTTACGTATATGCTTAAATGTTCCTTTTTATTTAAAGGACATGTGTATTGTGTTTGATCTGCATTATTGCGAGACGCGATGACTTTCTGGCATTTTTATCGATAAATCGAATGGGTTTATTTTGATAAAAACGCTGCCTTTTGTAAAGTGAAAGTTTACGAACGAATCGGGGTTCACACACGGCGATGAACAGCTTTATTTCAGTCATAAATTCACAACCACATTCAAGCTATTATTTCCAGCCGTGGTCAAATAACAGATGAAATGCTGGTCATAGTGCATGGTAGAATAAGAAAAAAGTGTACAGAGGAGGGGGCTAGATGAGCACCCCTCCTTTGGCAAACTGTATAAAATAAGCGCTTATGTCACAGTCAAGTCAGTCTGATTTTGGTAATGTTTGGGTTCACAACTTAGCCATTGCAAAGCTGGCTCACTTCGTTTTATTGCTGCAATAAATCCTGCCTTACTTCATCCAGATCTGCAAGGAGTCCGGAGTCTTTCTTTAGTTCTTTTTACTAAGAATTTGTTTAATATTTTAAATTAAGGTAACAGTAACAAGTGGAAGAAAAATCTCCCACAGAAAACTTAAACAACACAATGTAACCCCAAGTCAATCACACTTCTGTGAAATTAAACTGTCCACTTAGGATGCCACACTGATTGACAATCAATTTCACATGCTGCAAATGGAATAGACAACAGGTGGAAATTTGTCAAGCCAATTAGCAAGACATCCCCAATAATGGAGTGGTTCTCCAGGTGGTAACCACAGACCACTTCTCAGTTCCTATGCTTTCTGGCTGATGTCTTGGTCACTTTTGAATGCTGGCGGTGCTTTCACTCAAGTGGTAGCATCAAGTGGCTCAGGTAGTGCAGCTCATGTGATGGTACATCAATGTGAGCTGTGGCAAGAAGTTTTGCTTTGTCTGTCAGTGTAGTGTCCAGAGCATGGAGGACAACAACCCAGCAGGAGGACCGCTACCTCTGCCTTTGTGCAAGGAGGAACAGGAGAAGCACTGCCAGAGCCCTGCAAAATGACCTCCAGCAGGCCACAAATGTGCATGTTTCTGCTCAAACAGTCAGAAACAGACTCCATGAGGGTGGTATGAGGGCCCAACATCCACAGGTGGGGGTTGTGCTTACAGCCCAACACCATGCAGGAGATTTGGCATTTGCCAGAGAACACCAAGATTGGCAAATTCGCCACTGGTGCCCTGTGCTCTTCGCAGATGAAAGCAGGTTCACAATGAGCACATGTGACAGACGTGACAGAGTCTGAAGATGGCCAGGATACCTGCAACATCCTCCAGCATGACCGGTTTGGCAGTTGGTCAATAATGGTGTGGGGTGGCATTTCTTTGGAGGGCCGCACAGCCCTCCATGTGCTCGCCAAAGGTAGCCTGACTGCTATTAGGTACTGAGATGAGATCCTCAGACCCCTTGTGAGACCATATGCCAGTGCGGTTGGCCTTGGGATCCTCCTAATGCAAGACAGCAATGTGTCAGCAGTTCTTGTAAGATGAAGGCATTGAAGCTATGGACTGGCCCGCCCTTTCCTCAGACCTGAATCCAATTGAGCACATCTGGGACATCATGTTTCGCTCCATCCACCAACGCCACATTGCACCACAGACTGTCCAGGACTTGGCAGATGCTTTAGTCCAGGTCTGGGAGGAGATCCCTCAGGAGACCATCCGCCACCTCATTAGGAGCATGCGCAGGAGTTGTAGGGAGGTCATACGCGGAGGTCATACGCGGAGGCCACACACACTACTGAGCCTCATTTTGACTTGTTTTAAGGACATTACATCAAAGTTGGATCAACCTGTAGTATGTTTTTCCACTTCAATTTTGAGTGTGACTTCAAATTCAGACCTCCATAGGTTAATGAATTTTATTTCCATTGAAAATCTTTGTGATTTTGTTGTCAGCACATTCAACTATGAAAACAACAAACTATTTAATAAGAATATTTCAGATCTTTTAGATCTATGTTATTTTAGTGTTACCTTTATTTCTTTTAAGCAGTGTATAATATAATATAGTTTTGCTCAGTAGTATATTTTTTTGTGTGCATAAGAATTGCATTTCTATGAATGTTTCATGGTGCTCCAGTCTGCCACTGGCCAAGACTTTCAAGACAATCTCAGCGTATCTGCATGGAGAGATTGGGTGTGTGTATGCTAACATATGTTTGTTAAAACTTACAAAATGTCGACATTGCGCACCATCAGAAGATATGAATGAACAAAAAAAATCTATATTTTGAAGTAAATATTCTTATATGCACACAATGTGCTTCAGGCTTTTTATAATAATAATCATCATGTTTTTTGCTGTTGGTGTCCAGCATTGAATAATTATTTCGTACATTATTTGACCACGGCTGGAAATAATAGCTGAAATGTGATTGTTAAAGCTGTTCATTGGCATGCATGACCCCATGGCTTGTACTTTCACTTTCACAAAAGGTAGCGTTTTTATCAAAAGGCTGATAGAAGCGTGCGATTTATTGATACAAATGCAGACATACTTCCCCAGAAAGTCATCGCAATAATGCAGATCAAACATAATACACCCGCCTATAAACAAAAAGGAATATTTAAGCATATATGCAAAATGTATTTCACTTAAATATTACAGTTTAAAACAAGGAAAGTAGACGTGCTGAGCTTCAGTTCATTGTGATATGGACAAAAGGTCTAGGAAGGAAACGAGTTTCGTTATTTTTACAAAATCTGAATATATTCAGGAAATTTATGAATTACTGTCAGGGATAACCCCTAGAGGGCGCCAAAGCGCCCTGTGATTTTGTGTGTAGTTCCTTTTGATTTCACTTCATTTCTCACCAAGCACCTCGGTCAGGTGACGTGGGGCACTCACCTGAACCGAGTAGCTCATTAGTTTTATTATAAATGGTTTGTTTTAGTTCAGTTTAGCGTCTTGCATCTGTTGATTTGTCGTGGTTAATGTCTGTGAGTTCAGTTCGTGTTTCCCATTACCTTTGTACATGTTTTAGTTTCATTTTATTATTAAAGTCTATTTGTTTATTTAATTTCCCTGTTTTATGTTTAAAATAAATAAACATCGTTTCCTTGATACACCTGGATCCTCTGCATTTATGCCTCGCACCCGAGATCGTGACAATTACACTCAAAGTATCAAATCCAACTATGACGTCTGATTTAATTGGTGCATTTACACATTTGCATTATTTCTATTTATGTTTATGTTTTGCTGGCGAAATCGTTTTAAACCCCTCAGTTCTGCCGATTCCCCCATCAGTGAAACTGCTTTGATAACTTCACACCTATTGTGAATGAAAGGTGAGAAGAGGGATTATAGTAACTGGGGATCTGCATGTGTTCACCTCGGAGCGCGCTGTCATGCTGTATTCAGTGAGTAGACTTAAACAAAAACAAAATCATGTTTGCTTCAGCATTGGAGACAATATTGTTTTAGGCTAACTTTTATAAAAAATTATACACTCTTTTATTCTTTGTTGTATTTCATCTTTTTGCACCCGCGCGGGCATCTTTACATTGAATAGAAAATAATAATGGGCTGGTAGGCATGTTATTTTTTATGTAACTTAAATGGCTGAATGAAGTTAAATATACACAATAAATTAATAATTGCGTTTGCTTTACATTTGTGCACTCATGTGTAAATAGCTTTTTCATTGTATATACTACCATATAATTTATGTGTCTAATACTGTTTTATTCATATTTTACATTACATGCAGTTTGTAATTTACTTGCAATTGTACTTTTAAAATGTTACCTACGTATCTACAGTATAAGCATATTTAACCACTTCAGCAGTGAATGAGAAATTTGGTCTGGCTTTTAGATAAAGTCCTTATTTGATATAATTTTATTATTTAATTAATTATCTTACGATAAATAAGATTCTTATTCTCTATATTCTTGTTGAATATAGTCCTTCAGAGCAAGCATTGTCTCAGGATTCTGCTGAATCTCTTCTCACTTGTAATTCACGATAGGTGTGAATTTATCAAACTGAGTGCGCTGTTGGCAAATACTGAAGGGGGGGGGGGGGGGGGGTTAGGGGTAGATGAATTATCAAGAGTGAACGTCTCTGCCTAAATTTTATTTCCCCAGAAAAACATAAAATAGATTTTTTTTAAAAGATTAATTAATAGCAATTAAATCAGACTTCATAGTTGGATTTGATACTTTTTTTATTTTTACACTTTTGTTTTTATTTACTGTATGGACAGTTGTATTATGCTTTCTCTGGAGAATAAATAAACCTGGTAGATTGTCTTGAAAGTCTTGGGCAGTGGCGGACTGGCCATCTGGAGCACCATGAAACATTCATTGAAATGCAATTCTTATGCCCACAAAAAATAAACTACACTGCAAAAATATGTTATATTCTATTATGACTTGAAAAAAATCGTCTCACATCGGAGCGCACTGTCATGTTGGAAAAGCCAGCATTTATCTATTGAGTAGCCTATATATTTGTGTTCATTGCACACGTTTATCAGCCTTTTGATCAAAAACTACCTTTTGTAAAGTGAAAGTGCGAGCCGCGGGTTTACATATGCCGATTTTAAATGACTTTTAGATTTTAAAGCATGACTTAGGGCATCTCATTTAATTATTATAAACATAATTTATGAATTACACTTGATCGGGTGATAGAGCTCTGATTAGACTATCCAAACCTTATTTAAATTAAAATTTTAAATTAACAAATATTGTAAGTAAACAACAGTAGGACAAGTTTAGAAAAAAAAATGTAGACTATAAGAAATAATTTGCCATCTATTTTAGGTGTGCAGCTGGCACTGTTCTTATGTTGTTGTTTTTTTTTTTTTTCAGGGTAAAGCGTTCAGTGACACCCCCGTAATTTCCATGTACTGTAAAACAGGTACATCTGTATGAATAAACTGAGATTCATGTTTCTTATCCCCACCCCTGTGAAAATGACGAATTCAGGGAAAGCTCCCCTGCAATAAGTTGTGTGCAGACCACTGAGCTTCTACAGATTATAAAATTGACACTGTTACTGTTTTTTAATCCCTGAAGTGGAAGAGTCTGATAATATAAATACAGTAGATTGCCTTTTAGAAATACCCCAAGTTAAATTAATTTGCTGTTTTAACCACTGCAGAGATAGTTAGGGTTAGGGTTAGGGTTAGGGCTAGTCATAGTTGTCAGAAGTTTATGCCGAGATGTGGCTGTGTTGGGCGGGTAAATGAGCTCAGAGGGGATTGTCTGGAGCACAAATCACAGAAAACTTTATGTTTTGTAACCAGCGAAAATTGCAGCGCTTCTAGGTAAAACGTAATACACCTGTCCATAAATATAAAAGAATAGTTAGGCCTATACGCGAATTATATTTCACTTAAATATTACAGATTAAAACAAGGAAAAAAGACGTGCTGAGCTTCAGTTCATTGTGATGCAGATAAAAGGCCTAGAGAGGAAACAGAGACATTTCTTTTTCCGTTTTTTTGCATTGAGTTTAATCATGTAGCACTTTTAGTATTCATAGCAAAAGCAATCCAACAGTGTTATTAAAGTACCCAAAATAACCCAGAATTTTGATCCAGCATAAACAACCCAACGATGTGTTTACAGAAACCCAGAGTGTACTACTACTAATAATAATGAATGGATAAGCCCTGAGATTCTGCATTCTGTCGAGTTGCATTTCTGGGGGGGTATGTCTGCAGTTTTATCGATAAATCTGCTCATATCTGAACTCACTTTCACTTTACAAAGTGCAGTGTTTATTGTTTAGTGTATATTTAAAGCACATATACACAATAAAAGAATATTGTTTTAGACTAACTTATCATACACTTTTGTATTCGTTTTGTACTTTGTCTTTTTGTACACACGTGCTGGTTATAATAACAATAACAGCAATAATAATACTAATAATAATAAATTCACTTTTTTTACTACTGCTAATAAAAATAATAATAATACTGAATGGAGAAAGCGCAGTCAAAGAAGATCATTTGAAGATCATGTAGATAATATTACCAGGATAGCTTTCTTTCACCTCAGAAATATTGCCAAATTAAGGAATATATTGTCATTAAATGATGCAGAAAAACTAGTTCCTGCTTTTATCACCTCTAAGTTGGACTATTGTAACGCCTTACTGTCTGGTTGTTCAACTAGGTGTATAAACAAGCTTCAGTTAGTACAGAATGCAGCAGCGAGAGTCCTCACTAAAACTAGAAGATACGAGCACATCACCCCTATCTTATCTACACTGCATTGGCTCCCTGTGAAATTTTGCATCAATTTTAAAATACTACTATTGTATGATCTCGCGCCGCAGTATCTAAGTGAACTGTTAGTGTCTTACAATCTGCCACGCCTACTTCGATCAAAGAATGCAGGCTGCCTGTCAGTACCACGTATTATTAAAACTACAGCAGGGGGCGGAGCTTTTTCCTACAAAGCCCCAAAGTTATGGAATAGTCTTCCTATTAATGTTCGGGACTCAGACACAGTCTCAGTGTTTAAGTCTAGGCTAAAAACCTATTTATTTAGCGCAGCATTTTTGTAAATAGATGAACCTTAGGTAAAGGAGCAGATCTGGGGGACTCATGGACGTAGAGTATTCTGGTGAACTGGTATGTTTAGATGCTGTCCTCCCCACTCTCATTGATCACTCAGGTTTGTTAACGGTGAGGTGATTGGTTGCTTTACATCTCAGTTCCCCCTCATGTCTGTGTTTCCTTCTGGCTCTCCATTTTAGTTATGCTGTTATAGTTAGTCCTGCCGGAGTCCTGCTTGCACTCTGCACTAAATATACATTCACTTTTTACATTGTGTAACAGTGACCATACCTAACTGCCATCTCTCCTTCTCTTCTGCTCTCTCCATTTTTCTCTCTTCTACACTCTATCCCTCTCTCTCTTTCCCTCTCCCTGTCTCTCAGTCGAGCTACACATGTCTCTCTTGAGCTTCCGGTGATCCAGACCCCCTCTGCACCCTGGACCTGTCTGACTCGTCCTGGTGTCCCGCTTCTGGCTGGAGATCTTCTTGCATTTATGCCCCGTGTGGTCTGCCTGGGATGCGCGTGGGGCCTGAGGACGGTTCCACTTTTTTTGTTTTATCTCATGGATTATCTGTTTCTAACATTGATGTCTGTGATGCAGTATTTTCTGATCATATGCCTGTTTTGTTTGACTCTGTTCTACCGAATAATGCTGTTAAACCCTGCATCCTCTGTCGCGTGTTTAACTCCTCCACCGATGATCAGTTCTCTGATGTGTTTAACCGGAGCTGTGATGATGACATCTCGGAGTACGCTTCTGTTGCTGGCTTCAACACTGAGGCACAAGCATCCTGGTTCCATTCCACCTGTAAGGCTACCTTGGACTAGCATTAAAAATCAGGCGCCCCAAAGTTAAATCCGAACCCTGGTTAAACGATGAGACTCGTGCTGTCAGACGTGAATGTTGCAAAATGGAACAAAAATTGAAAAAGGACAAATTGCAAGTGTCTTTTATTTCGTTGAGAGACAGTTGGCGTCTTTATCAGAAAACTGTAAAAGCTGCAAAAACCAAACATTTCTCTGAGTTAATTTTAGCTAACTGTCATAAGCCTCTTTGCTTAAAGTGTTTTAGTATCATTTAATGTTTAATGTAATGTAATTCTTAATGGTCCCCAAATTGTTTCAAAAGCTCTTATGCAGTGTGTGAAAACTTTCTTCAGTTTTTTATTGGTAAGGTTTCTTCTACAAGGGCTCTTATTACATCTCCTGCATGTGACCCATCTATCTCTACTTCTGTCTCTAGCTCTGCTGTTTTTAACCAGTTTGAGCCTATCTCTCTTTCCTTTCTGTTAAAGATTATTAATATTATGAAGCCTGCAGGATCTCCTGCTGATCCCATTCCTCCACATCTTTTAAAAGAGTTGGCTCCCATTCTAGGTCCTATAGTTTTAAATATTATAAATAGCAGCTTGGGATCTAGGCGGCACGGTGGTGTAGTGGTTAGCACTGTTGACTTGCACCTCCAGGGTCCGGGTTTGATCCCTGGCCAGGCTCGATTCCTGTCTCTGTGTGCATGGAATTTGCATGTTCTCCCCGTGCTTGGTGGGTTTCCTCCGGGTACTCCAGTTTCCTCCCACATTCCAAAGACATGTAGGTTAGGTTAATTGGCGTTCCCAAATTGCCCATAGTGTGTGAATGAGTGTGAGTGTGTGTATGTCTGTGCGATGGATTGGCACCCTGTCCAGGGTGTATCCTGCCTCGTGCCCTAAGTCTCCTGGGATAGGCTCCCCGCGACCCTGAATACAGGATTAAGCAGTAATGAAAGATGAGTGAGTAAGTGAGCTTGGGATCTGGGGTGGTACCCAGAAATTTTAAACAAGCAGTTTTGCAGCCTTTGTTAAAAAAACCTAATCTTGATCCATCTGTGTTTTCTAATTACAGACCAATCTCCAAGCTACCATTTCTGTCGAAGATTCTGGAGAAAGTAGTTTATACACAACTTATGAGTTATCTTAGTGAGCATGGAATTCTTGAGGTCTTTCAGTCTGGTTTCAAGGCTCTTCACAGTACTGAAACAGCTCTGTTAAGGGTCTTAAATGACATCTATCGTATTACTGATTCTGGTGATTCAGTGATTCTTCTGCTGCTTGATTTAACAGCTGCCTTTGATACAGTAGACCATGACATCCTTCTGACATGCTTAGAACACTGGGTGGGAATTAGGGGGACAGCTCTATACTGGTTTACTGGCTATATCCTGAGAAAATATGGCATCTCCTTTCGTTGCTATGCAGATGACAGTCAAATTCATCTCCCGTTAAAACAGAAGGAAGGCTACTCTGTCAAGGCTCTGTTAACATGTCTAGATGACATAAAGGCAAGGTTATCTCAAAATGTTTTAAATTTTAATGATAAAAACACAGAGGTTTTGGTATTTGGTCCTGGTGCCAGGGGTAGAGTTCGACCACTGTATTTACTTGGGGGTACCTGATCATTGAGACGCTGCTTCACGCTGCTCTCAGACGCTGCTTTTGTCCAAGCTCCGGCAGACAAATTTTCTAGCTTAATCCAGGTCGACGTTCTAACTTTTTGTCTTCTTACGAAGAGTGAACATATTACAGAAAAGTATTTATAATATATTCACTCGAAACTCCTGTTATATCGCTAAGTTTTAATAGTTTTGCCACGCACCCGCGTCTAGCCAGCTATCCCATTAGCATCGCTAGCCCATTAGCCCGGCTATCACAAGTTTGCCTACGCTTTTTTCACACCGATTATCTCTATTTATTGACACCATGTCGGTTGTGTGTCTGCCTCTGAGTCTCAGCATGACACACATCCTTCCACAACCTCTACTCCACGTGCTTCTCTGCCCAGGTCCAACGCACCACGGACGCAGCCTGCCCAGGTTTCTTTCACCCCGGAGCCGGAAGACGCGCGCTAGGCCCTGGGCGAGGACCTCTTCCCCTCCACCGCCGCCTGTCTTCGAGATCGCATCGTCCTGCACGTCCGTGCTACCACGGCTAAAGGTAAGGTGCGCACTCGCTGTTTACTGGTGCTCGTGTTCTTGATGTTGCTGCACAGGTGCCTGCGGCCCTGAGGGAGAACTTTGGAGCTGTGGTCCTTCATGCTGGCATGAACGACACCAGGCTGAGGCAGACGGAGATCATGAAGAAGGACTTCAGGAGCCTGGTTGAGAAGGTCTGCAGCACATAACCCACAACAAGGATCATCGTATCTGTACCCATTCCCACATTTCAACGAGGAATCGGGAGGTTCAGTAGATCGTTTGCTTTTAATGAATGGTTACAATCTTGGTGTCAACAACAGAAATTACCCTTTGTTGATAACTGGAATGTTTTCTGCATAGCTGTGGCTCCCCACCTTATCAATTCGGTAGAAATATTAATCTGACTACTAAAGACAGATTCACAAGTAATCTGCTGGATCTGTCCCAATTTCTTATCAGACCCCTAAGTGCAGACGATCTAGATGAAGTGACTAGCAGCATGGGGACTATTTTTACCAGTACATTAGACACTGTTGCTCCCATCAGATTAAAAAAAGTCAGAGATAAAACACTTGCACGATGGTACAACAGTCATACTCGCGCCCTAAAGAGAGCAACCCGTAACCTCGAGTAAAAATGGAGAAAAACTCAATTAGAAGTTTTTAGAATCGCGTATAAAGGTAGTATGTGCAGCTATAGACGGGCTCTAAAAGCAGCTAGGGCCGAGCATCTGAGCCAACTGATTAAGAAATTAATTATGTGTTATATGTAGCCTTCCTGACAGTGTTCGGGGCTCAGACACAGTTTCCCAATTTAAAAGTAGACTCAAGATGCATCTCATTATTCTGGCATACACATAATTAATTTCTTTACCTCATACTCCAGTACATCTATCCTTAATGGCAACCACGCTAATTCTTTTCACCTGCTCTTTATTTTTCCACCCATCCCGAGGCATCTGGAGATTGTTCCAGCTTCAGTAGACTGAGGCCAACCCTGCGAGGTTCCTGAGGCATCCAGGGAAGGACCTGCTCCAGCTGGATTCTTCTTCATGTTGGTTTGGATCTATACATGCTGCTCCTGAGCTTCCAGTGATCCAGACCCCATCTGCTCTCTGCACCTGCTGACTCATCCCTGTGCTGACCTGGACTACATGTTAATTTAAAGAACTTCTGTTATATCGAACTTTCATCTGCATAACACACATGATGTTCTACAATTTCTGTTATCTGTTATCACCCAGATGAGGATGGGTTCCCTGTTGAGTCTGGTTCCTCTCAAGGTTTCTTCCTATTGCAATCTCAGGGAGTTTTTCCTTGCCACTGTCGCTGTCACCCTTGTCTTGCTCATCAGGGACAATCTCATTATCTAGACACATTTTTCTTACACATATACACTTCCATAAATTTTCTTTTCATTTTCTTTTCATTTCTGTGAAGTTGCTTTGAGACAATGACCATTGTTAAAAGCTCTATAGAAATAAAATTGAATTGAAATTGAATTTAATTGGATTTAGGAGCTCTGGAGCAGTTTGTTAAACCCACAGTGTCGAATTTAGGTGTTATTTTTGACCATGGCCTTAACTTTGATAAACAGATCAGTGCTGTCGTTCAGTCCAGTTTCTTTCAGTTAAGGCAATTGGCAAAATTTAAACCTGTTTCGTCCTTTAGTCTCTTCGAAATAGCCATCCACGCCTTCATCACCACTCACTTTGATTACTGCAATCCCCTGTATTTTGGAGTTCCTCAGGCAGCATTACATCGGCTACAGCGGTACCCAAGACCAAGTGCAATCTCAGAGGTGATCGGGCATTTTCTGTGGCATCACCCAAACTGTGGAATGACCTATCCTTGACCATTCGTGAGGCCACTACACTGAGGGTGTTTAAGTCCCATCTCAAAGCTCACTTGTTTTCTCTGGCATTTAAACCAACATGAGATGTTGATTTTACATGTTGTTATTGTTAGAGCCATAAAGTACATTTAACGAACGACAAACGAAGATTAAACTGATACACTACAAGTTTTGTGGTTTTACGTGTCAAATCCTTGTGGAAAACATAGATCGCCATTACAGTTATATTATTGTTATTTATTTATTTATTTATTTATTTTATTGTATTTATTTATTTTATTTTATTTTTATTATATTACTATATTATTTGATTATTTATGTGAAGCACTTTGGGGCATTCTTGTTGTTAAAATGCTATACAAATAAAGATGAGTTGAGTTGAGTTGAGTTTTCAACGAAGACGGTCCTATCACCCTGGTTCCAAGAACGTCAAGCCTGATGCCCTCTTCCAGAAATTCTCTACCTCTCAGGACACATTCATGATGGAGGCGATCCTTCCTCTTCATTGCCTTGTGGCAACAACTTGACTTAACATGGAGCGCCTGGTCCAGCAGACTCTCGAACAGGAACCTGGCCCAAGTGTCGTTCCACCCAATAAGCTTTTTGTCCCAGCCTCTGTGCGACCACAGGTTCTAAACTGGGCCCACAGTTCCAGATTGACATGCCACCCTGGGGCTTCTGGTGGGCTACCATGAAGGAGGACGTCAGGAACTTTGTGGCCTCCTGCGACATCTGTGGAAACAAGACTAAGAACCGCTCTCCTGAGGATCTCCTTAGACCTCTCCCCATTCCCCATCGCCCCTGGTCTCAGCCCCGCCATGATCACCTAAGCACTCCTGTTCCATGTTTCCAACTGCCCCTTGTAATCGCACTGCCTCTGCTCTCTGCACACCTGGACGCTATCAATATTTTTTAGTGCCTCACTAGCCCAATATTCCAGCATTTTGTCTCATTGTCATTGTCTGCCAGATCTCAACCATGTTTTGTTTCACTGACTACGATTTTTCATCTCTCGTTTTGGACTTTAGCCTTTCAGATATTTTACGTTGCCAACCACTTACCTGTTACCGACTACAAGCTTGGATCACAGACTTTTTCCACATCTCTTCAGCTTCGACCCGCGCCTGTTTCCTCGTGCCTCACCAAGCTCACTCTCCTTCCACTGATTGGCTCAAGCTCCTTCAGTCCATGCCGGCATTAATCACTGAGCTCTCTAGCGAGCCTGACAATATAACAGTTAATTCTTTGTACAAATAAAATAGTCAGCTAGTGAACTTGATTGTCTGTGTAAACAACATTTAGCCATGTTATGTGTGGAGCGGTGTGGAGAACTGCACCACAAGATGTTTTAATGATAGGAGCCGTTACACAGGGCTTTAGAGGGGGTCAGTGAAATAGGATTTGATGAGAGTGCTTGTGATACGCACGGGAAGACCCTCCCATTTGGAGATGGCGCGGAATTATTAATGTGAAACTTAATCAAAAGAAAACTGAAAACTAAAAATAAACAGAGCTCCGCCGTCTACGCGAGAATGGATGGGGCTCTGGAAACTAACACAAAAACTAGAGATCCTCTTAGAGATCCCTTACAGAGGATTTATTCAGAGAGGGAGAGTTTTTGAACTGAGCGCACACACTGGACTGATGCATACCACTCTCTCTCTCGCCGGTGTTTTAGACAGAGAGGCTTTGCCTCTGAACAGCCTGTCTGTCTTTCTTTTCTTTCTGTCTTTATTTTCCTTCCTTTCTTTCGCCAGGTGAGGCGCGTTCACACTGATTATGATGTTGCCAGGCAACCGCGTGTCTATAAAAGGCCGCACCTTTGCCTGTCCAGAACTCTGCGTGGTAGCAGCCTGTGGATCAGCCCGTTCTGAACAGTGCAAAGCATTTTCACGCGGCCCTGCCCCTCGAGACCCGCGTCATTACAAACCAAAGTTTTTGTTAATTTTTTAAACTCATTAATGTACGGTAAATGTCAATAGCTCTGGTTCTGATTTGTCATCTTTGTTGTATAAAGTACTCAGATGTGGAAATTACCATCACTGTAGTATTTCTTCTATACAACATATTAGTATATTGTTAAACATGAGCTCTAATTGCATTAAAAAAAAAAAAAACCTGTGGAAAATGTGACTTACTTACTTTGAAATGTGACTGATTTATTTTGGCCACTGTAGTTTTGCCGCCTCTGTGAGCGAGGTGGTAGTAGGCATTCCAATGGACTACCTACTGTAGTTCATTGATCCTGTGTGTGGAATTATCGAATTCCCCAAACACTGGGTCAATTATTAAGTGTGTGTGTGTGTGTGTGTGCGTGTGTGAGTGGGTGGTGCGTGTGTGAGTGGGTGGTGCGTGTGTCTGTGTGTGTGTGAGCACCCATGTGTTTGCTTTCTCCTTTGTGGACTAAAGTAAAAGTGATTTTGTGTCGAGCGGAGGGGAATCATTCACGGGAGAAACACACAGTAAGTATTAATATTTAACACCCAGACATTAGTAATCAGCTGTTAGTGAGGGGAATAGTTCTACATGGTTCTAGACGGTAATAAATGTGTCACAGCTGTTTGTCCGTCTATAAGTTATTCTGAACTGCACGGCTGTTTGATAAAATGTAGCGCTAAAGTATGAACACTTACAGATCAGGACAAACCGCTAGTTCTTTTAGAGTGTAATCACTGAGCTGGAACAGCGTTACTAAAGCATGTCATGGATTTCTGGAGACAGGGTTTATGTTTCTCAACTCGCATGAAAACAATCCCAGTAACTCTGACTGTGTGAGACATGGCGGTGTTCAGACATGTGTGTGCCTCTGTAACTGAGACACAGATCCGAAAATAAACTGTGTGTTGCTTTTCTCCAGTAAACACACAGTTCAGTGGGTAGTGTGTGGGGGGGGACAGCAGAGACCCAGTCATTACACAGATCTACATGTTGTTGTTGTTGTTTTAGCATTTCAGTTGGAAAATATTGACCTTCTTTGTCAAACAAATAATTATTATCATTGACATTAATTATCAAAACATTATGAACATAATATTATGAATGAATTATGAATTTGTCTTAGACAAATCTATGGCATGAAAAGTCCAGTCAGTGTTTGGGGTGTAAGTAGACTGCTGTGTACATTTCATGAATTGTCCTAATTCTGGATTTCTATTTATGTGCTGCATTATACTTTCTTTCTTTCCTTTCTTTCTTCTCTTGTATTTATTGTGTTATGATACAAATGTAAGACTTTCAAAATTATATCGTCCTAACCATTTAAATTCTCTCTCTCTCTCTCTCTGTCTGGAGTTACAGGTGTATTCTGTAAAATGAGTGTGTCTGGTGAACAGGACATAAAGACGGACGAGAGGTGAGTAACAGGTGTTTGGGTATAAAACATTAATGTTCTCACATTCAGCAACACTAAACAGATCAGACTCTGGCGTGTATCTGTGAAAAGTCACTAGTGAACAGTTTAATTTAGCAACTTTGTATCAAGATGTTCAAACCAGCTGATGATTAGTGACATTAAGCTACTAAGCAACACGTCTAACCCCAAGTTGTCCCTGTAGCTGGATAAATATGAAGGTTAAACTTTACAATACAAAATAAGGAAAGTCCTTCATTACTGTCTGCAATCAAGTAATTATTTTAAAGGAATTAATCAATAATGCTCAAGTATATTTCAAGATGTTATATTATTGCATTATTTTTGCTTAGGCAGTTTTACTGTAATTTTGAAATCACAACACAAAATGCTCTACCCATAGCTGGCAGTCTGCACATATCTATATATTTCATGTCATGCATCATTTGTTGCTTCCAGGAGAGACACCTGATCACATGGAAATTAATTCCTCTATAGGACACAGGGGTGGTAAATGCCACATTGTCAGTAAGTCATTTCAAGTTCATCATTCAAACAGCCATGAACACACAACGTCACTTAACGGATGAGCAGCGCCACCTGGCCATGGCACGACTTCGGGTCAGTGGCAGGCAGTCACATGTTGCTCGTGAACTTGGTGTGTCTCAAAGTGTCATCAGCAGACTTGCATCAAGACACAGAACTACTGGCAGAGTTGATGACAGACCCAGGAGTGGAGCACCACAAGTGACAGACCACAACGATGACCAGTACCTAAGGACCTCTGCACTCAGACATCGTTATGGAACTGCCACACAGCTGCAGACCCGTTTACCAGATGTGAGGGGTACTAGAGACAGTACCACTGACACCAAGACACTGCTGTGAACGTTTGCAGTGGGCACAAGACCATGTGACCTGGACAATGCAGCAGTGGTCTACCGTCCTGTTCCCTTTCCAAAACTACACTCGATGCTGCGTGAAAACGCTATGGGAACATCTCTTTGTTGCCCGGTTGTGAAGCCTGTGCATGCCAAAACCGCCGAATACCTTCGGCTTATAACCTCTGCCAGGCATGACGTCACCGAATAAGGTGCACCTGCAGGTTATAAATAGGAGTGAACCGGAAACATCCTCAGGTCAATTTTGTCTGAAGGACGTCCAGGCACGCCAGCAGTGCGGCATCGGAACGCAGCATCTCGTTCCCGCTTTATCAGGGAACAGGGTATCCAGGGTATCGGATCTAGATAATAGATCCGAGAACCACACTCTGGTCGGCCAATGGGGCGCTATCAATAAGAGGCGCAAGCCCTGTTGACGGACCCTCGCCAGGACTCCTGGGAGCAGAACTATAAGTGGAAACGCATAAAGGCGTAATCTGGGCCACATGTGGGCCATTGCGTCCAGACCCAGGGGAGCTGGATTTGACTTCCTACTTCGGGGTGGAGTTTCCATTCCCCATGTTTTACAGCTTGTCTGGATAGCAAGTCTGCTCCTACATTCATATGCCCTGGAATGTAAATCGCCCTGAGGGACAGGAACTTGTCCTGTGCCCAAAGCAGAACCTGGTGCACTAGCTTGTTCAAGCGGCGCGAGCACAGTTCACCCTGGCGATTTATGTACAAGACTACCGCAGCGCTGTCCACCCGCACTAGGACATGGTAGCCTCTCAACATGAAAGAGTTAATTCATCATGGAGGTCACCAAAGAAGGGGAGAGAGAGACGTTGAGGCTCCTCCCCCCGGCCACCCGACAGAAACCTGTCGTTCAATCTCGAACGCTTGGGGGAATCTCGCTGCTGCGGCAGTCGATATGCAATCGCTCTACCGCACGCGTTATAACCTCTAATAATTCCTCAAAAGCTCTGTCAGCACTGGAGGAGCGTTGTGAGGAGGCTACTTCCATGGAAGCGGGAGAGGAGGATTCCTCCGCTCCTTCACAAGAGGCGCCGGAGCGCGCTTGCGAAGCGGAAGCTAAAACTTCCTGATCCGGCGAGAGCGAGAGAGAAATTGGAAATTCCATCTCGTGCACGTCTGCCAGATCAGCACGCGAGCCCCAGGAATGCGCCACGGCTCGCGGTTTCTCTTTAAAGAAAGCGAGCCGCGCGAAGCACCTTAATAGGGAGAAGATCACAGTACTCACAGTCTCCTTGAAGCCCGAGGCGAGCGTGTTCTTCCCCCAAGCACTCGAGACAAAATTCATGAAGATCGCCCTCCGAAAGAGATCTATCGCACCGAGGCACGCATCTCTTAGGCAACTCCGCCATATCGGTGACTTAATGCTGTTATTTTCCTTTTATTTTCGCTTTCGTTACGGCTTGCACATGCACACGCAAACACAAAGCGGTCCTGAAGACAAAAAGATCTGAGGATGTTTCCGGTTCACTCCTATTTATAACCTGCAGGTGCACCTTATTTGGTGACGTCATGCCTGGCAGAGGTTATAAGCCGAAGGTATTCGGCGGTTTTGGCATTCACAGGCTTCACAACCGGGCAAAAAGAGATGTTCGCATAGTGTTTTCACGCAGCATCTCGTTCCCGCTTTATCAGGGAACAGGGTTACAGGCATGTAACCCGAGACGTTCACTGATGAGTGTCGGGTCACTGGGTCACTATGCTGAGGTCAACATGGTCCCGAAGGTTTACTTTGGTGGAGGAGGTGCAACAGTCTGGGCAGGCATCACCACCAGCACACCCCCAACTTTCTGTTCATGGATGATAATGCTCCACCACATTGCGGCAGAATTGTCACAGCTCGACTTCAGGAAGTTGAAGTGCCTCATATGGTATGACCATCAATGTCCCCTGACCTGAACCCCATAGAGCACATCTGGGACCAGTTGAAGCAGAGACTGGATTATCGTACCCCACCCACACAGATCTGTGACCTGGCAGAACTGCGTGTAGCACTTGTGGAAGAGGGGAACACATTCCCTCAGAACAACATCATGAGGCTAGTGAGGAGCATGAGACATCACTGTCCAGCTGTCTCTGCGGCAAATGGTGGAAACACCCCTACAGACATTTTTTGTTATTTGGGGCTATCCTTTGCAATATTGTCTAAATTTTTGGGGTAATAAATATTAAACTAATGAAAATGGAGTTTCTTCTCATACATTATTAGTAATATCAAAGGGAATTTAGAGCAAATCGGAAAAGCACTCATGTAAATAACAATATCCCTAACTTATTGTGAGTATGTGTATATATGTATGTACGTATATACACTGGGACAAAAAGTATTTAGTCAGCCACCAATTGTTCTCCCACTTAAAAAGATAAGGAAGGCCTGTAATTTTCTTCATAGGTATACATATGAGTGACAAAATAAGAAAAAAAATCCAGAAAATCACATTGTAGGATTTTTAAAGAATTTATTTGCGAATTATAGTGGAAAAGTGTTTAGTCAATAACAAAATTTCATTTCAATACTTTGTTATATACCCTTTGTTGGCAATGACAGAGTCTTCACAAGGTTTTCACACACTGTTGCTGGTATTTTGGCCCATTCCTCCATGCAGATCTCCTCTAGATCAGGGAACACAGACTTTCAACTCCCTCCAAAGATTTTCTATGGGGTTGAGATCTGGAGACTGGCTAGGCTACTCCATGACCTTGAAATGTTTCTTACAAAGCCACTCCTTTGTTGCCTGAGCAATGTGTTCGTTGTCAATGAGATCGTTGTCATGTTGAAAGACCCAGCCACGTTTCACCTTCAATGCCCTTGCTGATGGAAAGAGGTTTTTATTTAAAATCTCACAAAACATAGCCCCATTCATTCTTTCCTTTACAACGGATCAGTCGTCCTGGTCCCATTGCAGAAAAACAGCCCCAAAGCATAATGTTTCCTCCCCCATGCTTCACAGTAGGTATGGTGTTCTTTGTATGCAACTCAGCATTCTTTCACCTGTGAAAAGACTTTGTGGACAGGGGTCTTTTATGCTGATAACAAGTTCAAACAGATGCCATTTATACAGGTAACGAGTGGAGGACAGAGAAGCCTTTTAATGAAGTACTTACAGGTCTGTGAGCGCCAGAAATCTTGCTTGTTTGTAGGTGCCCAAATACTTATTTTACTGAGAAATTTACCAATAATTTTTTTCTTATTTTGTCTTTCATAGTTGAGGTATACCTATGAAGAAAATTACAGGCCTCTCTCATCTTTTTAAGTGGGAGAATTTGCATAATTGGTGGCTGACTAAATACTTTTTTACCCCACTGTATATACTTGGAAAGTACCGAGTATCATGTATCACGCATGTGCTTCTTGTTTAGATGTCGAGCGTCACATGATCACAACTGAGCCAATGGTTTTTCTCTATCTTGTGCTATGGAATTGTGGGTAAAGGTCTCCCCTGCTCGGTCTTAGTGCTCGTCTCTCATTGGTATAATCAACATCTGAGCAGGTGTGTACTGTTGACTATAACACTGTGACCATGTGTACGTTGCCATTGTTGGGCCCTTGAGCAAGGCCCTTCACCCTATCTGCTCCAGGGGCGCTGTACCATGGCTGACCCTGCGCTCTGACCCCAGCTATGCTGGGATAGGCAAAGAAGGAATTTCACTGTGCTGTAATGTATATGTGACAAAATAAAAAAGGCTTTTTTTAAAAACATCTTTTATTTTGTGTTTGTATGCGTGTGTGTACAGCACGTGTGTACTGTTTATTATAACACATTGACCTACTACCTATTAATAATATAGATCTGCTAGTGGGTTTGTGTATGTGTGAAAAAAATAAAAATGAATAAAAAAGCTCGCTGTGTAAAGAGTTTTGAAAAAAACATGGTACTGAAAAATGCTTCTTAGTTTAATTATTCAGTTTTGCTACAGAACAGTAATAATGATGCAGTGGTTGTGTGTGTTTAGTCTGATTCAGGGTAAGAGATCAGACTCACTTGAACCCAGCTGTGTGTCCATGAAGAGTGATGTGTCAATGGATCATCCAATATTCTTTAGAGACACAGACTGTGCTACTGATCTGAGGTGAGTACAGTTTAATGTGCAGTGTTTTATCACTCACACTCTTATATAATCAAACATCTCTCAGATATCTGTGTATTCACTGGTGTGTGTTTGTAGTTAGTAATATATATGATTTATAGTCCTTGTTAAACTTTTAAATTGTGTTTTGTTTGTTCATAGACCGCAGAAGAATAAATCAAATATCACTGAGAAGAAGCTTTTGGAGGAGATATTCCAGGTGTGTCTGCATGTGTGTGTGTGTGTGTGTGTGTGTGAGTATTATTGCTACCTGTCAGCTGCCTGAGATGTGAGTAATCATTACATCTATTCCACTCTCACTGTAATGTGATAGATCACTAAGAGAGAACACGAGTGTATTCATTGGGTTCAAAGAAATGGTCACTGACTCACCTGTATGTTTTTTGCTCATCTACGCCTTATTCAGGAGCTGGAGCACACCCACTGAACAGGATTGGAATAAATATACTTTTACAAAATTCCAGCACTTAACCAGGCAACAATAAAGTTTTACATCCAGTAATAAACACACACTCTTATGACATTATAATGTTTTTGTATTTTTTCTTTCTGTTTCTAATCAGGATCTGGAGCACAAAGTCATCAGTCTGTTAAAGAATGAACTGAAGAGATTTAAGAAGCTCCTGAGTCCAGATTACCCAGCATGCTCTGAGAGGGAGGTGGAGGATGAGGAGGATCAGAACAGTGTCAGAGAGTCTGCACTGAAGATCACACTGCATGTCCTGAAGAACATGAACCTCACAGATCTCGCTAACACACTGCAGAACAGTAAGAGCTCATGGGCTTATAACATCACTTTAACGTTAGAGGAACAATCATTAAGTTTACATTTTATTCTTCTTTTTATCAGAACTCGTCTCTGTGTACCGGCGAAACCTCAAATCTAAACTGAGTGAGAAATGTAAAAGAATTAATGAAGGAATCTCACAGCATGGAAGCTCAGCACTTCTGAATGAGATCTACACAGAGCTCTACATCACAGAGGGTTGGAGTGGAGACGTCAATAATGAACATGAGGTGAGACAGATTGAGACAGCGTCCAGGAGACCAGCAACACAGGAGACATCCATCAAATGTAATGATCTCTTTAAAGACAAGTCCATCAGAAGTGTCCTGACTAAAGGAGTTGCTGGAATTGGAAAAACAGTCTCTGTGCAGAAGTTCATTCTGGACTGGGCTGAAGGAAAAGCAAATCAGGACGTCACCTTCATGTTTCCACTTCCTTTTAGACAGCTGAATCTGATGAAGCAGGAAAATCTCAGTCTGATTAATCTTCTTCATAATTCTTTCCCAGAAATGAAAGGATTAAAATTAATAGACTTTATGATCAACAAAGTTCTGTTCATCTTTGATGGTCTGGATGAGTGTCGACTTCCTCTAAATTTCCAAAAGAATGAGAGAGTGTGTGATGTGACAGAGTCAGCCTCAGTGGATGTGCTGCTGACAAACGTCATCAAGGGGAACCTGCTTCCCTCTGCTCTTCTCTGGATCACCTCTCGACCAGGAACAGTCAATCAGATCCCTCCTGAGTGTGTAGACCAGGTAACAGAGGTACGAGGGTTCAGTGATCCTCAGAAAGAGGAGTACTTCAGGAAGAGTATCAGTGATCAGAGCCTGGCCAATAAAATCATCTCACACATAAAGTCTTCAAGAAGCCTCTACATCATGTGCCACATCCCAGTCTTCTGCTGGATCTCAGCCACTGTTCTAGAGAGAATGTTGGGTGAAGCAGAGAGCGGAGAGATCCCCAAGACTCTGACTCAAATGTTCACACACTTCCTGATTTTTCAAGTGAGATACAAGGACCAAAAGTACCATCAGAAATGTGACCCTGATCCTCAGCAGACCAGAGAGAGCATCCTGGCACTGGGAAAACTGGCTTTCCAACAGCTGGAGAAAGGAAACCTGATCTTCTATGAGGAAGACCTGAGAGAGTGTGGCATTGATGTCAGAGAAGCGTCAGTGTACTCAGGAGTGTGTACCCAAATCTTCAGAGAGGAGTTTGGGCTTCACTTGGGGAAGGTGTTCAGCTTTGTACATCTGAGTGTTCAGGAGTTTCTGGCTGCTTTATACACATTTCTCTCTTTCATCAACAAAAATATTGCAAAACAACAAACCTGGTTAGATATTTTTACCAAATCAAACATGTCTGATTTCCTGAAGAGTGCAGTGGACAAGGCCTTACAGAGTGAGAATGGACACCTGGACCTTTTCCTCCGCTTCCTTCTTGGTCTCTCACTGGAGTCCAATCAGACTCTCTTACGAGACCTACTGCCCCAGACAGGAAGCAGCTCTCACAGCAAACAGGAAACAGTCGAGTACATCAAGAAGAAGATCAGGGAGAATCCATCTCCAGAGAAATCCATCAATCTGTTCCACTGTCTGAATGAACTGAATGATCATTCTCTAGTGCAGGAAGTACAACATTACCTGACCAGTGAAGATTCTAGTCGTCTCAGAGGAGTCAGACTCTCTGCTGCTCAGTGGTCAGCTCTGGTGTATCTGTTGCTGAACACAGAAGAGAATCTGGATGTGTTTAATTTGAGTAAATATGACCGATCAGAGGAATGTCTTCTGAGGCTGCTGCCAGTGGTCAAAGCATCCAGAAAAGCTGTGTGAGTCATTTTTTCTAATAATTTCATAAATTATTACTAATATTGATGCACTGTAAACCTGAATACATTGGCAAAACTAAAAAAAAAATCCCGGCGATGGGTCGCCACAGCAGACACTCCGGTCCACACACAAGCTTGGTACAGGTTTTACACCAGATGCCCTTCCTGACGCAACCCTCCCATTTTATCTGGGCTTGGGACAGGCACTTCATCCAGTTGTTAGGAATCAAACCCGGGCCTTTCACATGGCAGACGAAACACCAACCGCTGAGCCACCAGTGCCCTATTGCCCTGACAATGTCAGACACAAAATCACTAGTCTGAAGGATTTTAAGTTGGTGGAACTTTAAGGTGAGAGTTACTGTACTTAGTAGTCCATTACTTACAGTTACTTAAAATATCAAATTTATTCAGCTAACTTGAAAAGTGTCATTTCTACAAACTCATAAATACCAAAAGGTTCTAAATACTCATCAAGGTCTATTAATTTGTACTAATTATAATTATTTAAGTTAACAGTACTCAATATCTTTAATTACTTTGAGCATTAGGGTTTACAGTGTTGAATCATATTAGTGACTCGGTTCTTTGATTCTTATTCATCAAAATAAACAAATATTTTAGTCATTTAGTTCATTTTGTTCTTTTGATCAGAAATAAGATAAAATGTTAAATTTTCAATAAACAGACCCCCAACACGTCTACATACGTGAATTTTGGCTATAGTTCCAATAATGAAAATATTACAATGCAGCTAAGGACATATTATAAACAGAATGAGCAGCTCACCATCATATCTTCTAGTCTGAGTCGTTTGTTCTTTTGAATCTATTGCACTGCATAGCGTCTATGGGAGTCACGTGACAAAAGAACGAACAACTAGGACTTCGACTGAGACTCGTTGAGAACCATTCAATTCTGTTTTCTGTGTACTGCACTTCATAGCGTCTATAGGAGTCACAAAGAACTAACTGACTAACGGAACTTTTCGGACCGAAAAGACTCAAAGGTAACGACTCATTTCTATTTCCTGTACATAACCTACAGAGGTTTTGCGATGCTTTGCGCATGCGCGTCCAGTAGAAAATGAAAAAATCACTCTCAGAGACTACTCGTTCTTGATTCGTTCTTGAGTCACATTAAAGATTTGTTTAAAAAGAACGAATCGTTCATGAATGACCCGTCACTAATTACTAACTACATAAACTTGCATTTATTTATTTATTTATTGATTGATTTACTTTAACATGGAGTGATGAGGGAGTTTACTAAATATAGAGCACTGTTTACTAA